>SJXQ01007646.1:168454-186010 GCA_006408695.1 Aepyceros melampus
TGGCTGGATGGCATCACGGACTCAATGGACGTGAGTCTGAGTGAACTCCAGGAGTTGGTGATGGACAGGGAGGCCTGGCGTGCTGCGATTCATGGGGTCGCAAAGAGTCGGACACGACTGAGCGACTGAACTGAACTGATGACAAAGCTGCTTCCATCACTGTACCAGATTTCCTCAGGATTGGTCAGAGGATCTTCTGACAATTCCTCCTGGGGTTTTTTCCAGTGGTCCAAGGTTTCTAGATAAGAGTGAAAGGGGAGAGAACCTTCGGGCGTAGGCAGGAGGCTGGCTGGGTTAAGAACCTCACAATGGGATCTAGTGAGGCCTGGATTTTCTGTCAGCATTACTTGATATCTGAGGATTTTTTGATCAGACATCCATAAATGGCCTTTCCCATTTAGGAGTTGTTTACTTGGTGGCTGGTAAAAATAATTTGTCCCAAAAGGAGAGTTTTAAAGCATCTTTGATCATGATTGCAATAGCTGCAAGATTTTTGAAGACAGGGGGGCCAGCGTTGGGTGGTTGGATTGAGTCTCTTGGATGGGTAAGCTACAGGCTTGGGCTCAGATCCCAGCCTTTGAGTTAACACTCCCAAGGCTATTCCCTCTCTTTCATGGATATGAAGTTGGAATGTTTTCTCTGGGTCTGGCAACCTCAAGGTAGATGCCTAAGTAAGGCCTGTTTTATTATAGCCTCTGCCTTCTTTTGAGGAGTTCCCCACATCAGCGGGATTGAATCATCTCATCCCTTTAAGCTTTCATATAAGGGCTGGGCAATTAGACCATAGTTGGGTATCCAGATTCTACAATACTCAGCTAGTCCCAGGAAAGCTGACAATTTTCAAGTCATGGGGGAGGGCAATTGGAGGATTTCTTGTACCTGATCAGAGGACAGCCTCCTAGACCCATGTGTAATCTGAACTCCCAGGTAAGTAATCTTTGTCTCCACCATCTGTGCCTTAGCATGGGAGACCTTATATCCCCTTTCTGCCAAAAAGTTTAGAACCTGAACTGCATGTTGTTGGGCATTTTCCTCATCTGGAGAGCAGATTAGTAGGTCATCTACATATTGTAATATTTTCCCATTAGTCCCAGGTCTAGATCTAGGAGATCCCAGCTAAGGGCCTGTCCAAACAGATGGGGGCTCTCTCTGAACCCCTAAGGTAATACTGTCCAAGTCATCTGTTGGTGTTTTTCTCCTGAGGCCTCCCACTCAAAGGCAAAAAGATATTGGGATTCTTTAGCCAGTGGTATGCAAAAAAAAAAAAAAAAAACATCTTTGAGATCCAAGACTGTACACCACGTGGCCCTGGGTGGGATTTCTCCCAAGATTACATAGGGGTTGGGGACTGTGGGATGGAGGGGGACTACAGCTTCATTTATGATCGAGAGATCTTGAACCATTCACCAGGTTCTGTATTTTTTCTTTACCGAGAGGATTAGGGTGTTACATGGCGAATTGGTGGGGACCAATAGCCCACAAGCAAGGAATTTATTCATTAAGGGCTGTAGTCCCTCCTGAGCCTCTTTTTTGAGGGGATATTGTTTCCGGCTAGGAAACCGAGTGGGATCTCGGAGGACAATGATGACAGGTTTAGCTTGGTGGGCTCGTCCAGGAATTCCATGGTCCCACATATGGGAGTTAATTTTGTCTTCCCATAGTTTTTGGTCCCTCTCTATTGAAGAAGGTGTAATGGGTTCTTCAGTAGTAACCAGGAGCTTTAGAGTTCTAGGGGCTGAAAAACTTCCCATCACAAGGGTGGTCCCTAATTTAGTGAGTATATCTCTTCCCAATAAGGGAGTAGGACCCTCGGGGACCACCAGAAAATGGTCGGAAAAAATTTGTCCATCCTAGCAACAAAGAAGTGCTCTGCTGAATCTTTTAGTAGTTGTTTTCCTGTAGCACCCAAAATGGTACAGGTTTTGAGATCATAGAGGCTAAGCCTCTGCCACCAGTTAGTTGAGCTCATACCCCTGACTCAAGCTTTAGAGCTGGGAAAAGGAAAAAGAATAGCCATTTATACTGACTCCAAGTATGCCTTTCTGGTGATACATGCACACATGCTGCTATTTGGAACGAAAGGGGCCACTTGACCACCCGAGGGTCCCCATCAAATATGGTGATCAGATTCTTAGACTCTTGGAGGCAGTCCATCTGCCCACTGAGGTTTCAGTCTCCCACTGTAAAGGACACCAAAAGGGAGCACATCCGAGTGGCACGAGGAAACCAAGCAGCCGATCAGGCAGCTAAGAGAGCAGCATTACAGAACCATGACCTAATAGGGGTTGCCACCTTAGTTCCACAGACTAATTTACCAGAAACTCCTTCCTATACTGAAGGTGAAACTCTTAAAGCTAAGAGTGAGGGCTTTCAAGAAGATCATATGGGGTGATTCCAAAAGGAGGGACTCCTTTTTCTGCCTGGGAACCTCCAATGGAAGTTGGTTAACTCCTTACATGCCAGCACTCATTTAGGGGAAAAGGCCCTCCAAAAATTACTAGAAAAGTCCTTCAGAGGAACAGGCCTCCAAACAACTATAAGGCAAGTGGTCTCCTCTTGTCCCACTTGCCAGTTAAAAAGCCCTCAAGGTTGGAGAAGACTCTTGAGAGTCCCTTGGACTGCAAGGAGATCCAACCAGTCCATTCTGAAGGAGATCAGCCCTGGGATTTCTCTGGAGGGAATGATGCTGAAGCTGAAACTCCAGTACTTTGTCCACCTCATGTGAAGAGTTGACTCATTGGAAAAGACTCTGATGCTGGGAGGGATTGTGGGCAGGAGGAGAAGGGGACGACGGAGGATGAGATGGCTGGATGGTGTCACTGACTCCATGGGTGTGGGTCTGGGTGAACTCTGGGAGTTGGTGATGGACAGGGAGGCCTGGCATGCTGCGATTCATGGGGTGGCAAAGAATCGGACATGACTGAGTGACTGAACTGAACTGAACTGAAGGAGCTCGAAGATCTCAGCTAGCCCAGCCTGTCCAGCGATGTGGGACCTATTCAGGAGAGGACTGGCAGATGGACTTCACACAGATGCCAGTTTCTGAAGGGCATAAATACGTATTAGTCATGACAGATACATTCACAGGATGGATTGAAGCCTTTCCCACCCAGACTGAGAAGGCTGCTGCTGTAAGTCACTTCAGTCATGTCCAACTCTATGTGACCCCATAAAGGTGGTAAAAAAAACTGCTCCATGAAATCATTCCAAGATTTGGTCTGCCCAGGTCATTAGAAAGTGACAATGGGACATCATTTACTTCTAAGGTCACCCAAGGGGTCTCTAAAGCATTGGGCATTACTTATTATCTCCATTGTGCCTGGAGGCTCAGTCTTCAGGAAAAGTAGAAAGAGCCAACCAATTCGATAAAAAAGACAACCCAGGAAACCTCCCTGGGATGGAAGGTGGCTTTACCAATAGCTCTCCTCTGCACCCGTATGGCCTCTAAGGAACAGGTTGGTCTTAGTCCTTATGAGATGTTATATGGGAGATCTTTTGTTTATGCCAATGACCTCTTCCTAGATCCAGAGGTTCAGACTCTCCAGTCTTATACCATGGCCATTGGGCAATTCCAAAAGGATATACGCTTGTGGGGTATGAACCAGGACCAAAAAGATTCTAAGGAGTCACCACCATATGCTCCAGGGACTCAAGCCCTAATTAAAGTCTGGAAAGATGGGTCCCCAAAGGCTTAACTCCAGCCCACATGGAAGGGCCCCACCCTGTAATACTTTGTACCCTCACAGCAGTCAAGGTACCAGGATATGACTCCTGGATTCACTACTCATGAATCAAGCCATGGATGAAAACAGAAGAGGACATGTAATACACCTGTGAGCCCCTGGGAGATCTCAGACACCATTTTAGGACTACCAATGAGTGCCATTCTAATGAACACCCCAAAAATCTGGTTTCTGAGGATAATATTTCTCAGGATAACTCTAAAGAGCCAACACAGCTTGACAGAGATTGTACTCCAAAACAGACAGGAGATAAATCTTCTGATCCCTGAACAAGGAGGAACTTGAGCCATCCTGGCAATGTGAATTTAGAATTGGCTAACATGGAAAAGAAATGCAAAAAAGCAAAATGGCTGTCTGGGGAAGCCTTACAAATAGCTGTGAAAAGAAGAGAAGCAAAAAGCAAAGGAGAAAGGAAAGATATAAGCATCTGAATGCAGAGTTCCAAAGAATAGCAAGAAGAGATAAGAAAGCCTTCTTCAGCAATCAATGCAAAGAAATAGAGGAAAAGAACAGAATGGGAAAGACTAGAGATCTCTTCAAGAAAATTAGAGATACCAAGAGAACGTTTCATGCAAAGATGGGCTCAATAAAGGACAGAAATGGTATGGATCTAACAGAAGCAGAAGATATTAAGAAGAGGTGGCAAGAATACACAGAAGAACTGTACAAAAAAGATCTTCATGACCCAGATAATCATGATGATGTGATGACTAATCTAGAGCCAGACATCTTGGAATGTGAAGTCAAGTGGGCCTTAGAAAGCATCACTACGAACAAAGCTAGTGGAGGTGATGGAATTCCAGTTGAGCTGTTTCAAATCCTGAAAGANCATGACCCAGATAATCATGATGATGTGATGACTAATCTAGAGCCAGACATCTTGGAATGTGAAGTCAAATGGGCCTTAGGAGGCATCACTACACACTAAGCTAATGAAGGTGTTCGAATTCCAGTTGAGCTATTTCAAATCCTGAAAGATGATGCTGTGAAGGTGCTGCACCCAATATGCCAGCAAATTTGGAAAACTCAGCAGTAGCCACAGGACTGGAAAAGGTTAGTTTTCACTCCAATCCCAAAGAAAAGCAATGCCAGAGAATGCTCAAACTACCACACAACTGCACTCATCTCACATGCTAGCAAACTAATCCTCAAAATTCTCCAAGCCAGGCTTCAACAGCATGTGAACCATGAACTTCCAGATGTTCAAGATGGACTTAGAAAATGCAGAGGAACCAGAGATCAAATTGCCAACATCCATGGATCATCGAAAGAGCAAGAGAGTTCCAGAAAAACATTTATGTCTGCTTTATTGACTATACCAAAGCCCTGATTGTGTGGATCACAACAGACTGTGGAAAATTCTTCAAGAGATGGGAATACCAGACCACCTGACCTGCCTCTTGAGAAATCTGTATGCAGGTCAGGAAGCAACAGTTAGAACTGGACATGGAACAACAGACTAGTTCCAAATAGGGAAGGGAGTACATCAAGGCTGTATATGGTCACCCTGCTTATTTAACTTCTATGCAGAGTACATCANTTCAAGAGATGGGAATACCAGACCACCTGACCTGCCTCTTGAGAAATCTGTATGCAGGTCAGGAAGCAACAGTTAGAACTGGACATGGAACAACAGACTAGTTCCAAATAGGGAAGGGAGTACATCAAGGATGCATATTGTCACCCTGCTTATTTAACTTATATGCAGAGTACATCATTGGTAATGCTGGGCTGGATGAAGCACAAGCTGGAATCAAGATTTCTGGGAGAAATATCAATAACCTCAGATATGCAGATGACACCACCCTTATGGCAGAAAGTGAAGAACTAAAAAACCTCTTGATGAAAGCGAAAGGGAGAGTGAAAAAGTTAGCTTAAAACTCAACATTCAGAAAATGAAGATCATGGCATCTGGTCCCATCACTTCATGGGAAATAGATGGGGAAACAATGGAAACAGTGAGAGACTTCATTTTGGGGGGCTCCAAAATCACTGCAGATGGTGACTGCAGCCATGAAATTAAAAGGCGCTTACTCCTTGGAAGAAAAGCTATGACCAACCTAGACAGGATATTCAAAAGCAGAGACATTACTTTGCCAACAAAGGTCCGTCTAGTCAAAGCTATGGTTTTTCCAGTAGTCAAGTATGGATGTGAGAGTTGGACTATAAAGAAAGCTGAGTGCTGAAGAATTGATGCTTCTGAACTATGGTATTGGAGAAGACTCTTGAGAGTCCCTTGGTCTGCAAGGAGATCCAACCGGTCCACCCTAAAGGGATCAGTCCTGAATGTTCATTGGAAGGACTGATGTTGAAGCTGAAACTCCATCACTTTGGCCACTTGATGTGAAGAGCTGACTCATTTGCAAAAGACCCTGATGCTGGGAAAGATTGAGGTGTGGGAGAGGGGGACAACAGAGGATGAGATGGTTGGATGGCATCACTGACTCGATGGATATGAGTTTGGGTAAACTCTGGAAGCTAGTGATGGACAGGGAGACCTGTCATGCTGCAGTCCATGAGGTTCCAAAGTGTTGGACACAACTGAACTGAACTGAACTGAACTGATGATCTACTCTATTTCTGTTGTATTGATCGTATTACCTCCTCTTTCATTTCTGATTTTGAGTCTTTTTCCTTGGTAAGTCTCTAAGGCCTTCTCAATTTTATCTTTTCAAATAACCAGTGCTTCATTTCATTGATATATTTTTTTTTAATTTCTTAATTAAAGGAGAATCGAGCTACATAATTTTGTTGTTTTCTCTCAAATCTCAAGATGAATCAGCATCAGCCATAGGTATACATATATCCCTTTCCTTTTGAACCTCCCTCCCATCTCCCTCTATTGTCTTTTTAGTCTCATTTTAATTTACTCCTGTTCTAATTGTATTTCCTTCCATCTACTAACTTTGAGGTTTGTTCATTCTTCTTTTTCTAGTTTGAAGGGTAGATTATGTTGTTTGACAACTACCATGTTACTTATATCTGAAATCTAAAATATGATACAAATTCATTTGCATCATATTTTAGATTTCAGAAGGGCAGGGCTTCCTTCAAAGCTCAGTAAAGGAGTCTCTGGTTCAATTCCTGGGTAAGAAGATTCCCTGGAGAAGGAATGGGCTACCCACTCCAGTAATCTTGGGGTTCTCTTGTGGCTCAATTGGTAGAGAATCTGCCTGCAATGCAGGAGACCTGGGTTAATCCCTGGGTTGGGAAGATCCTCTAGAGGAGGAAAAGGCTATCCACTCCAGTATACTGGCCTGCAGAATTCCAGGACTATATCACCATGTGGTCGCAAAGAGTCAGACATGACTGAGCGACTTTCCCTTTCACTATGAAACAGAAAGAGGCTCAAAGATATAAAGAACAAATTTGTGGTTGCCAATGGGATGGGGGAGTGGTGTAGGGATGGACTGGGAGTTTGGGATTAGTAGATGCAAAGTATTACATATAGAATGGATGAATAATAAGGTCCTACTGTATAGCACTGGGAGCTATATTGAATATGCTATAATAAACCATAATGAAAAAGAAAAAAAAAGGTAGGTTGATTCAGACTTTCTTAATTCTTGAGAAAGGCATTTATTGCTTTGAACTGCTTGTCTTAGAACTACTCTTGCTGTATCCTATAAATTTTGGTGTATTCCTTTTCCATTTTCATTTCTCTCAAGGTATATTTTTATGTATTTTTAAAATTTCTTCTTTGCCCCATTGGTTGTTCAGTAGCATATTGTTTAACCTCTACATTTTTGCAAATCTTCCAGTTTTCTTCATGTTGTTTATTCTAGTTTCAAGGGCTTCCCTGCTTGCTCAAATGGTAAAGAATTGCATACAATGCAGAACACCCGGGTTTGAGATCCCCTGGAGAAGGGAATGGGAACCCACTCCAGTATACTTGCCTAGGAAATCCCACGGACAGAGGAGCCTGGTGGGCTATAGTCCACGAGGTTACAAAGAGTTGGATGTGACTGAGCAACTAACACTTTCACTTGCATATCATTGTGGTTGGAGAAAATGCTTGATATGATTTCAATCCTCTTAAATGTATCAAGACTTGTTTTGCACCCTAACATAAGATCTATATTAGAAAGTATTTCATGTGCATTTGAGAAGAATGTATTCTGTTGCTTTTGGATGGAATATAGATCATATGTAAACACCTGTTAAGTCTATCTGGTCTAATATGCTGTTCAAGGCCAATGTGTTTATTTATTGATGTTTGTCTGAAAGATTTATCCATCGACATAAGTGGGATACTAAATTCCCTTACTATTATTGTACTATATATTTCTCCCTTTAGCTATGCTAATATTTGCTTCCAAAATTTAGGTGACCTATGTTTGGTGCATAAATATTTATAAAATGTTTTATCTTTCTGTTGGATTGATTCTTATCATTGTGCAATGTCTTTCTTTGTCTCTTACCACATTCTTTGTTTTAAATTCTATTTTGTCTGATATAAGCATAGTTATTTCACCTTACTTTTGGTTTTCATTTGCATGGAAAATATACCTTCACTTTCAGTCTGTGTGATTCTCAACATTTAAAGTGAGTCTTTTGTAGAGTATATAGATGGATCTTAAAAAAAGAAATCCATTCAGCCATTCGGTCTTTTGACTGGAGTATTTAGTCCATTTTCAAAGTAATTATTGAAAGGTATGTGCTTAGGGCCATTTTGTAAATTATTTTCTGACTGTTTTTGTAGTTCCTTTCTGTGCCTTTAATCTTCTCTGGCTCTCTTTGACTGTGGTTAAATTTCTTTAATGGTATGTTTATATTCATTTCTGTTTATCTTTTGTGTATTTACTAAAGATTTTTGCTTTGTGGTTACCATGAAGCTTATACATAACAACTTGTATTTATAACATTTTAAGTAAAAATAACTTAAGTTTGATCCAACTGTAAAGCTTGTTACTATTACTTCTCCCACCACATTTTAATGTTTTTGACGTCCCATTTTACATCTTTTTCTCTTGTGTATCCCTTATAACTAATTTTTTTTTACTACTTTTGTCTTTTAATCTTCACACTAGATTTATGTGATTAATTCACTATCTTTACTATATATTTGTCTTTCCAGTGAGATTTATTTTCATGTGTTCTTGTTATTAATTAGCACCCTTTCTTTTTAGCTCAAAGAATTTCCACTGGCATTTATTTTAAGACCACTTTAATGGTGATGAACTCTAGCTTTTGAACATCTGGGAAACGCCTTCTCTCTCCTTCACTTCTGAGTGAGCTCTCTGCCATGTATAGTATTCTTGGTTAGAAGTGTTTTTCTTTCAGCACTTTGAATATATTGTGCTATTCCTTTATGGCCTGCAAAGTTTTTGTTGAAAACTCTGGTAAGTCTTATGGGGGTTTCCTTGTGTGTAGCAGGTTAGTTTTCTCTTGCTACTTTTAAGATACTCTTACCTATTTTTGACATTTAAAGTATAGCATGTCTTGGTATGTGGGTCTCTTAATTTCCCCTCATTTGGAACTCTGGGATTTCTGGATCTAAATGTCTGTTTCCTTCCTCAAGTTAGAGAAGTATTTAGCCATTATTTCTTCAAATAAGATTTCTGCCCCTTTCTCTCTTCTCCTTTGGGAGCTCAATGATACAAATGTCAGTCTGTTTGAGGTACCATTAGTCCCTTAAGCTATATTCACTGTGCTTCTCTGACTGGGTGAGTTTCACTGCTCTATCTTTGAGCTGACTGATCTTTTTTCCTGCTTCATCTAGTCTGCTCTTAAACCCAGCTAGTGTATTTTTCAGCTCAGTCATTGGATTCTTTGCTCTGTGACCTTTTTTGGTACTTTCTTACATTTGCCATCTCTTTGTTGACATTTTCACTGTGTTCTCCCCAGATCAGTGAGCACCTTTTGACCATTAATTTCAACTCTTTATAATAAAAACTACTTATCTCCACTTCATTAATGTTTTGTTTTCCTGAGGGTTCATCTTTTCTTTCATTTGGAACATATTCCTCTGTTTCTTCATTTTGTGTGACTCTGTGTGTTGGTTTCTAATAGCAGATGAAACCATCTCTCCCAGTCTTGAAGGTGTGGCCTCAAGTAGGAGATGAAATTTGCTGTTTCATTTCCTCTTGCCTATCTCTCAAATACTTGTGCTTGACCAAGCAGACTTCTTATATTTCTAATAGCTCCTAGTTGTTAAGTACGTGACAAGATCTGCTAGTGTCCCGAAGTGGAAGATCTCAGCACCTAGATTCAGGCTGTTTGGAAGTCAGACATTCAAGTATCAGTTTTTAAATGTATGCAATGTATACAGTCCTGTAGGACCACAAGGGTAAGCCCCACTGGCCACCATAATCAGATGATCTGGAGGGGTCCCTAGGTGGTACTTGCAAATATCTGGGCTCCAGATAAGTGTATGAAGTCTTTCTTGGATGATACTGATTAACTGAAGAAAGGCAGAGGGAAACAGCTCAGATGGCATGGCAAGGCCAGGCCTATGTTCCTTGAAAGCAGATCTACATGCCACAAAGTGTGGCCAAACCTGAAGACTGTTCCTCAGACTGAAAATCCAAAATAAACAGAGGCCTCTTTCACAGAAATGCTGGGGGGTGTGCCTCAGTCTACTGTCTGTACAGTGCCTTGTGGGTATAACTTGCCAAAGATTTGCCTCAGTGCCATGGGACCCAGAAGTGGAAGCTTCCTGGCTATCAAAGCCAGGCAATGAAGAGACATCTCAGACAGCAGCCACTCAACTGGTGCAACAGACATAAAAATCAGGATACTAAGTACATATTAAGTGTCTCTTCCCTCCAGGAGACAGTAAAACACTTTAAAGTGTATAGTTCAGTGATATTAGGTACATTTACATTGTTGTTAAAAAAAATCTAGCAAATCAAAACTTAAACCCAATAAACAACTGCCCTTCTCCCTACTCCTAGACCCAAGTAACCACCATTATAGTTTATGTTTCTAAGAATTTGACAATTTTAGATACCTCATATAAGTGGAATCACTATTTATTTTTTCTAGTTTTATTGAGAAATAGTTGACATGAAACACTGTGTAGACTTAAGGTGCAAAGCATGACAGTCTGATGTATATATATTGTGCAATGATTACCACAAGGTTTAGCTAACATCCATCATCTCATAAATACAATAAAAAGAAAGAAGAAAATAGTTTTTCTCCTTGTGATGAGAACCCTTAGGATCTACTCTTCTTTCTACAATTTTCCTGTATATCATCAAAGTGTTAACTATAGTCATCATATAGTACTTATTTATGTTATAACTGGAAGTTTGTACAGTTTGAATACTTTCCTCTAGTTCCCCTCCCCACACCTCTGCCACTGGTAACCACAAGTATGATCTCCTTTTCTGAGTTTGTTTTAGATTCCATATATAAGTGAAATAATACAGTATTTCTGTGTTTCTGTCCACAATTTACCTTTAATTTAAAATAATAGCAGTCACTGAATAAAAGGGATTTTTTTTTTGCTTGTTTTGTTTTTTGGCTTTTTGCTGACAGTTGAACCTGAGTCCAATCAATATACTGGATGGATTTTATATACGGTGCAGTCATATGTTATAGTCCTTGTTAACAACCCATTCCTGAATACAGGAACTAAAAGTCATCACATTAAAGGATCACTAACTAGATGCTCAAGTAGTACTTGACTTTGAAGTTATTTATAAAATTTTAACTTTTCTTTGAATGTTAAATGAAATAGCATGAGAAATATGAGAGAAAATTTAGAGAGTGGATTATAATTACAGTATTCTACTGTAGTTAGCATTTATTGTTATCCTATTCAGCCTTTATTGCAGAACACTGAAGCTTTTAGAGAGTTGAGAATCATCTGGGTTTTGATTTCATTTCTGCCATCTATATGATTTTGGGCAAATCATTTCATTTCTTTAAGCTTAGGCATTAATATCCTTACTAGTATTCTAATGTATAAATAAGGATGGAGATGATATTATCTAGCTTGCTTACTTTAGGGGATAGTTATGAGAATAAACAAGGAGTAAGTATTAAAAAAAACCTTCTGACATATAACTTTAGAAATGTATTTTATTTAAAAATTTCATCCTTTCCAAACTTCTTTCCATTGTTATATGCCTTTCTTCTAAAAGTCTTATTCTACTATAGACTAAAGAAGATATGCTCCTTTTGCATCCAGTTCCCTATAAACTGGATTTCTTATTTCAATAATAAACTCACATGTTAAAAATGGTGAACATAGGACTTCCCTTGTGGTCCAGTGGTTAAGACTCTGCTCACTGATGCAGGGAACACGGGTTTGATCCCTGGTCTGGGAATATCCCACATGCTGCAGAGCAACTAAACGTGTGCCACGACAGCCGAAGTGTACCTAGAGCCCATGCTCTGCAACAAGAGAAGCCACCACAATGAGAAATTCACACACTTCAACTAGAGAGTAGCTCTTGCTTGACACAACTAGAGAAAGACTGCATGCAGCAAGGAAGACCCAGTTCAATCAAAAAAGCAAAAAAAAGATGTAAAGAGCTTTGTTGCTATAACTAGGTCTAGGAATGGGGGTGTAAAGAATACCAGAAATAAAGTAGAGAAGAATTTCCCTCTCTCCTTTCTTATCCATGCTCCTGTAAGTTATCAGCTATCAGTCCTTAAGTTTGAGAGTAGGGAGAAGACTGAGGGCTGGAGCATGAAATGACAGGTTAATATTAGAAGTGCTACTTTAGGAGACTCTTAGGAATGGGTTTGATTCTTTATCTGTAGTTTCACTTATACCAGGTATAAAAGCACTGTGACTCAGTGGTTTATGCAACAAGCTGGAAACTCAGGACCTGTGGCTTCTGGTCATGCACCTGACATTTGTTTTTCACATGAGCTACTCAGGTTCACTCCCATGTTTTATTTAGTTTTTCATCTATTAATGAATCAAAGATGCCAAGTAACTTTCTAGGTAATAGAAAAAAAACAGAACTCACATAGAGCTGTAACTATGAAAGCTATAACAAGGGCAGTTTTTATGAGAATAGATGTAACAATACTACAAGTTTAAATTTCTATATAGCATTATTACTTTATTATTATTTTATTTCTATAAAGCATTATTACTTCTACCTGAGCTAGCAAGGAATACTATGGATATGAAATAGATATATAATCCTGAACTCTCTTTCAGATTATTAGTTTTAAACTCCCACTAAAATCTTCACAAAAGTAGTAAGGAAGTAGTGAGGGAGACCTTTTAAAACATTATTTGGCTTTCTTCTCACTCTCACATATTTACCCATGGTGAAAGTTACTATTGAGTAGGGAAAGAGCCAAAGAAGAGAGGTTAGGGCAAAAAAGTAAAAGATCTGGAAATTATTAATTCTGTCTTCGGTTCAGTTCAGTTGCTCAAACTCTTTGTGACCCATGGACTGCAGCACACCAGGCTTCCCTGTTCATCCTCAACTCCTAGAGCTTTCTCAAACTCATGTCCATCCAGTCGGTGATGCCATCCAACCATCTCACCCTCTGTTGTTCCCTTGTTTAACCAGTTCTTCCTTTGTGTTTCCTATAAGTAAGTATAAGATGTATTACATTAATTCTGAAACACATCATGTTAAGACTGCACCAGCTAGCATTTCTAGAAGATGAAACTAAGGCTTAAAGTCAAGGATAAGTGATTTGCCCCGAGTTAAGAAATGGAATGGGTTTTTCAATCTTCACCTCTCTCATTTCAGAGCCTATGATCTTTATTACTGCCCTAATGTATTTCAGGAAAAGCAGAACTGACCACTGGAATAAATGTTAACAGAACCTACCTTAGAAAGTTACAAGGAAATTAAGTTGCCCCAGAGATTCTCCCCATCTCTCCCATGGCCACATGCATGTAAGGTGACATCTTTACCTATTTCTGTATGCTTAGCTTACTTAATGCTCCTTTCTTGACTAACCGGATTCTCCATACTTCATACTCTTCTCACAGGGCTTCAGCTTGTCAAATCCTTAATTCTATCCCGGGGTATTCAGCTTCTGCCCTTGAGCATAATGACTTACTCTCTCTAGGTTTTAAGTTCCAGTTCTTAACAGTGAGAACTGACACTCCCAGATCACATTCCTACATCAGGTCAAGGCTGCTGGCCTGTCAACATGGGTTGGTTAACCTGGGTCAAGTTCACAAATCCTTGGCTGTGGATGGGTAGAGCAGTCACATTCCTTGGGAACTGTGGTATAAGTAGGTGGAAATTCTGAAACAGCCTGTGCCATTTTAAAACATCACTGAGACAAGATTTGCTTCCTCCTATTTTTGTATGTTTCTATTAAAGATACTCCCATTCTTCCTACAGCCTAGACTGAAAGTCTAAACATTTTTTAATGAAATAGATTTAACTTTGTTTGAAGTAATGCACACACATCTAAAATACTCAGAATATAACAGAGTATGCTCGTTGGAAGTTGTATTCTTTCTACCAAAGATTCTCAAGGTCCTCCTAGAGGCTATCACAGCTAACAGTTTTTTTTAAGTATACTTCAGAAAAATTCTATGCATGTTCAAGCATTTTATTCATATGTTATCCACATTCCATTTTACATAAATGGAAGAATAACATGAACACAGTTTTTCTCACTTAATAAACAGATTCTGAAACCTATTTGACCTCAACACATATAGACTATTTTTTTCATTTTTTAATGGCTTCATAGAACTTAAATATGCGATTTTTTTTTTAACCAGTGCCCTTTTGATAGGCAGGTATACTGTTTTCACTCTTGCCATTACAAATAAGCCTGTATAAAGTACATATGCTTGTACACGGCTCTAAATATTATCAATAAATTTTTTAGTCAAAGTATACATGACATTTTCATTTTGATACATTTATGGATTCGATCCTTGAGTTGTAAAGATCCCCTAGAAAAGTAAATGGCAACCCACTCCAATATTCTTGCTTGGAGAATCCCATGGACAGAGGGGCCTGGTGGGCTACAGTCCAAGGGGTTACAAAGAGTAGGACATGAGTGAGTAACTAACACACTCACAAACATGGCCAAATTGGGCTTCCCTGGTTGCTCAGATGGGAAAGAATCTGCCTGCAATGTGAAAGACCTGGGTTGGAAGATCCCCTGAAGAAGGGAATGGCAACCTATTCCAGTATTCTTGCCTGGAGATTTCCATGGACAGAGGGGCCTCACAGGCTACAGTTAATGGGGTATGGGGTTGCAAAGAGACAGCATTGAGCAACTCACATACACACACACACACACACACACACACACACAAGGGCAAACTGCTTCCAAAGATGGTGTGCCAATTTCTCACACCATCTGTGCAAAAGTTGCCATTTGTCCATACCATGCACAGCCTTGTGTTCTGTCAAACTTTCTGATCTCTTCTAATCTGGTAATTTTAGTTATTTTTAAATTTCACCTTCTTTTTCTCCACTAAGTCAGTCACTGAGTTCTGTGAGTTCTTTCATTCTCTCACCTCCTTCTGTGTCTCTGTAACTGCAATGCTGATCTTAGTTTCAGCTTTTGTTGTGTCATGTATTGCCTCCCAATACTGTTCATTCCATTCTCTCCTCTTATTACCTCACAACTTATTCATACACAGCCAGAAAGACCTGAAATCCATAAGGGTACTTTAGCTTTCCCTAACCTACATGAGATGCCAAAGGTAGCTGCTGAGATTTGGAGACACTAGTGTTGCAAGAAAGAGAGAGAAGCTTGTAATAAGAAAAGTTAAAAACAAAAACAAAAAAGCCCCAGCAAAACCATCAGCCAAGATAAGGCTGGATAACTCAAACAAGTCAACACTTCCCACTCCACTGTCACTAGACTGATATAGTTTGTCCAGCATATAATCTTTATCAATCTGATTTGCACATTCTTCTGACATATCAAAAATAGAGGCAGTCCTGATCATCTGCCCATTTACTGCTCACAGTCTAATTTCTTGCCTAGTTCTAGGGGAAAAGGGTACTCTGCTCTACAGTGAGCTATACTGGTGGGTGAGCAAATCCAGATCTTAATCTTTTCTCATATACAGTGAGTCTCAATAATCTGATTAAAGTAAAATACTCCAGATCCTTGTTTTAAAAGCTCATCTCAGAAATTAAACTATTCCTCTAAGGGGACTCTTTTTTTAAATATAGGGCAAAAACTATCTTTTTATATGCACATACCTGTATACAAATGCACAGGAAGACAATTGGAAGGACACATCTGGAAGTGGTTCTTTCTGAGAAGAGTAGATTGGTATGTATCAGTTGTATTATTTTTAAAAGGAATATTTTTCTTTAAAACAAATAGGAAATTGGATCTTGCGACTCACACCTGTTTTCTTCAAGTTTATTATTAAATTCCATGGTGCTTCTAAACATTCATCTTGGAAACGGGGCCTGCTACTGATATTTATTTTAACCAAATTGCCTAACCGATCTAATCCGGAAAAAGCATTGTTGTGGGTATAGTGAACAAAAGAAAGTGACCTAGAGAACTTCATGGATCAGGTCTTTTACTTCAGTCACATTATCACGTTTACGTTCCTTAGTGAGAGGTAACAAGGTGCCGGTGAGAGAAAAAGGATCTGAGCTCCAGTTTGGGCTCTGCTAAGGAAATGGCAACCCACTCCAGTGTTCTTGCCTGGAGAATCCCAGGGACTGGGGAGCCTGGTGGGCTGCCGTCTATGGGGTAGCACAGAGTCGGACACGACTGAAGCGACTTAGCAGCACCAAGAATATACTGGGGGACCATGAGCAAACACTTTCATTATAAAATGGTGAATTAGACTAGGACAGATTTCTTTGATTACTAGAAGACTTACAAAGATGCATTCTACGGTGAAAAATCTATTATTCTGTTCTGAGTTGCTCCGAATCTAAAGGCAAGGAGACAAATTCTTTCCAATTCAGCAAACATGTGTGGTATGTATTAGGACACACTGTGAATCCCAGGCGCTCATTCACCAGGTTTTAGACTGATTTGCAAAAAAGCAAAAAAGTCCTCTCACTGAAGAAGCGTTTCGTTTCTCTTGGCCGTAGCCATTGCCCAACGTGCCAAGATATAATTGCCGTCAACATTAAGATGAAGACGTACCTGCTGCGATCGTGAAGACACTACAGTTCCCAGCATGCCTCTCTTCCCACCGCCGCCCTCTCCCGCCCCTACTCTGGACTCTTGCCGGCCGGGACTTGCAGTCCCAGCTCACAGCTGGCGGCGGCGCGAAAGCAGTCTAGAAATGTACTTTTCCCACAAAAAGGCGGTGAGACCGCAGTTTCCAACTCAAGTCCTACTCCAACTGACTAGCGTCTGCCCGGCGGAGTCAAATTCCCTCCAACCAGCTCTCTTCAGACCTGCAAACCGCTGGGGCGGAACCACGCCCCGGAAATGAGGTCAAGTCTCCCAGCTGACGGCTGAAGGGCCTTCCAGCCACTCCTAGCCGGGCTAGGACTGGCGGGGCGGGCTTGGGGGCGTGGCAAGCGGCGCGGCTCAGCTCGGCGTAGCCCCGGGGATCTAGCCGCTGCGCGGGGCCGCGCGTCTGGGTGGCAGCGGGGGCGCGCCCGTGGAGAGTGGCGGCTGCGGTTGCTAGTCTGGAGGGAGGGAAGGAGGAACCGGGAAGGGGTTGGGGGGGGCAGGGCGATCGGAGAGCCGTGTTCCTAAGGCGGTGGCTGCGTCTCCAACGGAGCAGGAGCAGGGCGGGGAAGGAGGATGGAGCAAGCTGGGGGTTGGGGTTGGCGCTAGCCGCTGCGGCTCGGCTACTACTGTGGGAGAGTGGCTGCTCCTGGAAGTTGTAGGATCGGGAGCCGGGCTGCTGCAGCCGGTGCCGCCGCTGCCTTGGGCGGTGGGGAGGAGCAGGGAGCGTCAGGGGTCGAGAAAGACG
>SJXQ01007646.1:187476-206241 GCA_006408695.1 Aepyceros melampus
CCTTCCGACATCCCCCCTCCCCCTTCCGCCCTTTGCTTGTACTGGCGGGCTGGATAGGAGGTTAAAAGTCTAGGTCGTGGAATTGCTCTCGAGCCATCACTACGAGGGGTCAGATCCGAAGGCGTGGGACCAGAAGTCGACTTCCTCCATTGCCACCCCCCCCCCCTTTATTTTTCTGCTGGACAATGTTCCCTTTAGGGTTGTTTCTCGGCTTAGGAGGCGGTGGTTGCGGCGCTGCTCCTACGGATATTGCGCAAGACTGGGGCGTTGGAAACCCTGGAGGTCTGGGGAATGGAAAAGGAAGTGGGACTTTGGGAAGTGGTTGCTCCTTAGTCTTGGCGGGGTTTGGAAATGGGAAATAAGCTAGGGAAAATTTTGCTTCTGGGCAAGGTTCACCTCCAAGAGTAGTCACCTAACTCTGAAATTCTGGATTGTGAAAAGGATACACAGTTAATGTGTATAAAAATGAGTCGCAAACATTGGCTAGCTTTTGTTTCAAAGTACAGTTTAATTGTTTACAAGGTGCAGGTGAAATGGCTTTTCGCACTGAAATACGAAATACTTTTCACATTTTAAAGAGACTTCGGTCTAGTAAAACTTTAGCATTAAAATTCTTAACCCTTAACTTTACTCAGTGTCATAACAGTATAGTTGAGCTTTGTGATTCCTGCCTCCCTAAACCAATAATAGAAGATAGGAGTTTGGTTTTGTTAGTATCTTTTGAAAGTGTAAAAAATGGTGATTAGATAATTTATGGTTTATTTTAAACATTTCCTCTTGATACTTAGCCCATGTATTTTTTCCCCCCAAATTTCCCTTTTATCTGAAAAAGTTAAAGAAGATGTTTCCTTCTTCCTATTGGGAATTTTGAATGTGTTAGGTGTCTTTGAAATGATATCCCAGTAATTGGACAGAGTGAAGCGACTTAGCAGCAGCAGCAGCAGCAGCAGCAGCAAACATAAAAGAAAATATTTACTTAGATTTAAAATGTTTAAAACTGGTCTTATACAGTCTTACTGTGGTGTGGAAGGAGAGGTGTGTGACCCCGGTCCACTTGGCGTGTTGGTCCTCTTGTTCTCTGTGGGCATATCCTGTCAGGAAAGGGCATTGTTTGCTGATGCAGGCCATCAGGACGAGTGCCCAGTCTGAACTCCTGTACAGGGGAAGTAGCCTTCAGATTCATGCTTTGGGGATGAGTCAGGGATTCCTATTGGAGATTTCATTTCTGCAGGACTAAATGGGTTTTCTTTTTCTTCCCTAATACCTAGGGATAGCTAGGTGATTCTGCATTTACGATTTGATGACTAAGGCTGTTCTTTTACAGTGCTTGCTTTTTTTATTCTGTGACTTGATAAGCAATGAACTCCAGGGACAGAGGAGCCTGATGGGCTGCCGTCTATGGGGTCGCACAGAGTTGGACACAACTGAAGCAACTTAGCAGCAGCAGCAGCAGCAGCTGTAATTAAGTCTGCCAGTTATGCCTCTTTTTCTCTTGACTAGAAAGCTGGAGGAAAACTCTGTTCCTTCTGCCACAGAAAGAAAATATATTGGCTAATCGATTCTTCTAATAATAAACTCTTCTGCAATTCTTAAATTCTGACATGGGTTAAAAATGCATTTTTAAATTTTTAGCATTTGAGAACTAAGCCTTAGGGATAATCTAGCTATCATAACCCTATTGATTTATAAAGTGATAATGTTCATTGTTTCAAATTTGGAAATTATAGAACAGTAATTAAGAATGCCTTACCTTTAGGAAAGTGGATTAGGCATTCATACTGTGGTTTTTCCATTATTCTGTTCAGTCTTCCTATAGTCCCATCACCCAAAGGCTATCTTTGTTAATGTCTCTGTGACCATAATACATGTACCATTTAATATTCTTAGGGTTTTTTCCAACTTAATATTAGGTGTTTTTCCTTTGTAAAAATAATTTTGGGTGGCTATATAATATTTCACCTAGCCACTGTCATATAGCTTAACCATTTTCTTATAGTTGAAAGTTTACGCCACTGATTTTCTGCTATTATGTGTCATAATTCTGGGAGAACACTTAAGCATAAAATTTCTTTATTTTGAATTATTGCATAAGATATCTTCCAGTGGTATTGGAAGTACTAGATAAAAGGATGTAAACATCTGATATATGTAAATGAATAACTTTTTGAAGTTGTATCACTTTTTACAACTAACGGTAATGTATGAGTGTTCATATAATAATCTTGGATCTTGATAATTCGGGGTTGAAGAATAGTATGTTGTTTTAATACCGCAGTGACTAGAAGGGTAGAGACTTTTCTGCCTGTCGTCATTCTGTGAGTTGTCTTTTCCTGGCATTGGCCTTTTGTGTGCCCTGTCCTGTGAGAGAGGAGAGTACTAAGGTATTGAGATGGTGTAAACTACAGCACCAAAATGATTTTAAGTTGATGGTTAAACTGATAATCTGTGTCAGATCTAGAACTTGATCACAACTATCTCAGCTTGTCGTCTTTATGAAATTGCAGATAGTGATCATGAGAAGTAAATGTGTACATAGGGTGATGCCCATTTATGTTTGACATGTGTAGGTTTACTACCATCTCTGCCATTGGTTAGTTTTCTGACCTTGGCCACTTGCAAGAAAATGAATTGACCTGGTTCTTTCAACTTTAAAAGAAGATAAATGCTACCTACTTCACAAGACTGAACTATGGGACTGATATTTAGGATCTTCTTCTAACAAATGATCATGCTGTCTTCAATATTCTCAAATGGCTCACTTATGTAGTCAATTACATATAACTAGACGTAGAAGGAAAAAGATGTCTGGGCTTTTGTTTTTCAGTAATTTTTTTTTTTTGCTTTTTAAAGCTTTGTCATGTATAATTAAAGTATTGAAACAGGAAGTAAATTTATTCTAATTAGCCTAAAGTTTATGTGATATACACTAGACATTTGTATATTTAAAAATTGTAAGAGATGACAGTAAAGCTGCAAGTAAATATGGCAGTTTCAGTTTAAAAACCCATTCTCGTTAAGATAACAATGCTTTTAGTAGGTAGAGTCAGTGGAGTATTTCAAAAACAGATGCAGCAGAGGTGTGAATTATAGTACTTTTGTGAAACATGAAGGAGAAGATTTATGCCGTGGAGAAGGAAATGGCACTCTACTCCAGTATTCTTGCCTGGAGAATCCCATGGAGCCTGGCAGGCTACAGTCCATGGAGTCGCAAGAGTTGGACACGACTTAGTGCACTGTCTCACCCCAGAGATCCTGCCACATAGACCACAAAAACCAAACATCCCCCAGTGACCTTGGCCCCACTGTTCCAGTCACTCCCAGGTACATGTCCACAGGAGTCACAGACAACGTACATACGGTTGTGTTATGTCCCATATATTACCCTTTCATGACCCAAGGAAGACATTTTCTCTTAGAGATTTTCATTTAGTGTATCTTTAAAAAATCTTGTATTAAACTTGCCTCCATCTTTTTCTTGGTAAGGACAACCCAGAAATGGCCCTTTTGTGTCTGTGATGTTGCCATTCACAGCTTTTCTTGATAGGCCTAGCACAATCTTGAGAACAGGGTTGCTGTATGCTGAATGTCAGACGGTAGCTCTTAGCTTTGCTTGTCTTAGGTAGTTATGCTGTGCATTTTTTATTGGTGTACCATGTTTGATTTGTCCCTAAATACCATTGAAGTTTTTCTGAGAAATGAAATAATGTAACATGAACTTATTAAAATACATTTTAAGCCTTAAAAAAAAAAGATTTATGGATTTTTCTTTAAGGCTAAACAGGCATTATAGCAAACATTCCTGTGTTAAAATGCCATTTAAACTAACTGATATTTTAAATTAATCTAAATTTATCAATCACAGGTAACTGCAGAAGTACCTTAGTAGTTATGCATTCAAGGAGTTTATTATATAAAACCATCTGCTCTACAAATAGTAATCTTGAAAGAAATGCTCAAAGCAGCCAATTTGCTTGCTTTGTTATGATTAAATAATTGTTATATTGTTTTTATCTTACTACAGTAGCGTTTATGATGTTATAAATTAAGTAGAAAGAAGATTAACATTTTTTATCCCTTCTATTTGTTAACACTGTGCCATACATTTTATACTGTGTCTTATTTAACATATCTGCTGTTTATGAGGTGGCTATAACCTAAATTTTAGAGATAAGGAAACGCACTCTGAGAAGTAAAGTATCTTGCTTGACCTCAAAACCTTATCCTCCAGAATGCATCCGAGTTCTCTTTGGACCTGGCTGGAACTTGGCAGGTAGTGGAGGGTGTATTTCCATGCAGAAAGATAGGGCTTTTAGAGTTAAGCATGTTTAGAGAGTGGTGGATACTCTGCCATAACTAATGTAGCAGTTCTCACACATTTTGATCTCAGGAGTCTTTTACATTCTCAAAATTACTGAGGGCTCCAAAGAGGTTTGTTTCTTTGTACTATATTAGAAATTGAAAGATATTTTAAAAAATAATTTACTTTAAAATAATGGTGATAAAACCATTCCATACATACACTGTATTTTATAACAAGTGATTTTTCAAAAAAATTACTGGTGGAAAGAAGCATTATTTTTATGCTTTTGCAAATTTTTTTACAGTCTGGCTTAATAGAAGAGATCTGGATTCTCCTATCTGTTGCATTCATACTGAGGCAGTGTCATATTTCACAGTATCAAGTGTCATGTATCCTCTAGAAAAATCCAGTGTACACTCCTAAGGGGAATGGACATCATAAAAATATTGTACTAAAGTCTGTGCATTTGTATATTTGCAGGTGAGGAAACATTACTTAGAAAAGAGTTTTAACCTCGTGAATTCTTTAAAATGGTCTAGGTTGGGCCATCTCTGGACCATATTTTGAGAACCAGTGAAACAATGGTATTAGCATGGTAAAGGTTAATGGGATGCTGAGAAAGCCAGTTAGGGATCAGGTTGTGAAGGTTCTTGAATCTGTGCTGTATTTTATTCTGCTGCTAAGTCACTTCAAGTCGTGTCCGACTCTGTGTGACCCCATAGACAGCAGCGCACCAGGCTCCCCCATCCCTGGGATTCTCCAGGCAAGAACACTGGAGTGGGGTGCCATTGCCTTTTCCGGTATTTTATTTATAGATCAGTAATAGTAATTTTGAACGGTTTATACACTACAGGTCTCAGTGTTATAGGGAAAGTAAGCAGTCATTTAACAGATGTGTGTTGTAGAAAGTTGATTCTGATAGATGACCAAATGAAGAAGAGCATTTTTGAAGTTGTTGAAATATAGGAAGTGAGATATGATGGCCTGAGCCAAACTTAAGACAGTGGGACAGAGAATATACAAAGGATCTGATAAGGATTAAGAAAGAAGTCTTCATGACTCACTAGATGTGAGTTGTGAAGGAGAGAGGAATATTGTAGTATGACTCTAGAGTTTCTAGCTTGGTACACTGTCACCCAAGTTGGAAGGTTCCATTTGGTAGGGTAAGGAGGAAGGAAGGACAAAAAGCAGAGGAGACCAGGGAGAAGATGGTTGGAGGAAACTTCAGAATTAAAGAGAATGCGTTTAGTTTTGGACACGTTAAAACTGAGGTGCCTATGAGACATCGTGTAGAAATGTAGAGCTCAAGAGAGCTACTGGGACAGAATTAAAGCATGTAAGAGGTATTTGAAAGCTTGAGAGTCCTGAACTCATTCAGACAAGTGTATGGTGTGGCCAACCTAAGGTTGAAAAGCAACAACATTTAAAGAGCAGCCTCTAAATGAAAATATTGGTGATTGCTCTGGGTAGGTGTGGTCAGAGTGAAAGGCAAAGAACCTAGAGGATGTCAGAAAGGCCTGGGAGAGTTTCAGGGAAGACATTACCAAAGTCAGATAATTCTGGGAGGACCGGTAAGGTGAGCTTAAGAAAAGCACCCATTCTGTTTGCTAAGTAGGAGTGATTTGGTGACTAGAAAAAGCAGTTTGGAGTTGGGGTATGAGAAAAAGCCAGATTGTCATAGGCTGAAGAGGAAATAGCTGAAGTAGTATAAATTCCTTCCATTTACTTTAGCATTCTGAATGTAGATGGCTGAAGCCAGAGGAAGACACAGATCCCCTCCTGCTTTCTGCTAAAAAAAAAAAAAAAAAAAAACCAAGATAGGGACAGCATTTTCATACATGTATTTCTTATCTATATGTATATCTTTTGGTAAAATGATTGCTATTTAAGTATAATTTTAAAAGACAAATGGTGGCTCTGTGATAAAGAATCTGCCTGCCAGTGCAGGAGACGTGAGTTCGATCTCTGGGTTAGCAAGATTGCTGGAAGTAGGAAATGGCAACCAACTCCAGTATTCTTACCTGGGAGTAACAAAACAGGTGGACGCGAATGAGCACACACATAAAAATACAGATAACAAGAACCTGTCAAATAAGACTTCTGAAGTTTTGATTTAAGATTTGAATTTGATTTGCTAAAAAATGGGAGAGGAAAGATTGAAAGCCTGGCAAGAGCTTATGCTGCACACACTAGATAGTATTAAAAATTTCATTTTTTGTTAAACTGTTCAATATTGTGGCTTGTAATGTTTTAAAAATTAATAACAGCTTTATTGAGATTAATTTATTTAGCATAAAATTCATTCATTTTAAGCTGTGCAATTTAATAGTTTTCAGTATGTTCACAAAAATGTGCAGTTGTTACCACAGTCAATTTTTATTAGCCCCAAAAGAAACCCCATACCCATCAGTAGTCATTCCTCCCACCTTCTCTCCTCCTCGCTGACTTCGACAACCACTAATCTACCTTCTGTCTCCATAGATTTGCCTCAACTAGACATTTCATATGAATGAAATAATAATATGTGGTGTTTTGTGACTGACTCCATTGACTTAACATGTTTTCAAGATTCATCTGTGTTGTTCCATGGTCAGAAAGACTTCATCCTGTTTTATGACTGAATAATTTTCTGTTGTATGGATATATCACATTTTGTTCACTCATTCAATTCTTGATAGACATTTAAGTTGTTTCCACTTTTTGGAATATTTTGTATTGTATAATAATAATATATGAAATTAACACATTTTGTATTATTTTATGAATGCTGCTACTGTGAACCTACACATAAGTTTTTGTTAGGATAACTGTTTTCGATTATCTTGGATATATACCTATAAGTACCTTTAACATTTGAGGGAACTGACAGGTTGTTATCCAAAGCTGCTGTACATTTTATGGTTCTACCAGGAAAATGCACGTTTTCCATTCCCACTAATTTCTTGACATCCTTACCAATACTTGTTATTGTCTGTCTGTCTTATAACCACCTAAGAGGATGTAAAGTTCTATTTTGTGGTTGGCTTGCAGGTATATCTCAGTAAGCTTATATACATGGTGTAGTATGTCTAAAATGTCTTTAGAATGATTGGCAGTATTTTGCAGTCGTAGCATTTGAGCTACTCTTAGTTCTTTTCCATGGCCACTGGTTTAGTTAAGATTTTATTACTCTGATAAGTGTCCAGCCAAATGTATTTATCTTTTAACTAACTTCACAATTGGAAGTGAACTTTTAAGTAACTTTCCAGACATAGCTCACTGAGCTAGCACAGTAAAAATTTACCTGAAGTGTTAATTCTCAAGGTTGTTTTACTGTATTTCCTTTTAGAATATTGTTAGCTTTTTTCCGTCAATATTCGACATTTAATTTGGGAAAGGGTTTTGAAAGATTGAAACTGAAAGTAAGATATTAACATTTAAATAGATAAAATTTTTGTTCATATGTTAAACACTTCTGAGTTTCTATAATACTCAGTTCATTAGATTCATAAACATTTACATTTCTGATTTCCCCAGACTGAAAGCCTCCGAGGCTAGAGACTGGGACTTAATTATCTCTGTATCCCCACTGCTTAACGTAGTGCCTGGCATTTAGGCATTAATGGCCGTCGCGTGAGCAGAAATTGTAGCGAGCTTAATGCTGTAAGACAGATTTATTCTTCAGGTGGATTCTTCAGGTGGTCCAAGAGGCTTGTCTCTTAGACCAGCATGAGAGTTGCTTTTTCCTCCACCTGCCTACAGGCATGCGTGCACAAATGTTTTTATTTTCAGTACCCAAGAAAAAAGAAGAAAATAAAAGATAAAGTACTGGAGTGAATTTAGTAAAACTTTTAAATAAGTAAGTGAAAGTGAAGTTGCTCAGTCGTGTCCAACTCTCAAACCCGTGGACTGTAGCCCACCAGGCTCCTCCATCCATGGGATTCTCCAGGCAAGCATACTGGAGTGGGTTGCCATTTCCTTCTCCAGGGGATGTTCCTGACCCAGAGATCAAACCCAGGTCTCCCGCATTGCAGGCAGACGCTTTAACCTCTGAGCCACCAAGGAAGCCCTAAATAAGTATTTATTTATTAATTGTAATATCTTCTACATAAATGTGGAAAATAGTGTGGTACATATTTTTCTCTGGACACTGGTTGCTGTCATAAGGACTGAGGGAAGCACTTAAAGTAACTACTTGTGTATCCTCCACTCCATAGACTATTAATTTTAATAAAATGTCCATTTTTAACTTTCGGTTTTAGATTTCATTAAGAAAATCCAGATATCAGTTCACTGGCATCTCTTCAACAGTAGCGGTATCTTGTAAGTTGTGGGTGTCTTAGGAGTGATTACAGCAAGAGCTATTGTTCTCTCTTTGCCTGTAGTTTCTTGCCTCATGTAATTCCTTCCATATATCGTGCTCACTTTGCTAAAATACAGCTTTCAAATGCTGGCATCTGTAGGATAATGGAAGGCATACTGGTTTTAAAAATCAGATGTGAGTTTGAGTCCCACTGTTTGGGGCCTACTTCTGTTTTGTTTAATATTTATATAGAACTATATTGGAAACATGGTTTTATTTTTATGACAGAAAAATGTGACTTCACAGGACCCTCAAGGCTCCTTTTGATGATCATTAAAAGTATTAGAATTTTATTTTATTTTATTTTTTAGTATTGGAATTTTAAATGCCTAAGGCTTGCCTAGAGAATCCTAGGGACGGGGGAGCCTGGTGGGCTACCATCTATGGGGTCGAACAGAGTTGGACACAACTAAAGGGACTTAGCAGCAGCAGCAAGGCAACTCAAAGCATTAAACTCAAGCTCTGCTTTTCTTCACATTGTAATTATATGTCCCTCTTACAGATTTTCCTTCCTCCTACTCCTTACCCTTTCTTTTGTAGCTTTTGTCCTGGTTTAAATCACAGGCCAATAGGATAAAGTTTATACTTAACCTGGCCTTCCAGAGCCTTTTAACAGAGTCTCTCATACCTTTCCAGTGTTAAACTCGCGTACTCTGCAGTGTGTGTCCTTTCTTTCCTCTGGAAGGAGCTGTTTCTCATCCTTGAAAAATGCTTATCTGTGTACTGCTGAACATATTTTTCCACTTTCTTAGAAAACTTTCCTTCTATTTTATAGTCCAGTACTTTGAAGATCAGGACACTAAAATTTTAGAATAACTTGACCACATTCACCCAGAACTCAGAAGCAAGAATCGTAATTAACTCTCTGAGATAAATCTATTAGTCCAGTTTATCTTAAAGCACTTGTTCTCCTTTGCAAATTTGAATTTTAATAATGTGGAGAAAAAGCCTTTCATTAGATTTGAGTTGAAGACTTGTTAAGGCAAGTTCGGTGATAAATGCACTTGTTCTAAATCACTAGTCTTCCAAACAAGAATTGAACCCCTCTCTCAGCATTTCATATTTCCTGTAGTATTTAATTTTTTTGTATTCATGCATTCAAACCTTGACAGTTACCTCCTTCCCTGTGAAATAACACAGATATTGTTTCCATTTGTATAAGATTAGAGTGTCAGTGAACTGGCTTATGGCAGATATAAGTAGTTGTTCCCTAAAAGCTTTTCCTAGAGAATGTGGAATGTGGATCATGTTAATCTCAGAGGCTTTGGGGTGTACGCTAATACCTACATTTCCTGTAATAAGTGTTTTTAGTTGTAATCTACATTTGAAAAGCTTTTTAACAACATTTGAGTAGTTAATGCTGGTCGCCTCTGAAGAAATGCAAAAATTCAGGTCTGTCATGAATCCTACTATTCATCACTACACCCTAGGCACTGTGTTTAGAACCGGCAACTGAAACTATGACAGTTGTTTCCCTTAAGAAATTTACTGGCTGTGAATAGACTTGTGAGAAGCAGCAAGAAGTTGTCCTGGGAGCAGTGGATGGGCTTCAGGGGGTCTGTGAACCCTTTCAAATTAACTTAATGTTTTGTGTGTAAACCTGTTGGGAGAGGGGTGAAGGTTTTTAGATTCTCAAGGGTTCCAAAAAATCTTAGAAACTCTAGACTATTAGAAAGATAATCAGCTTTGGAACCATACGGTAATTTCTGTCCTGGCTCTGTTATCCATATAGGCAGGTTATGTAGGGAAATTGGGGCTATAATACTTACCTAGAAGGACCAAGATAATGTATATTTAAAGCTTCTAATGTAGTACATAGAAGGTACTCAACAGTAGTTTAAGACGTGTTATTACTCTAAGGGGAGTATATTCAAGATTAAAACTGTAGAGGGAGGAGAGCCTAAATCTGCCTGAAGAGAACATGGACAGTTTTAGCACAGAGGCCACATTTGACTTGGCTCTTGAAGGGAGAGTTTGTCAGGTGGACTAGGATAAAAGGCATTTCAGAGATAGAAAACAAACAGTGTTTGCAAAGACACAGAGATAAGAACTGTGGGTTTTAGAAGAGAGGAACAGGGTGGCTGGCAATGTAAAAAATAAGCAAAGCTGATATAACCAAATAAACAGGAAGAGATTCCCAAAGGGAGAACAGCCTAAATGCTGAGTATGAGATGCATATGGTATTGGCCTCAGCATTCCTGAATGTTTTGGTGAGGAGTGTTCTGATGTCTCACGATTGTGGCATAGTTGTTTACTTTTCGTTACAAAGTATGGTTTGGTTGTTATGAAGGATCTTTTTAAAATAGAGTTCCACAAAGCCAGTGTTTTTCACTTTGGTAATTTTACCTTATCCCCGATATATAAAGTAGTACTCTCAGTTTATATAGTTCTTAATTGGCCGGATAAGTGGTTTTCATTAGCTTCTGTTAAAAATGCCCTGTTAAAAAATTACATTAAAAAAGAGTCTATAGAACTTGAGCAAGTTATTTTTAGTGGTAAGCCTCTGTTTAGTTTAGATTCCTCAGTATATTTGAGTTTTCTAGGTGATGACTGAGATTTTGAAACAATACATTTGGGACCACAACTATAGTGAGAATGGAAAAAAGTCAGTTCCCATTCTATGAAAATGTGGAGAGTGGCTTTTTTTGGACACCTTCTCCCCTCATTGTACACTGGAGTTATAAGTCATAGACCCTTTGATGTTAAAGGAAACATGAGCGGTATTTGGAAACTAAGGAGCCTGTTACAGGTTAGAAGTTGCCAGAGCTAAGTTTGTTCCAAGATCATAGCCGATGTTTTTTCTGTAGCATGATGTTGCTGAGACCAACAGTTGTCTTATTATTATTTAGGGGAAAAGTTAATAAAAGGAAAAAAGTGGGGCATAAATACCTGTAAATTATAGAAAAATTCTTTGTTGGTATAGATTTTTGGTTGTAGCCTACTTGCAAACCAGTTTGCGTGCTAAGTCGCTTTAGTCGTATCTGACCATTTGCAGTCCCCATGGATTGTAGCCTGCAGACTCCTCTGTCCATAGGATTCTCCAGGCAAGAATACTGGAGTGGATTGTCATTTCCTTCTCCAAGAAACCAGTTTAAGTGGGGGGGAGGAAGTATATGTGTATATATATATATATCTCACCGGAGAAGGCAATGGCACCCCACTCCAGTACTCTTGCCTGAAAAATACATGAACGGAGGCGCCTGGTAGGCTGCAGTCCGTGGGGTCACTAAGAGTTGGATATGACTGAGTGACTTCACTTTCACTTTTTACTTCCCTGCATTGGAGAAGGAAATGGCAACCCACTCCAGTGTTCTTGCCTGGAGAATCCCAGGGACGGGGGAGCCTGGTGGGTTGCTGTCTCTGGGGTCGCACAGAGTCGGACACGACTGAAGCGATTTAGCAGCAGCAGCAGCAGCAGCAGCATATATATCTCTCAGTCGGATACTGCCCTTGAGTATTCTATTTAACTGCTTTAAGGACAGGAACTGAGAAATGGGAGCCGTCCATAACCTGGGTGGCTATTTCAGCTCTTTGTGGTTCTGCATATTTGTCAGTGTCTCCATCTAGCGCTGCTTGGACACTTGTCTTTGCTTCTCTGTGCACCTGCTTTACTCTTAGCTCTCACATTTGACTTTCACTACACGTGCTGTTGAATAAAGGCATCTCTTAAGTGATCTAACCTATGTTCCTCACTTTGTCTCTATTTAGAGGATTAGCTCAGAATAGTTAGAATTGCTATCTCACGTTCACATTCCTGAAATTCACATCCCATCAGTCAACCTGCTTCTAGTGAGATGGGTACTACGTAGTATACATGTGTGAAGTTGACCAGGATGGGGAGTTTGTTCAGATGTGATTGGTAGGGACTTTTCTTAGTGAAAGAAAGTTATAGTTCCTTAACTTAACGAGACTGGCAGCCCAAGGTGTATCTAATACAAAAACCTTTGAAGCAAAACTGGGGGAAAAAATGAGCTTCTATTTTAAGGTTTCAGTCCCAAGTAAACTCCACCCACCTTCTTTCAGAGAAGGGACAAAGAAGCACAGAGTCCCTGTGGCTTGAGAGAACTCTGCTGGCTCTGGCAGAGCACAATTTCACATACACAGTACATACTAAACTTTAATCTGTGTAGAAGCTCTAAAAGTAAGATCATCTATAGGCTGCATATTTATGGTACTTAAGATTTAAGCTATAATTTTTCAGTGTTAAAATATTAAACCAGAACATTACCTTCTAGATGAAAGTATAATTCTAAAGATCAGTTTTATCAGTATTATATCTAATCATTTTTTAATCTCTAAATATACATCTGAAATTTATCGCTATCCGAAAGACTAATATATTTTCTCCCTAGTATATTTTACATGAATAAATCTAAATATAGTTAGATTCATCTAAAATTTAAGTCCTTTAATACTGTGTGTTGCCTGGTTGTCAGTGTGTCTGTCTCTGTGCAGTCTGTCTGCCTGACTGTGTACCTCTTATCTTTATCTACTCTGTCCATTGGCTTATCTGTGCCAAAGATTCATTAATGGATGTTAGAGGTAGATTTGGATGTACTGTATAATTCAGAAATTTCCTGTAATTTATGCCTGCTACTGCTGCTAAGTCACTTCAATTGTGTCTGACTCTGTGTGACCCCAGAGCGACAGCCCACCAGGCTCCCCCGTCCTTGGGATTCTCCAGGCAAAAACACTGGAGTCGGTTGCCATTTCCTTCTCCTAGTTGTTTATAATTCTTTACTTCTAGTGCTGCAAATAGGTTATAAATGCCAAGGAGGAACATAGTGCAGGTAGATACTAATATTAGGATTTTGCAACTATTTGAAGACACTGAATATGTTTAAATGTTTATCTCTAAACCTATTCACTGGCATTATTTGATGTTGCACAAAATAACAAATTTTATTTTTTCATAAATGTATAAGTTAGGTAGTAGAAAATTAATCATTAAGGTAAGAAATAAAGTTTTAATGTTTAATATGCCAGATGTTTTGATCTTTTCATTTTATGGAAAAGTAAAGAGGATAGGTATTTTGATAGTTCAAAAGCTAGAAACAAATACTTTGTGTGAAAAAGAGCATTCAAAGAAGTTATTATTAATTATAAGATATATGCTTAAAGTAAGTTTTCTTGAATGGGTAATTAAGTACGCGCTGGCTGACTCTACTTTCTTGGCCTCTTCTTTCCTAGATGATGAAATATCATAATGCCTAGTTTTTCACCTACCTCTTTAGTCTCTCGCCTCTATTATTGGCTCAGATACACCATATTTCCTGTTTTTTGTGCTTTTAGGTCTTAAGGGAAATATAATTGAACATTTGAACATTTAAAAAATAGAAAGTAATCTTATAAATCTTATAAAATATTACAGTGACATCAATTCTAATGCTGCTTATTAAGAGTTTCAGACAATAATAAAACATTGATATTTTCTCATACTCTACATTCTTACGATGGCTGGTGGATTCTTTTTAAAGTATTTCTGGAAAATGCAATTTAATCTAGACCAGAAGTATAAGATGAATATTTAACCAGCACATTTAATTTTCCCATTGTTGCTTTACTATATGCCAGTTTTTATATTGTTTATAAGCTATGGTTTGTGTGCATATATTGTTTATGCCATATCTAATATTTTAAAATATGTTCTAAGTGCTCTTACATTCGTTGGCCAAGGCAAGTTATAATGCCACCTCAACCTCAAAGATTCAGGAAATAGATTATACCCTTTAAGTTGGAAGGACTACAAAGTCTTGTATAGTTTTAATATAGGAAGAGCTGAAAAACAGGTTTTTAATATGATAAATCTACGGCTTCCCTGGTGGCTCAGAGGTTAAAGCATCTGCCTGCAATGCGGGAGACCTGGGTTCAATCCTTGGGTTGGGAAGATCCCCTGGAGATGGAAATGGCAACCCACTCCTATATTCTTGCTTGGAGAATCCCATGGATGGAGGAGCCTCGTGGGCTACAGTTCACGGGTTGCAAAGAGTCAGACACGACTGAGTGACTTCATTTTCGCTTTCACCTTTACCATATGACAAGTGTAGGGGATATTATTATTACAGAAAGTAGTTAAGACATAGAACTGGGACTTGAAATAAGGAGTAAGCCGTGCATTTACCTGAGAGAAGAGTATAGTATTTCAGACAGAAAGAGCATTAAGTGCCCAAGTATCTTGAGTTAAGAGTGTGTTGGGATATCAAGGAAGCTAGTGTGCTTGAGCAGAATGAGGAAAAGAGTAGTAGTAGATTTAGTAGATTAGTGATAGTGTTGGGAGTTATGGCAAACCATCCAGATTCTTGTAGGTCATTGTTAGAACTTGGGTTTTTACTCTGAATGACAAGAGTTTACTTTTGGGTATGATGGGCTTTTCCTCAGTGGTAAAGAATCTGCGTGCAATGCAGGAAATACAGGTTTGATCCCTGAGTCAGGAAGATTCCCCTGGAGAAGGAAATGACTATCCACTCTAGTATTCTTACCTGAAAGTCCCATGGACAGAGGAGCCTGGCGGGCTACAGTCGATGGGATCACAAAGTGTTGGACACCACTGAATGACTAAGCAAGCACAGAGAGCACCAATTTGTAGAATTATTAACTAAACAAGCACAGTCAAAAAGAACATTTATAGAAATAACTAATATAGTAGAGCTGTTAGTGATTCATAAGTATTAAGACATACTTAATAAATAGGAATTGCTTAAAAATACTATGAATTTTTAGAATAAATACTAAATCAGTTTTCCACAGTAGAAGTAGTAAAAGTAGATTTAGAGGAAATGTTCTAGGTAGCAGAGTATTTATAATTTAAGCAATAAGTGTTTGATTATAGGGGATATGCTCTAAAATAAGGTACTCTCAGAGATTGTCAGTGTAACTACACTACAGTTCAGTTCAGTTCAGTTCAGTTCAGTCGCGCAGTCGTGTCCGACTCTTTGTGACCTCATGAATCGCAGCACGCCAGGCCTCCTTATCCATCACCAACTCCCGGAGTTCACTCAGACTCACGTCCATTGAGTCCATGATGCCATCCAGCCATCTCATCCTCGGTCGTCCCTTTCTCCTCCTGCCCCCAATCCCACATTAAGTATTATGACAGGAGGTTTTGTATGACTCAGAGAAATCAAGTTGACAGTGAAGTGCCAAGTCACCCTAATGGCCTCATTTCAGTTCAGTTCAGTTGCTCAGTTGTGTCCAACTCTTTGCAATCCCATGGACTGCAGTATGCCAGGCTTCCCTGTCCATCACCAACTCCTGGAGTTTGCCCAAACTCATGTCTATGTAGTCAGTGATGCCATCCAACCATCTCATCCTCTGTCATCCCTTTCTCCTCCCTCCTTCAATCATACCCAGCATCAGGGTCTTTTCAAATGAGTCAGTTCTTCGCATCAGGTGGCCAAAGTATTGGAGTTTCAGCATCAGTCCTTCCAGTGAATATGTAACTGATTTCCTCTAGGATGGACTGGTTGGATCTCCTTGCTGTCCAAGGTACTCAAGAGTCTTCTCCAACACAGCATTTCAACTTTTCGGCACTCAGCTTTCTTTATAGTCCAACTCTCACATCCATACATTCCTACTGGAAAAACCAAAGCTTTGACTAGATGGGACATTTGTTGGCGAAGTAATATCTGCTTTTTAATATGCTGTCTAGGTTGGTCATAACTTTTCTTCCAAGGAGCAAGCGTCTTTTAATTTCATGGCAACAGTCACCTTTGCAGTGATTTTGGAGCCCAAGAAAATCAAGTCTGTCACTGTTTTCCATTGTTTCCCCATCTATTTGCCATAAAGTGATGGGACCAGATGGCTGATGGCCTCATCCTATTAGAAATTAGCTAGTACCTAAGAATAGTTACTTTACAAAATGAGACAAGAGAAGACTGCTTTGCCTGCGATTTCCCTTTGTAGTCTAAAATAGTAGCTGAATTACAAGAGTTTTTCATTTTATTTTCAAATAAGTAAGTTCAAAAAGATCCATCATATTTGGGTAAACTTTTTTAATATAATAGTTCTCTAAAGGAGTGAGTATGCCATGTAAAGAGACTGGTGAAACATTTAGGGACAAAACCAATCTGATTAGAGTGCTTTTTCTCCTGACTTGTATTTAAAGCACAGATATTAGTGATGGGACCAGATGGCTGATGGCCTCATCCTATTAGAAATTAGCTAGTACCTAAGAATAGTTACTTTACAAAATGAGACAAGAGAAGACTGCTTTGCCTGCGATTTCCCTTTGTAGTCTAAAATAGTAGCTGAATTACAAGAGTTTTTCATTTTATTTTCAAATAAGTAAGTTCAAAAAGATCCATCATATTTGGGTAAACTTTTTTAATATAATAGTTCTCTAAAGGAGTGAGTATGCCATGTAAAGAGACTGGTGAAACATTTAGGGACAAAACCAATCTGATTAGAGTGCTTTTTCTCCTGACTTGTATTTAAAGCACAGATATTACAGTAATAAAGCTCAAATTTGACCTCACCAAAAAAAAACCTACAATATGAAAGTAATGCAGAGATAAGCAGTGGATTGAGATAAAACACTTTAACACATTTAACAGTTGGAGGATTATTATCTAAAATATAAGTAGCTTCTCTATATAAATAAAAAGAATACTCCAATAGGAAAATTTTAAAATGCTAAGAAAATTAACAAGAAAAATGCAAATAATTACTAAACATGAGGGAAAAGTCACCAACCTATTTAATAATCAGAGAAATACAAATTATTTTAGCATCTACTTTGGAAACAGGACCATCAGATCCCACCAAATCTGATAAAATTCAAAAATTGGTAATTATGGCAATTCAGAAATTGATAATAGCAAGTGTCAGCCAGGATAGAGAAAAACTAGCTTTCCATATCTGTTGATAGGTAAGACTTTTTTGGAAGGCAAGAAGCTTAACTTGGTTGATTACTTCAAAGGGGAGGGATATGGAGGAGAGGTGATTCCTTTTTCATTTATAATTATGTGCAGAAAAAGTTAACAATTCTGGGACTGCTATCCTCAGAAAAGGCAGTTTGCAAAATTCGCCCTTGGTAGGTGTCTGGGAACTTGGACTTTGGGAGGCTTCCCATCATTCCATGATGAGAATGGCTGCCTTCGCTTTACTGTACAAATAGGTTGTTGTTGTTTAGTCACTAAGTCGTGTCAGACTCTTTTGCGACCCCATAAACTGTAGCCCACCAGGTCCTCTCTCCGTGGGATTTCCCAGGCAAGAATACTGGAGTAGGTTGCCATTTTCTACTCCAGAGGATCTTCCCTACGCAGGGATTGAACCCAAGCCTCTTGTATCCCCTGCATTAGCAAGCGGGTTCTTTACCACTGTGTCATCTGGGAGACCATGTGTATACGCAGGCATGCATCCATACCTCATTTCTAAGACTCTGTGGATAGATTTTTATATGTGTGTATTAACACCCATTTACACCTTTCCCCATTGGTGATGAAAGGTTGAAAACTTCGGTGACATTATAGGTAATAAAATATAGAAACAAATCAAAAACAAAGTGTTTTCAGATATGCTATTTAGGACATGGGGCTTATTACTTTATTTTATCTTTAAACTTATTTTTAACTGGATGATGATTGCTTTACAATATTGTGTTGGTTTCTGCCATACATCAGTGAATTAGAAAATGCTCTGGTCATAGCAAACACCCTCTTCCAACAACACAAGAGAAGACTCTACACATGGACATCACCAGATGGTCAACACCGAAATCAGATTGATTATATTCTTTGCAGCCAAAGATGGAGAAGCTCTATACAGTCAACAAAGACAAGACCAGGAGCTGACTGTGGCTCAGATCATGAACTCCTGATTGCCAAATTCAGACTTAAATTGAAGAAAGTGGGCAACACCACTAGACCATTCAGGTATGACCTAAATCAAATCCCTTACGATTATACAGTGGAAGTGAGAATAGATTTAAGGGTCTAGATCTGATAGATAGAGTGCCTGATGAACTATGGAATGAGGTTCGTGACATTGTACAGGAGACAGGGATCAAGACCATCCCCATGGCAAAGAAATGCAAAAAGGCAAAATGGCTGTCTGGGGAGGCCTTACAAATAGCTATGAAAAGAAGAGAAGCAAAAAGCAAAGGAGAAAAGGAAAGATATAAGCA
>SJXQ01007646.1:214281-324913 GCA_006408695.1 Aepyceros melampus
AAGAGACAGGGCATATAGATACTTATGGCTGATTCATGTTCATATATGACAGAAACTAACACAATATTGTAAAACAATTATCTTCCTATTAAAAACTTTTTAAAAAGTTAAAAAAAGGTTTACAAATAACATATGTTAGTGAGGATGTAGAGAAAATAGAACACATGTATTGTTAGTGGAAATGTGAACTGTTGCAGTCACTGTGAAAAATAGTATGGAGGTTTCTTAAAAAAAACTATAAATGGAAATTTTATAGGACTCAGTAGTACCATTGGTGAGAATACACCCAGGGAAAATGAAATACTAACATGAAAAAAGGCATGCATCCCCATGTATAGTGCAGCATTATAGCCAACGTATGGAAACAATTTGTGCCCACTCACTGATAAATGGATGAAGAAGACACACACATACACATTGGAATATTACTCAACCATAAAAAGAATAGAATCTTGTTATTTGTGACAAAATGGATGGTATATATATATATATATATATATATATATATATATAGAATGAAATTCTACAATTTGCAACCATATAGATTGACCTAGAGGGTATTATACTTAGTGAAATAGGTCATACATAGATAAATGAATAATGATTAAATATTTTTATAGATTATACTTCCTAGTCTTGATCAAAAGTTCCCAAGATTAATCTACCTGTCATCAAGTAGGAAAAATGATTGAGATAAACATTAGTCTGAGCTGCAGGATAGCTTTTTAAACTAAGGTTTGTTGTTCATCTGTATTTGTAACTTTAAAAAATAATAGTTGTACTATATTTATTTATATACTACTTTGCTTCCCTTTTCCTCTTCTTAAAGATGCTTACCTTCTTCTTTCCTTCAGATTCCTCCAGGCATTCTGTGTATCTCTAAGAAGCTCCTCTGCCTACCCAACTACAGAGAAATCTACTTTTTGAATTCTTAGAGAAATAATTATCTTTATCCCTTATTAATTACCTCTTATCTATAATCTACTGTTGGTAATGCATGCATTTATTTTGTCTTCCTCTGCACATTTATTTATTCATTCAAATATACTTATTAAATGCTTACTATGTGTGAACATTGTCTTACAAAATGGGAATATAGCAGAACACAGAAAGGAAAAAATAAAACAAAAAACTCCTCCTTTCTGAAGCATATATTTCAGTATCACAGGCAGACAATGCATATTATATATACATATAAATATAGATATATGCTATTTTATGTTAGATAAATATATCTAATGAGGAGAAAATAATTAGGAACTAAATGAAATTTGGAGGTATCAGGAAGGAAGGTAAATTTTTCTAAGTGTGCTGAGCAGAAAAGTATTCACTGAGAAGATGAAAATGATGCTAGTGAGCTTGCTATGTGTATAGCTTGGGGAACAGCACAGTGGAAAGAGGAAATAGCAAGTGAAAAATTTATAGGTGAGCCAACTTGGAGGTTTTTTTTTGGTTTTGTTTTGTTTTGTTTTTAGAAACAGCAATAATCTCAGTGCTCAGACTGATCAAGTAAGAGAACAAAGGATATGAAGTCAAAGAGACAGTTTTAGGGGTTGATGGGGAGGAGATCATGTAAGGGATTTTAGATCAGAATACAGGTTTACATGATTATTTAGAGAGAGATGGGAAATAAAAATAATTTAAAGAAGAGTGATATAATTTGATTCAAATTTTAAAAAGATCCCATTCTATTAGGAAGAGACTGCAAAAGGACAGAAGGGGACCTACTTGGAAGACTTGCAATTATCAAAATGTAGTAAGATAAAGACATATTGGGCCAGAATGATAGCATTAGCCAGTGAAATAAGGTCAGGTTTTAGGTATACATAAAAGTAGAACCAATCAAATTTGATAGTAAATTGCATATGAGGTATGAAAAAAGGAGAATCAGGAATAAAATCAGTTGTGTTTCTTTTTATTTTATTGAAATATGGTTGATTTATAATTTTGTGCTAATTTCAATGTACAGAAAAGTGATTCAGTTGTAAATATATATTTTTTCAAATTATTTTCCTTTATGGTTTATCACAGGATATTGAATGTACTACCTGTACTAAACAGTAGGACCTTGATTTTAACTATTCTATATGCAATAGCTTGATTCTGCTTATCTCAAACTTCTAATTCATCTGCCGCTGACACCTCCTAGACAACCACAAGTATGTTCTCAATGAATATATTTCTGTCTTGTAGGTAAAGTCTTCTGTGTTGTAGAGTCCACATAGAAGCTGACACCTCCTAGACAACCACAAGTATGTTCTCAATGAATATATTTCTATCTTGTAGGTAAAGTCTTCTGTGTTGTAGAATCCACATAGAAGTGATTTCATTTGGTATTTGTCTTTCTCTTTCTGACTTACTTTATTTACTATTATGATTTTTTGGTTCATTCATGTTTCTGCAAATGGTATAGCTTCATTCTTTTTCATTGCTGCAAATTATTCTGTTATATTGTATATATGTAATCGCATCTTCTTTATCCATTCATTTGTAGATGGACATTTATGTTATTTTTGTGTCGACTATTGTTACTAGTACTGTTATTAACATAAAGGGAACTTTTACCTTTTTAAATTACTGTTTTGTTTGTATATATATCCAGGAATGGGATTGACATTTTTAATTTTTTGAAGAATGTGCATATCATTTTCCACAGTGGCTTTGCCAATTTACAGTCCCACAAACAGTGCAAGACATTTCCCTTTCCTTTGTAAACTTTTTAATGATGGCCATTCTGACTACTGTGAAGTGATATCTCATTGTAGTTTTTATTTGTATTTCTCTAATAATTAGCAATTTGGAGTATCTTTTCATGTCCTACTGTTTCATATTAGTTTTCTATGCAAGTATATGTCTGTATACTCTTTGAAGGCACAGACTTTGTTTTCTCTATAATGCTGTGTAAAAAAACAATAACCAGTAAACATGGATTGAAATATTTTATTTCTCTGTCTCACCAGTTTCCTTAAGTTGTGCATATTTTTTTGACTCAAAGGTCTGAGGCAGAAAATGTTAATGTGTGTTGTCCTTTCTCCCTGAGGACCAGTGTCCTCCAAGTGGTTTCTTTCCCTGTGCCCAGGAAAGAGACCCCTTGTTGCAGCTACTTTATGCAACTGGAAGTCCATTTAATAAGTTATGGTCATTAAACAATGGGAATAATAAATATTTTTTAAAATGGAAGTAACTTTACAGGATGGATCTCTTACTATACCTGGGAAAGCTTTATAAGTATACTGTCTAATCCAGTAGCCACTAGGCATGTGCAACTATTGAAATGTGACTAACCCATATTTCAAGGAAAAACTGAAATTCACATGAAATTTCAAATACCCAGCATAAAATTTGAAAAGTCTTATTTTTATACTCATTGCATGTTGTAATTATAATGCTTTGGATATATTGGGTTTAGTCAAATATATTATTTAATTTCCACTTTAAAATTATGTTAAATGAGAATACCAGAAAACTTACAATTACATATATGGCTTGCATTTCTGGTTCATGTTTTGTTTCCTTTGGATAGTGCTATTCTATAATATGCATTGCCACCTGAGTGTTTGTGATGACAAAGAGCATACCACTTATTTAGATAGCAGTGCCTCACACCCCATTGTCAGATAACTCCAGAATTTGAATAGATTTTCCTTATTTTAAGCAAAATCATTTTTTTTTTAATTCAGTTGCCATAGGTTCCAATGATTTTCTCTCCATATGTAAAGAACCATTTAAACTTTTCAAATATGCCAATTTTATTCAATATATATAACATATTAACTCAATCTACACTGATGTAATAAACCTGCCAGGTATTGTTGTTGTCTAGTCACTCAGTAATGTTTGACTCTTTTGTGACCCCATGGACTGTAGCTCACCAGGATTCTCTGCCCATGAGGATTTCCAGGCAAGAATATTGGACTGAGTTGCCATTTCCTTCTCCTGGGAATCTTTCCAACCTAAGGACAGAATGTGAGTCCCCTGCAACTCTCCTTCAGTGCAGGCAGATTCTTTACCAGTAAACAACTATTTTCAGATAATATGTGAAGTATTTCAGGGTAGATGAACTTTGGAGTCTCTGTCAAATCATGGCAGTGAGAAGAAGCTTTCTACTTTTCTAGCCACTAGGTTATCATACAGTTGGACACTACTTTCTCTAAGCTTCTCTTGATTCCTCTCACATCCATATTTGCCCTGTAGAAATCCTTGTAATGTGTTTTTACATTAGGCAAAGTCAAAAATAGCCTTTACAAATGTTTTTTTCTGTATAATAAATCCTCTTGATAATGCAAGATGCAAGGAAGGAACAGTAGAAGTGCAGGGGAAGATCAATTCAATTAATAATAATAGTAAACAAAATCAGCAGCTGAAATTCAACCAACAGGGTTGGTTTCTTCCAATCTGTTTCATCACATTAACCATCTGAAAAATCACTACTCAAGTTACCTGGAATGATTATCAACTTTAGAGTTATTTTCTCCCAATTGTAAAGTGTTCTGGTAATATCACAGACCCCACAGAACTCTGTGACCTTCATTTGTGCTTTTCTGAAGGCATAATTTCCTGCTAAATTCTGGGTCTGACAGTCACAGTGCATTTTGGCTGAAAATCTGAAATATGCAAACTTGGCAATTTTTGCTGCTCTATGAAAATAGAAGCAGATGTGAGAAATACTTTTCTCTGTAATTAAGGGGAAGTGTATGATTTAGCCTCATCATTCACCCAATATTCAGAACAACAATGTGTCCTGCTTTAATCCAGAGAGAAAGCTAATCTTTTTTTTCAGGAGTTATTCCATCCATCTGGTATGAAAAGAAGGCCCTAACTGCAGCTAGAAGATAAAAGTGCATAATGTGAACAGTGATGTAAGACTCTGAGTGGGCTGTGTGCTTAGTCTCTCAGTCCTGTCGGACTCTTTGTGATCTCATAGACTATAGACCTACCAAGCTCCTCTGTCCATTTGGATTCTCCAGGCAAGAATACTAAAGTGGTTTGCCATGCCCTCCTCCAGGGACTCTTCCCAACCTAGGGATCAAACCCAGATCTCCTTCATAGCAGGAGGATTCTTTACCATCTGAGCCAACAAGGAAGTCCAAGACTCTGAGTAGGTGCAACATTAGAACACTTGACAATCATTTGAAAAGTACTTTTGAGGTCACTTTTGAGGTTTTCTATACATATTTTGTTCATCTGAATTATTGTTACAAGTTAGTTTGGTGTTCTGTTTATTATTATCATATAAAACTTCAAAAATCTGAAAAGTCAACCACCAAAAAAACCATAGTGGTAAAGAGTAACAAAGTCAATGTGTGGAAGAAGGGGCTGATCAAGATTCTCTTTTAGATCATACTTACCCTTTAAACATGGCTCCTGGGACTGCTTTTTATATTATGGCTTATTACTTTTTAAAATGAAATATGTACAAGTTACAAAGACAGTAGAAGGATGGAAAGGGAAGGTCCCTCGCCCCCTCTATCTCTGGTGAATATTGCACCAAAGATTTATTTATTAGGTTATCAGCCACATTTAAAAATAGCAATGGTAATTGAAGAGGATGATTGAATGCTGGGGTATCATTCAGAGAGTGAGGGCTCATGATGTGAGAGAAATATGAGGGTGCTTTTACAGAGTGTGAAGTCATGGAAAAATACGTATTATTCAATAGACCTAAGAGTGTCCTGGGGTTCCCTGGTTGATCAGTAGGCTTGATCCCTGGATATGGAAGATCCCTTGGTGGAGGAAATGGCAACCCACTCTAGTATTCTTGCCTGGGAAATCCCATGGACAGATCAACCTTGCAGGCTACAGTCCATGAAGTCACAAGAAAGTCAGACATGCCTTATTAACTAAACAACAGCAAAAACTGTGACCTAGTGTTGACCCTAAGAATGCCAATTTAAATGGGGAAATTTCCCATCAATCATAGGGTAAAAGAAGTATTTTTAGAGGAAGGATGCTGTCTTGAGATTTTGAAGAAATGAAATAATTTTCACTTAATAGTCCAGAGTTTGTGGGCCAAACACTTCCTCTCTTTTCATGGCAGTGACATACATGGCAAATAATGATTAATGTGGTAATCAAGGTAATTTGTGAAAATAGTTGGGCAAAATTTTTTTTTTTATAAAGGGTTCAGTTTCTTTACAGTGGGGAATTTGGAGTCCCCTTCAATTGGTGGAACACTTTATATAAAAAGCTTATCTTTAGTTCATATTTAGTTCAGATTGATAGAAAATGGAATCCAAGGAACTATTTTTGAAACTGGTGTTCCATAACCCCTTGACTATTTCCAGTCAAGAGTGACATGTCTGAAAAGTATGTTCTAAAGCAAGTAGCCTAATGTTGCTGGAAAGTGGCTAAAGATGTTGGAACTGATATACTTAATGCAAAGTGATAGAAGACAACATACACACCTTGAGATTATGCAGTGCCTCTGATATGGAGCATCACCACAGATTTTTCTATTTATATAAATGTAAGAAAAAAGTGTTGTGATTCCATTGCATAGAAATAGAAAGAAAAGATGCATTTATTGTTCTCTGTGTAAAAGTAAAGCTATTTGAAAGAAGGTGGTACTGTAGTAAGAATTATAATAGGAATTTGGCAAATGGTGTCACTGTTTCCAGTTTACTAATATTTAGCAACAAGTATATGTGTGTATGCATGCTCAGTCATTTCTGGCTCTTTGCAACCACATGGACTATAACCCACCAGGTTCCTCTGTCCATGAGATTTCCCAGGCAAGAATACTAGAGGAGATTGCTATTTCCTTCTCAAGGAGATCTTTCTGACCCAGGGATTGAACTTACATATCTTTTGTCTCCTGCATTGGCAGACAAGTTATTTACCTGATGAATCACCAGAGAAGTATTTTAGCAACAGGAATAGCTAACAAATAAACAGATTGTGCAGGTAGGCACAGTTCCATCTGAATCCAATCATATGCAATAGGATTAAATGAATGAAGGCATTTGGGGAAAAAACAAACAGGAGGTAAATTCTCAAAGATGACTACATTGAAGTGAAACCATTATAGGTGGTACACAACCAGGTGAAAAATCATGTACCTCCTTCCCTCCTTATTAATAATACTCCTAATTAATTAAATATGCTATACATCAATCAACATATCCCTGTGTGTATATTTGAATAAAGGGTTATGCGGTAAATGGTGAAGTCAGACCGTGTCACTAATTCCCATACATTTATTTTATCCACATCCTCAAAAAGAAAAGTATTTCTAAAATGTCCAGCCCAGCTCTCTATGAAAGGTGAACACCAAATAAGAAAGTGAGTCTCATTTGCAACTTGTTGCAGGAGGAAATGTAATGCTCAGATACTGGATTAAGTATTAAATAATTTTAAACCACAGCCTATCTTTATTAGAAACTGGCTTCTCTGTTGGCTCAGATAGTAAAGAATCCACCTGCAATGTGGAAAAACTGGATTCAATCCCTGGGTTGGGAAGGTCCCCTGGAGGAGGACATGGCGACCCACTTCAGTCTTCTCGCCTGGAGAATCCCCACCAACAAGGGAGCCTGGCAGACTACAGTCCATGGGGTCGCAAAGAGTCAGACACGACTGAATGACTAAACACATCACAGTTATCAGAACAAACAAGTCTATCAGTTCAGTTCAGTTCAGTTCAGTCATTCAGTCGTGTCCGACTCTTTGTGACCCCATGAATCACAGCACTCCAGGCCTCCCTGTCCATCACCAACTCCCGGAGTTCACGCAGACTCACGTCCATTGAGTCCGTGATGCCATCCAGCCATCTCCTCCTCAGTCGTCCCCTTCTCCTCCTGCCCCCAATCCCTCCCAGCATCAGGGTCTTTTCAAATGAGTCAACTCTTCCCATGAGGTGGCCAAAAGACTGGAGTTTCAGCTTTAGCATCATTCCTTCCAAAGAAATCCCAGGGCCGATTTCCTTCAGAATGGACTGGTTGGATCTCCTTGCAGTCCAAGGGACTCTCAAGAGTCTTATCCAACACCACAGTTCAAAAGCAGCAATTCTTCGGCGCTCAGCCTTCTTCACAGTCCAACTCTCACATCCATACGTAACCACAGGAAAAACCATAGCCTTGACTAGACGGACCTTAGTCAGCAAAGTAATGTCTCTGCTTTTGAATATACTATTTAGGTTGGTCATAACTTTTCTTCCAAGGAGTAAGCGTCTTTTAGTTCCTGTATAGGTGGTCTTTTATCTCTTGTGAGGGCAGGACTTGGCTTTTTCTCTCTCCTGCTATTTTGAAAGTCCAGCTGTTCAGCCTGGGGCCTATCTCCTGCCTCAGGACTAGAGTTACATGAGCAAGAAAGAGACTATTGGGGCATCATTTAGAAAGATATACTAGAGCCAGGTCATGTAGGAGAATGGTTTTCAGCTCTGGAAATGATTAGTCATTCAATTGTGTCCAACTCTTTGCGACCCTGTGGACTGTAGCCTGCCAGGCTCTTCTGTCCCTGGAATTCTCCAACAGGAAAACTGGAGAGGTTGCCATTTCCTTCTCCAGGGGTTTTTCCCAAACCAAAGATTGAAACCAGGTCTCATGCATTGCAGGTAGATCTTTACTATCTGAGTTACCAGGGAAGAACTTTTTCAATTCTAAGGAGGTATTAAAAAAAAAATGAATACTCAGACCTTTCCTGTAGAGTATCTGAGTATGAATGAATATAATTTAAAACAAATTACTGCCTGACTTATTTATTTATTCTAAAAGCAGTTTTAATAATGCCAGTAGCAACAGCAATTGTCTTCAATGGGTTAAAAAAAAAAAACTTATACCATTTAAATCTAAGCTTAAAATCATGAAATGAATCATATTATCAGCTAAAATTTGAGAAACATATTTTTTGCTGCCCACTCTTTCAACAAGCATAGTGGTTCACAGTGCTTTAATTCACATGTGAACGGGATATCAAAAACCTTGTGGACATTCTAGTAAATAAGATAATTTTGTCTTATATTTTATACATAAATAGGCAAAATATTGTAAGATATGTACTGGTATCAAGGAAAGTATAAAGCAGAGGAAAGCATAGAGTGAAAGGGTAAATGTCAATCCCTTAAAGAACAACTTTCGTATTGCATAAAAACACTATAATGGGACTTCCCTGGTGGCTCAGTGGTAAAGAAGCCACCTGCCAATTCAGAAGACGCAGGTTTGACCCCTGATACAGGAAGATCTCACATGCTGTGAAGCAACTAAGCAGTTATTATTGTTGTTTTCCAGTTGCTAATCATGTCTGACACTTCACCCCATGGACTGCAGCACATCAGGCTACCCTGTCCTTCTCTATCTCCTGGAATTTGCTCAAACTCAAGTCCATTTAGTTGGCCATGGTATCAGACCATCTCAACTAAGCCTGTGTACCACAACCATTGAGTCTGTGCTCCACAGCCCAGGAGCAGCAACTACTGAAGCTTGCATGCCCTAGAGTCCATACTCTGCAACAAGAGAAGCCACCATGATAGAAGACTAAGTATCACAAATAGAGAGTAGCCCCTGCTCTCTGCAACTAGAGAAAAGCCTGTGCAGCAATGAAGACCCAGAACAGCCAAAAAATAAATAAATTACATTAAATTAATAAATTATATTTTAAAAGAACTATCCTAATCAATGTTCTCCAGAGAAACAGACCCAAATGTGCGTGTGTATGTGTCTGTGTGTGTCTGTGTGTGTGTGTGTGTGTGTGTGTGTGTGTGTGTGTGTGTATCTCAGTTCTAGTCTAAAGGCTAGAAGCTGTTTTAGAACCAGAAAAAGCCAACATATCAATTCAAACACAATCAGGCAGGAAAATCCTCTTACTTGGGGGAAGGTCAGCCTTTTGCTGTATTTTAGTCTTTATTCAACTGGATGAAACCCTCTCACATTATGGAGGGCAATCCCTTTGACTCAGTCTACCATTAAAAAGTTAATCTTATCCAATAACACCTTCAAAATACACAGAGAAAAATGGTTGACCAAATACCTGAGAACTCTGTGTTCCATTTTAATTGACATAATAAAGTAACCATCACAAGAACTTTATAAAGATTATTTTTCTCATTTATAGATAAAACTCGATAAATTAATAAAGATGTTGCCAGTTTAAGGAAGTAACTATCCAGGGAATCAATTAAAGTTGTTGAGTGCAGTGAATTTATTGTTTGTTTGTTTTGTTTGCTGTAATGCGAGTGCTGTCTCTACTTCAAGAAAATAACTAAAGACTGGGTCTATGGTGGCTAGGTAAGCAAATGCACAGTGTATTTGTTCCAAGACATCAAATATGCATCATGAAATATTTCAGATTTTAAGAACAGCAACCATTACTAGCTTCCAGTCATATAATACATTTTCACAATCCCTTTCCCTCACTCTCCTATCTCTATCTATATATATTTGTGTATATATAGACATGTACACACATATGCATATATGTGTGTATACACACTGCATTGTATGTATGTATGTGTATTAGATATGTACACATATATTGTTCTTGCTCAGTCCCTCAATCATGTCCAAATATTTGCAACCCCATGGACTGCAGCACACCAGACTTTCCCTCCCTTCGATATCCCAGAGCTTGCTAAAGCCCATGTTCATTGAGTCAGTGATGCGATCCAGCTGTCTTACCCCCTGTCATCCTCTTCTCCTGCCTTCAATCTTTCCCAGCATCAGGGTGTTTTCCAATGAGTTGGGTCTTTTTGTCAGGTGGTGAAAGTGTTGGAGCTTCAGCTTTAGCATCACTCCTTCCAATGAATATTCAGGACTGATTTCCTTTAGGATTGACTAGTTTGATCACTTTGCAGTCCAAGGGACTCTCAAGAGCCTTCTCCAACACCACAGTTCAAAAGCATCAATTCTCTGGCACTCAGCCTTCTTTTCCAAATCTCACAGCTGTACATGACTACTGGAAAAAAAGAATATAGCTTTGACTATACAAACCATTTTCCACAAGCTGATATCTATACTTTATATTATACTGTCTAGGTTTGTCATAGCTTTTCCAAGTAACGAGCATCCTTTAATTTCATGGCTGCAGTCACCATCTGCAGTGATTTTGAAGCCCAGAAAATAGTCTATCACTATTTCCATTTTTTCCCCATCTATTTACCACGAAGTGATGGGAATAGATTCCATGATCTTAGTTTTCTGAATGTTGAGTTTTAAGCCAGGTTTTTTACTCTCCTCTTTCACCTAGATCAAGAGGTTCTTTAGTTTCTCTTTGCTTTCTCCCATGAGGGTAGTGTCATCTGCATATCTGAGGTATTGATATTTCTCCTGGCCACCTTGATTCCAGGCTGTGCTTCATCCAGCCCGACATTTTGCACGTTGTGCTCTGCATATAAATTAAATAAGCAGGGTGACAATGTAAGCCTTGATGCATTCCTTTACCAGTTTGGAACCAGTCCATGTTCACTGTCTGGTTCTAACTGTTGTTTCTTGACCTACATACAAGTTTCTCAAGAGGCAGGTAAGGTGGTCTGGTATTCTCACTACTTTAAGAATTTTCCAGTTTGTTGTGATGCACACAAAGGCTTGGACATAGTCAATGAAGCAAAAGTAGATGTTTTTATGGGATTCTCTAGCTTTTTTAATGAGCCAGTGGATGTTGACAATTTGATCTCTGGTTCCTCTGTCTTCTAAATCCAGCTTGTGCATCAAGAAGTTCTCAGCTCATGTGCTGTTGAAACCTAGCTTGGAGGACTTTGAGCATTCCTTTGCTAGCATGTGAAATGAGCACAATTGAACATTCTTTGGCATTGGCCTTCTTTGGAGTTAGAATGAAAACTGATCTTTTCCAGTCCTGTGACCACTGCTGAGCTTTCCAAATTTGCTCGTATATGGAGTGCAACACTAACACTATCATCTTTTAGGATTTGAAAGAATTCAACTGGAAATCCATCACCTCCACTAGCTTTGTTCATACTGATGCTTTCTAAGGCCCACTTGAGTTCATACTCGAAGATGTCTGGCTATAGGTGAGTGAACACCCAATCATGGTTATCTGGGTCATTAGGATATTTTTTGTATAGTTCTTCTGTGTATTCTTGAAACCTATTCTTAATATCTTCTGTTTCTGTTGGGCCCATACTGTTTGTGTCCTTTATTGTGCCCATCTTTGCATGAAATATTTCCTTGGTATCTCTAATTTTCTTGAAGATATCTCTAGTCTTTCCATTTTATTGTTTTCCTCTATTTCTTTTCATTGNGATCCACACAGTCAAAGGCTTTGGCATAGTCAATAAAGCAGAAATAGATGTTTTTCTGGAACTCTCTTGCTTTTTCCATGATCCAGCAGATGTTGGCAATTTGATCTCTGGTTCCTCTGCCTTTTCTAAAACCAGCTTGAACATCAGGGAGTTCACGGTTCACTTATTACTGAAGTCTGGCTTGGAGAATTTTGAGCATTACTTTACTAGCATGTGAGATGAGTGCAATTGTGCGGTAGTTTGAGCATTCTTTGGCATTGCCTTTCTCTGGAATTGGAATGAAAACTGACCTTTTCCAGTCCTGTGGCCACTGCTGAGTTTTCCAAATTTGCTGGCATATTGAGTGCAGCACTTTCACAGCATCATCTTACAGGATTTGAAACAGCTCAACTGGAATTCCATCACCTCCACTAGCTTTGTTCGTAGTGATGCTTTCTAAGGCCCACTTGACTTCACATTCCAAGATGTCTGGCTCTAGAGTAGTGATCACATCATCATGATTATTTGGGTTGTGAAGATAACATTACCCCATTGTATATTCTTGCCTCCTTTGTCAAAAATAAGGTGCCCATAAGTGCATGGGTTTATCTTCAGGCTCTCTATCTTGTTCCAGTGGTCTATATTTCTGTTTTTGTACTGGTACTCTACTGTCTTGATTACTGCAGCTTTGTAGTGTAGTCTGAAGTCAAGTGGGTTCATTCCTCCAGCTCTATTCTTTCTCAAGACTGCTTCGGCTGTTTGGAGTCTTTCATGTTTCCATAGAATTGTGAAATTTTTTGTTCTAGTTCTGTGAAAAATGCCATTGGTAATTTGGTAGGGATAACACTGATTCTGTAGCTTGAATTTGGCAGCATAGTCATTTTCACATTATTGATCCTTCCTACCCAGGAACATGGAATATGTTACTTGTTTGTTTTCTTACCAGTTATTTATTTTAGTCATTAATGTATTCTTTGCCTACCTAATAAGTTCATGATGATTTAGTAAATAATTGACTCCTTAGTTATTAAGCCCAAAATTAAACCAACAATCAATACATTATACTCTAATCTCTTTTTGCAATTTTTATGAAAATTTCTATCTAATTCAGTGAATTAATCATGGTGACTATTTGGAAATGTGAGGTAAATTTTGATATTTTTGTTACCTTCTATGAATTAGTCACAATGACTCTTTAGAAAGTTTGAAGGAAAATGTACATATATACATGTGTAGATAAAGTTAACCATAAATCCTATATATTCTTAAAATAATTTGAAAAATTGCTCATTTATCAGGGTAAAATTACTTTATGTATCCAATATTTAAAATGAATTTAGTGGCCTTAGTACAATAGTATTACACTATAAAAGTTAAACACTGCCATTATTTTTTCTTCATGATGCCATAGACAGCTCAAAATGTTCTATCGTAGTTTACATGGCTCATAAACCTTACCTTTCATTTGACATTGCAGATGTATTGATAATAGGATATGGAAACTCTGTAAGATGGTTAAAGGAAACAATTAATTAGCATTTAAATAAAAGAGCTCCCTAAGAAACAGTTTAAACAGAGAATAAACTGATTATTTAACAGGTAATACGAAGCAGTTCTGGGATAGAATTGAAGGGAATGAATAAAGAGAGTAAAAGGAATTTAAATATGTGAAAATAAATGAAGAAATATTGCAATATATTAGACTTACTGCAGCTGTGTATACATCATCATTTGAAATTTGACAGTCTTGTAATTCTGCACTTGTTATATCTCATTATTCTGCTTATAAAATGTGTACATGTACGGTCTTCTAAACTGGTTGATAATGTACCTTTACCATTTCCTTTTCCAAGGTGAGAAAACAGAGAAAAGCAGAAAACAGCTGAGATCCTGCAGTCTGTTTATTCAAGTGAAAGAACACAAGGGTTGTGAACACAGACCCAAACACTCATAAAAATGATTCATGATGATAGTCTCAGAAGAAATTAATAAAGCCTAAGAGAACTTGTCAGAAGTATGTCCTAAAGATGATTTTATTTCAACAACTGTTGTATTTTAAATGCTTTCATTTTCTTCTTTTGATGTCTTTATCTTATTTAAAGATGCTATTACTCATCAAATATGATATTTCAGTCCAGAAGGCTGTAGCTGTGAATGAAACATAACATTCTCATCAACAACTAGATAAGGGGATCCAAATCTCCTGCTTCACTGTGTAAGCTGATTACCAGAGAGGTCAGAAAGCTACTTTCCATTTTCTTTCGGTACCATCTATTTAATATGATATTTTCTATAACTGACTAGGCATCTTGTCTTTCCTTTATTCAGTCCCAGCTTCTGGTTGGCAGCCCATCTTGGTGGTACAAGGGGGACTAGGAATAGAGTGGTGGCAGGAATTTAGGGTGAGGCCAGGAGGAATGACCACAAACATCACTCATTGAGTGTTCATTGAATAACCACTGTGTACCAGGCTCAACAGTACACAGGATGGATAAGCTCTATGCCTGCATGGAGCCCACAGGGGCCACAGGAAATAACAGATACACATTCGTCAGCTCAATACACACTGAGTGAGTGATAGTGTAAAAACCTATTCGCATGAGGCAGAGACCCACTGCAGGCTGTGGCTGGTACATTATGTTTCATCAAGTCTCTCAGGCTGGACAGAGCTGGTGTCTGGAGAACAGATAGAAAGCTAGTAGGATCAAAGCACAGATGGGGTTGGTGAAATGGTCAGGGCACAGTCATGCTGAGTCTCGAAGGCAATGGAAGGAGTTTGGGTTTTATTCAAAATGCGGTGGATGGTCATGAAAGGACTCTGTAGGGAATGATTGCATTTTAAGAACAAACGATGACTACTGAGCACTGTTCCCTTGGGGGAGGAGTGATTAGACATCACTGGATGGAAACACAGAGTGCTGACCTGGGTCCAGAGCTTAATTTGGCTGATCACTAGTTATGTGACCTTGAACAAGTCACTGACTCTCTATCCTCCTTATTTCATTTGTTTTCAAATGGGGATAGAGAGGAAGGATATAAGAGAGAAGGAAACAAAAGAGATGATAAAGTTAATCTCAATACTTGGCAGATGGAAATTTCAGATAGTAAACTGAAAAAGGAAACAACTAAGAATTTAGTATCAATAATTCTAATAAAAGCCTTTAAGCAAGAAGGAGTCATCTCAGTCTCCATTCTGGAAAAGTCCAACGTAGGATATATAGAGGGCTTCCCAGGTGGCACTAGTGGTAAAGGACCTGCCTGCCAATGCTGGAGACAGTAAGAGACCTGGATGCAATTCATGAGCAGGGAAGATTCCCTGGAGGAAGGAACGGCAACCCGCTTCAGATTTTTGCCTAGAGAATCTCGTGAACAGAGGAGCCTGGTGGACTACAGTCCACGGAGTTAAAATGAGTTGGACATGACAAGCAACACCACAGCACAGGATATATAGAAAAGAACCTAGAAATTTGTTAGAGTCATTGCCTTTTTTCCTTTGGTTAAAGTTTATATCAGGGCCCTAAGGAAGAAAAATTCAAGAATGATGCTAGAATCTACTCTATGTCCTTTAGATTTAGTTGTTCATAAGTGTATGCACAGCAAAATTCCCTAGCACTCACATTCTGACTGCAAAAATATTGAAATACTCTCACACTGGCTGGTAAATAACCATGCCCCTAGCCCTCTGGTGTCAACTCCCACTGCCAGACTGCCCACCTCCATGACAATGCAGGTCTCCACTATCTGGCAACTAAGGGGTGATACTTGGCTTGGCCTAGCAAAGGGTCTCAAGGAACCTGATCAGGGTCAGTTCTGCTATCTACTGAGACCTATCATAATTTTGTCTTATTCTATTATAACAAATTGCCACAAACTCGAGTGTAAAATATTTGTTATCTTGCAGTTCTGGAAATCAGAGGTCCAAAGCCAGTCTTAATGGACTAAACTTTTAAAAAAAAATCTGGAGGCTCTAGAAGAAAATTTGTTGCCATGCCTTTTCCAGCCTGCAGAAGCTGCTTGCATCCTTTGGCTCCGGGCCCCTTTCTCCATCTTTAAGCCAGCAACATAGCATCCTCAAATCTCTCTCCTTGTCTAACCTTTCTGATGTTCTCTTAAAGGACCCTGTGGCTCCCTCGAGCCTACCTGGGTAAGTCATAATCTCACTATCTCAAGATCTTTAACTTCAATCACATTTTGAGAGTCCCTTTTGCTACATAAACTGACATAGAGGTTTCAGGGATTAGAGGCAGATATCTTTGGGGGACATTATTCTGACTGCCACAGTGGTTATATATTTAAAATATCATCTTTTAATGTATATAATAAGTTACTTTAAATTTGCATAAAATAAATCTGATTGTCATAGTCAAAAGCTGACACATGAAAAAAATCTGTCATACAGTAAAAACTTAATATAGGTCCACATCTCAGGAACTATTTTAAATACTACAGACTTTTAATTTCCCATCTGATTTAGTAGTTCTCAGTATCAAATAGATTAAACAGTTAAAAGCAAAAAAAAGTTGGGAGAAATATAAAGAGATGGAGTAAGGAAGAGAGAGAAAAAATAGAAATATCACTTGTGTGTCCAAATGTCCTGTAAGGACTGAGAAGGGGAAGAGCAAAGACCTTCAAGGGAATGGATCCCAGCAAGGCTAGAGGAGACCCCAGAAACTGATGGTGGGATTCACCAGATAATGTCCAGCTCTTCCAGGATCAGTTGTCTCTCAATCTGGTATACTAAGGCACAAAGGAAGTCAAAAATGGCAATTTGAATTTCCTCTGTGACCTAATGTCCCTTGAACTACATGGGATTGGTTTGATGAGGTTTGGGGAAATTTAAAGATGGGTAAGACACAGCTAATTTTAGAGGCTGGGCCATATATGGCGGGTCTTTGAACATCAAAATGCCTTGGGGACTTCCCTGGTGGTCCAGTGGTTAAGAATCCACCTTCCGATGTCAGGGATGTGGGTTTGATCCCTAGTTGGGGAACTAAGATTCTCACATTACACAAGGCAACCAAGCCTGCACACTGCAACAACTGAGCACATGTCACAACCAGAGAGAGGCCCTTCCAGCGCAACGAAAGATCCTACATGCCTCAACTAAGACCCAGTGAAGAAAGAAAGGGAAAAAAAAATGCCTCGTATGCAGGAAGAACAAGTGTCCTGAAATAAAATCCAGGAGCCCAACAGACAGTTAGCTCCATGAGGAAGTGCTTGTTAGTCTTGTCACCACCAATTCCCAGATCTTGTGCCAGGCAAAGAGCAGGGGCCCAGTAACTGTGTTAAATGAAAAGAAGAAAAATAAATATATGAAAATATTTGGTATGAACAAAGTCTTTTTGTGTAGGCAATGAACATCTAAATGTTCCTTTCAATAACAGGAAAATGCTAGAAACCAATACTCAATTCAATGTACTGCATTTTGATGCATCATATCAGAACCTAAATGATCAAATGAATGAGAGCCCTATACTCCTGTCTATAAATACAGTTGCCAGATTTAGCAAATAAAAATACAAGGTGCCTAGTTAAATGTGAACATCAGATCGATGATGAATAATTTTTCATATAAGTATTTTCCAAATATTGTATGACAATCTAGCTATAAAGTCATATTGTATCATATTTTAGACAAATTGTAACTTTGTGAAGATGTTACTGCCTTAATGATGGTATTATGCAGGAAGAAAAGGAAGCGCTGTCAGTAGACTGTGTTCGCAAATGGGGGTAGATGGTGGAAACTGGCTGTGTTGCATTGTGCTGTTTTAAAAGTATGCTTCATTGTGAGCCAGTGCCCATGGAGAGGGGACTGAAATTCAGCTTCTCATAAATTCTGCAGTGCTACCGGGGAACAGTAATCAACAAGGATAAAATCTGGAGGGAAGGTCATGAGGCAGGTAAGAACTGGTGCATCCATATTACCTAAAGCAAACACGGCTCCACCAAGCAGGACCTAGAAAGGGCAAGAGGAAAAAATAGAATCACCCTGTGTGAGTTCTGTTAGATTGCCTTTAGGAAAAAGCCCACATCAGCCCCCACAGCCTACTTTAATTTTACGTTCGTGTTGTGCTTGCTTAGCTTATGAGCTAGAGTTGAGCATGCCCTATGTACTAAGTGGCCTGCTTTCATAATGCCCTGTTGCTGGTGAAGTAATTCACTGTGTTTCTTAGGAAGGACATGGTGTTGCTGTGTTCATTTGTGCCTGATCTGAACAATCTCTATTGAAATCTTTTTTCCCCCTCGCCACTAGGCATTTAGATGCTACCTGGCTGTTAGGCCTGAAAATACCAGATGGAACTGGGGAGCAGAGCAGACACTGTTGTCATAGAAACGAGATGCTATCCCAGCTCTATGCAGCTGCCATCTTTTTCCCCCGCCCTTTCTCTGTGAGAAGTTCTGATAGGAGCAAGAACTGATAAAATATAGAGACCCCCTCCCCCCACTACGCTCACCTAACTCAGAAAATAAAACTACATTTCAAATGTTGCACCGATAATTCATTAATACATCCCTCAGTGGATTGAGAACCTGAAACTATGGAGAAATGACTTGATTTCCAGGTCTTCTAATCAGAGTACAACTGGGAAGTCCATGCTTTGACATCATCTTTTTTCCTCTAAATGTGATGCATTTGCCCTAACCCCAAATGAGACAATATCCTTTGTAACTAGGGGAGCTCAGCTTTGACATTTCTGGAAAATGCAGCCTAAACTGTTCGGAATCATTCTGCAATGTCTGCTCAGCAAGAGAACGGGGAGTAACCTCTCGTAATTCTCTGCATTCCCCACAGTGGCCAGCAGAATGCTGAGCACACGGGAAGGGTATGATGAATCCTTGTGGCTTGGTGTCTAAGCTTGAAGGAGGTATTTATTGGCCAGGGTCCCACACTGCTGCCTTTTCTCTCGGGCACTGTGACTTCCTCAGGGGAAAGTGACTGTGAGCAAAGTATTCGACACAGGTGTGTGTGTGGTGGTAGGGGGGAGGGAAAGCAATATTTTGTAGAGACAATGCTGCTTTTGTGTCCTTCTACCCTTGGAAACAGGTTAAACCCTAGGGCTTTGAAAGCTCTGGCTGGAGGAATTGTGTTCAGCAACAGGGACTACTAAAATTGATACAGTTTAGGGCAGTGATTTCCTGTATTCATTTCCTATTGCACTGTACCAAATTACCACACACAGTGACTTTAAACGACACAGATTTATTTTACAGTTATTAAGGTCAAAAGTTCAAAATCTGTTTCACTGGGTTAAAGTCAAGATGCCAGCAAGGCTTGCTCCTTCTGGGGGCTGTAGGAGAGAATCACTTTCCTTGCCCTCTCCCACTTCTAGTTTCACCTACATGCATTGGCTTTTGGCCTCTTTCTCCATCTTCAAAGCCAGAGGCTTGGCATCTTGCTTCTATCATCATTTTGCCTCCTTCTATAGTCAAAGCTCACTGTCTCGCTCTTCATTCCGTTCACAGCTCTTCCATGTAATTCAGGCTAATCTCCTCTTTTCAAAGATCTTAGGTTAATCACATCTGTAACCTCCCCTTTACTACTTAAGGTAAAACTTCCAGGTTCCAAGGAGTAAAATATGGATATCTTTGGGTCCATTATCCAGTCTACCACATTTTTCAATCCCAGATGGTCATCAGAATTATCTGGGAAACTTTTCAAATATAGAGATTCTTGATGCGACTAGAGATTATCATACTAAGTAAAGTAAACTATGATTTTTCCAGTGATCATGTATGGATGTGAGAGTTGGACCATAAAGAAAGCTAAGCATCGAAGAATTGATGCTTTTGAACTGTGATGTTGAAGAAGACTATTGAGAGTCCCTTGGACTACAAGAAGATCAAACCAGTCCATCCTAAAGGAAGTCAGTCCTGAATATTCATTGGAAGGACTGATAATGAAGCCAAAGTTCCACTATTTTGGCCACCTGATGTGAGAACTGACTCATTAGGAAAGACCCTGATGCTGGGAAAGATTGAAGGCAGGAAGAGAAGGGGACGACAGAGGATGAGATGTCTGGATGGCATCATTGACTTGATGGACATGAGTTCAAGCAAGATCCAGGAGTTGGTGATGGACAGGGAAGCCTGGAGTGCTGCAGTCCATGGGGTCACAAAGAGTTGGACACAACTGAGTGACTGAACTGACTGAAAGAAAGTAAGTCAGAAAGAGAAAGGCAAAAACCATGTGATATCACTTATATGTGGAATCTAAAATATGACACAAGTGAAACTATGTGTGAAACAGAAATGGAATCATAGACACAGAGAACAGACTGATGGTTGCAGAGAGGAAGAGGTTAAGGAAGGGATGGACTGGGAGGTTGGGGTTAGCAGATATAAGCTTTTACACACAGAACGAATAAGCAATAAGAATTTACATTATAGTACAGAGAACAATGTTCAATATCTTAGGATAAAACAACAGAAAAGAATTTTTAGGAAAAGAATGTATATGTGAATGTGTGTGTATGCTCAGTCATTTCAGCAGTATCTGACTCTTTGTAACCCTATGGACTGCAGCCTGCCAGGCTCCTCTGTCCATGGCATTCTCCAGGCAAGAATACTGGAGTGGGTTGCCATGCCCTCCTCAAGGGGATCTTCCTGACCCAGGGATCGAACTCGTGTCTCCTGCGACTCCTGTATTGCAGATGGATTCTTTACCACTGAGCCATCAGGCAAGACTGCTTATATATGTATGTATAGCTGTAATTAACACAGCATTGTAAATCTATACTCAATAAAAAGTAACAGAGATTTTTAGACCCTATGCTAGAGTGATCCTACCAGAATTTGTTAGGTTGAGTGGGGCCTGAAAAGGTCTTTGAAAGACTCCAGTGATTTTGTGGGAAACTTTCATTAGAGCTTCTTCAGGGTCTTTTCTAAACACACGCAATGGGGAGATTTCATGACACTGTGATTGGCTTCTTCAGGGTCATTGAGCATGTGGGAGAGGTTTAAAAAGGTATGTGTTTGGAAGCTTAGATGGCCAGACTATCTTCTGAGTTCACAATTCCAACTGACTGGCTTTGGTAAATGACTGCATGACATGACCTGGACCCAGTGACTCTTCCATTTAATGGTAAAAATACCAAAATTGTGTGCTAATGCATCCCTAGACCTTTACCCTATGAAATATATATCTTGATATCTGGGATCAGCTGTTGTTTCTTTCCCTTATAGAAACATCTCCAACTACTGCCTGAGAACATTCTCTTCCTTCAAAGATGGTTCCATGCTGTTCCCAGAGTTCTTAAAGTTGCCTATTTTGCCTGCTTCGAGAAGAATGGCTGTGGTAGAGGAAAAAAACCTGTATAGTATCTTTAGAAAAACTGTAAATATTTCATCATTTCTTACTAAACATACATTATTAACTCTGTAATGTAAATATTTTATGGCCTGCAACTAGCAATTTTGGAATGTATTGATATGTTTGGAGAATTGCAGTTTGGTTAAAAAAAAAAATACCCTACACTGCATACCCAGCTCATATTTAACTTACACATCTCTTTAAAAGGCATTTAACTCTCACAATTAAAGGAGTAATAGAATCCGTTTTTCAAAAGGGGAGACTTGAGGATCAAACTCAGAACTTGAGACAAGATATGTGTGTAAAAAGAGAAAGTTGGAAACTGTAACAACTTTGGACTTCCCTTCCTTGCAGGATAGGAAGGAGATATAGTTACAGACTAGAGTGGGTCCAGTTTCATCTAGGGAAACAAAGAGAGCAAACATGCCCACACCCAGCTCATTAGAATGTTCCCAATCTGGTTAGGAGTGGAATCTGAGGAGGAGAAGAATTCTACCACACACACAAAAAAAGCGGAAAATCTTCTCCAGCTTTAGGATAAGTATTTGGAGCTGTGGCTAGGACAAGAAAATCCTTTCATGAAATAAAATGGCTCCATGTCAGACATTTAAGCCAGATTTTCAAATATAAACTTAAACTGTTTGGAGAATTTTTTTTTTTTTAATTCCAGGACTCTCCAATATAGAGGTCATAAGAGCTGCCATCGTTCTAAATTACAGCCCATTTCAGAGGTTGGCTGTAATCCAGGACGTTGCATTATTCCAAATTGCCTGTCAAAAACTGTCAAAACACTGCCATTATCAAAAAGTAGTCCTTTTAAATAATTTTCTCACTCTTTCCCCTGAAACTTTACTGGCAGTGAGCCTTAATATCATAGCTTATAGGCATAGTAAGTGAAAGCCTTTCAAATGAGAAATGGGAAAAAAAAAATTCTAGGCATAAAAAAATATACAAAATCCTAGGCAGGAAAAATGAATCAAGTTTGGAAATGCTGAAACCCTCAAAGCAATAGCCATTGCTAATCTACATGTGAAATGGTAACCAAAGGTTACAGAATTAGGAGTCCTAATGGTATGACTTTCTTTGCCACAGTTAGCACATAGAAAAAAAAACAAAAAACAACCTGGAGTCAGTTGAAAGACTCCATATTTTCCCTCTTCCCTCACCCCCTTCCATATCATCTTTCTAATAAAAAATATTATATCTTCAAGGTTACTGATGTCTATTCCCTTCATTTCATAAATTTGGAAATTGACATCTAGACAACTGTCTGATTTATCTACGGTTTCAAGACAGATCTAGACCTGAACCCTGTACTCTTTTTAATACCCATTCTAACTCTCTTTTTTATTTAGAAATCCATCTGCTTCATCTTCTCCCTTTTAAGTTAGACTTGACCCTACAGAATTCCCCTGCTTGGAGTAGAAAAACCAACCCCCCAAAGAGCACTCCTGCCACCTCCATTCTCTCTGATATAGACCTTGATGTTAAAACTTCAATTCTAACAAAGAATTCTGGCAACTATTCTGTTTAAGACCATTTATCTTTCAAACAGTGTAAGATGACAAAATATTTTAGAGACACTGCTCTTCTTTTGAGTCATTACAATTCAGGCAACGAATTAGGAAATCAACAGGGTGATTCAGTCTTACAATCACTGCGACAGTTGTATTTGTCAACAACTAGTTTTCAAAGACATGGAACTCAAAGAAAATACACAGCTTCCAGATTCAGACAGAGATACACAGAAATAAATCTCTAAACTATCAGTAGTGTATTACAGAGAGCATTTAATGTGCAGGTGAATTCTTTTAACAGAAAGACAATTCTTTGAACAAATGTAGCAGAAAGATATTTCAAAATAGATCTGCAGCTTCTAGGGATGCCCACAATATATGCAATGGTACTTGGTCTCATTAACAAGCAGCTCAAATTCTTCAGCTATCTTAAAATACAAGTCATCAGCAGCACATTCTCAAGAGCAATATATCTGTCTGACCCAACTTCTGCTCTGCAGTTAACAATTTTGTTTTAATACGTAAAAAAAGAAATCCTCCTCATCTTTAAATTGGGCAAGTGATCACCCTAAAGTCTAGTTTTCATGGTGTCTATGGTTCTATGTTCCATAGCAATTTCTAGGCTCCTTTTAAAATGACTGAAAAGCCACAGTTAATTCATTACCTACAAAGACAACCCTAAGACCTTCCAGCAGAAGACTCCCTGAAACCACCCCATCCAAAAGAGCATTTTTGACCTGGATTCTTTTGGTTCTTTCTACTGCTATTCAAAACCTACCAGCCTAAAATATCTGAGCTTAAGAAAACATACATAAAGAAGTATTTTCCAAGCTGTGCCTTAAGGAACCCTTGGGCTTCCTAGGTGGCGCTCCTGGTAAAGAACCCACCTGCCAGTGTAGGAGATGCGGGTTCCATCCCTGGATCGGGAAGATCCCCTGAAGGAGGGCACGGCAACTCACTCCAATATTCTTGCCTGGAGAATCCCATGGGCAAAGGAGCTTGGTGGGCTACAGTCCATTGGGTTACAAAAAATCGGACATGACTACAGCTACTTAGCATGCAATATTTCTCAAGGTATTCATAGGCTTTCTTTAAAAAATAACAGATATTGGTTTGAGATGGTGGAGTAGTAGCACTCATTTCCTCCTGTGAGAGCACTGAAATCACAACAACCTGTTGAACCTTCATCTACAGGAGATGCTGGAACCCGCTAGAAAACAAGAGCAATGATTCTATATGAAAAAAGTTCAGTAATGGCATTCTACAGTCCCTTGGAGATTCACATGCACATTTGTTTATTAAGGTTCTGAGACATCCTGAAATTAAAAAAAACCTAATTTGTAGAGTTTAAAGAAATGATCCCAAACAAATCTGGCCATGACCCTTGTTTCCTATAGCTTACTTAACTGTATTAGGGCCGAGGATGTCTTGCAATCTATAATATGGTTCCAAGCCTGGTACGGAGTTCTGTCCTAGGCAGTTACCAAGGCCTTGGCTATAGGCTACTCAGCTTCTTTCCGGCCAGGCATTCTGAAAGTTATATTCCTGATCTAGACTTGCATTCCAGGAAACTGGTCTTCACCAGGGGAACAAGATATAACTGTATATTTTGAATAGAGCAGATCACAACTGATAATTTTGCTGCTAAAACATGTTTCCTTGATGACAAAAATAATGAACATGTGGGCTTTCCAGTGGTCCAGTGGTTAAGAATCTGCCTGCCAATGCAGAGGACATGGGTTAGATCCCTGGTTCAGGACGATCTCACATGCCAAGGGGCAATTAAGCCTGTGCACCACAACTACTGCTGAGCCTGTGCTCTGAAGCCCACGAGCCTCAATTACTGAGGCCTGTGCCACAGAGCCTGTGCTCCACAAAAGAAGCCTCTGTACGGAGAAGCCTGCACACTGCAACTAGAGGACAGCCCCAGCTCTCTGCAAAAATAGAGAAAGCCTGCATGCAGCAATGAAGACCCAGTGTGGCCAAAAATAAATATTTTTTAAAAATAATGAACATTTATTCAGCACTTGTAGCATGTAGAAATGCCATCCTCACTACTTTGGCTGTAAATTCTTTAAATCCACATTAATATACCGAACTTTTTTCTTTTCCAGATAAGGAAACTGAGACACAGCAAGATTCAGAGCTGGGATTACCAACAAGTAAGTAGGATTCAGATTTAAGCCATCTGGTTCCAGAATTCCTGGTCATCACACATGGTATACACACACACACACACACACACACACGCATCAGTTCAGTTCAGTTCAGTTGCTCAGTTGTGTCTGAATCTTTGCAACCCCATGAATCGCCAGCACGCCAGGCCTCCCTGTCCATCACCATCTCCCGGAGTTCACTCAAATTCACGTCCATCGAGTCAGTGATGCCATCCAGCCATCTCATCCTCTGTCGTCCCCTTCTCCTCCTGCCCCAAATCCCTCCCAGCATCAATTTTGCAAATGAATAGGAGGACTTCTCCATATACATTATTTCTCATGATGTGTAAGTATGACCAATATTTCCTTATGTCCCCTTAGGCTGGGAATAAAAATAAGATTGCAAAATAAATAGCACAATGATATCTCAGTTTTAAGACAATTGCTACCTTTCAAAATAGTGTATCATCACCCTGCCTCCACACAAGGCTACATCTAAGCTATCTAAGAAGAAATAATAACTGCAATTCTCTTAACTGATTGGTTTTCAGCTATTAATAATGGTAGCTCACATCTGTTATCCCATTTGATGTTCACGACAATTCTGTGAGGAAGCAGAATAATTATGATCATGGTCTCTGTTTTATAGATCAAGATACTGAAGGTTCTGATTTGTTCAAATGTGCAAGCGTTAAGAGTTGGTTCTAGACACAAAAGTCACCACTTTTGCTTAGCTTTTTCTAAACTGAGAAGCCTTAAAGTCTATAGATTCTTTGTCCAATTAAAATTTTTTTTCTTAACTTCATACTCTTTTAAAGAAAGGCCAGAAATCAGTGTAGACACAGTCAAAGACCATCACAGTGTCTCTTGAGAAATTGATGTAAGAAACTAGCATTTAATTATGAATAGGAATTATATTAATTACCCATCCTGCAAAGTTATGTTTATTTTTGCAAAATCTAACATACCTATTATGATTTTTCCATTTAATTATTTTTCTTAAATTTCATTATGAATACAAACCATGGTGTGGCCCACTCCTGTTATTCCAAATACATGTTATACTTTTTCTAAATTGTATCTCCTTTTGTACTTAATCATCATTCACAATGATGGATGATCACAAGGAGCCATGTCTTACAACTGTTCAGCTGTTTCAATAAATCACAAACAGTCGACATTTCCCTTTGGTGTATATATCCAGCTAAAAGTGAATTTAAATGGCAGCTATGTGAATAAAGTCAAGGGAAATTCTGCCCACAAACTGTGTAGCCCTAAGTACTCTTTTCCAGGAGCTTCTTCTCAATTTGGTATCTGCAATCGGTCATGTGTTATTCCTTTTATGTTAAATGAGATGAATTATAATGTTTTGAAGCAGTTACACAAAGATCTATTTACAATATGACCCACTGAAAAGTTTGCCATGACTTCTGTTTTCACACAAATTCATATTTCAGCTCCTTTCTAAGCAATCTATTCCAAGTCAAGAGCCCAACAAGCAAATACATTTTAAAGAAATGCAGCCCTGAATTATATACCTACTTCTTATGGGTAACATAAACAGAAAATTCATCATCACTTTCGAATCAAAGACAACTCCACTGTTAACCCACACTACACTTCACTTAGAAGCTTATGCTTCCTTCTGTCTTACGAAGGGAACGTACAGTTCAAGCCAAAGATTAAACAAACAAATTCTGAGGCTTGACATGTTTTGGAAGTGTGTCTTCAGACAACAAGAGGAATTTCTGCTTTGAGGATGTAAAAAGCTTTGTGTAATGGCCGTTTGGGCCCGGTATTAACATCACACTAGCACCCCCTCCTTCTCTCTCTTCAACCAGGCTCTTGTGTTGCCAAATGGCCAAGGTTTCCAGCAAAAGGAGCCCAATGCCCTTGTCTTTCTTCTTTGCAAATAACAGAAGGGTAAAGAGCACTAAAGGTCATTGCCTGGCCTCCTGATGATATTCTACATGGATCAATGTCATAGTGACAGTTCCCAAATCTTGTTATTGTAACGCCTTAATGAAGGGACCAACAGAGAAGACTGATGGTACCAGATTAAAATCTTGATGCAAAGTCTGCTTCTGCTCATGCCTGCTAAATTGCTCAGTTGCATCTGACTCTTTGCAACCCTATAGACTGTAGCCCACCAGGCTGTTCTGTCCATGGGATTCTCTAGGCAAGAATACTGGACTGGGTTGCCATGCTCTCCTCCAGGTGATCTTTCCCACCCAGGGATCGAACCCACATGTCTTATGTCTCCTTCATTGTCAGGTGGGATCTTTACCACTAGTACCACCAGGGAAGCCTGAATGCTTCTGTGGTTAGTACCAAAACAAACAAACAAACAAAAAAATTAATCACTCAGTCATGTCTGACTCTTTGTAACCCTGTGAACCAGGCGCCTCTGTCCATGGGATTCTCTAGGCAAGAATATTGGAGTGGGTAGCCATTGCTGTCTCCGAGGGATCTTCCCAACCCAGGGATCAAACTACGGTCTCTTGCATTATAGATGGATTCTTTACCTTCTGAGCCACCAGGGGAGTCCAGTTATTACCAATTTTAGGGCAATTTTCCATAATTTCATTGCTCTATTAATTTCAAGATAATACCGTGAGCCAGGCATGATGTAAAACATTTTTTCATGGGGTGTTCATTGTAATACCCAAAATAACTTGATACTCTAGATTCCTATTTTAAAACTGAGGCCTAGAGAAGTTAAGAAACTTGTCCCAAGTGACACAGTCAATTCAGTTCAGTTCAGTTCAGTCGCTCAGTCATGTCCGACTCTTTGCGACCCCATGAATCAAAGCACGCCAGGCCTCCCTGTCCATTACCAACTCCTGGAGTTCACTCAGACTCACATCCATCGAGTCAGTGATACCATCCAGCCATCTCATCCTCTGTCATCCCCTTTATGATAGTGCTAAAATTCAAACTGATGTCCATTTAGTTTCTGTTCATTTGTTATACATTTTGTAGATTTTAAGTCAGTATTTCTTCCCTCTTCAGATTCCTGCATGCATTTCTACCAAAGACTTGTTTTCACATAAATTCATAATCTCTTTCCTTGCAAGGCAAAAGTTTAATGCTTTAATCTTTAAAGGATATGTTGAATGCTGACAAGCCCCTAGACATCTGGGGAGATGGGATAATACAGAAGAAGGCCTAGAAGTCAATTTCTGGAGTTCAACTTTAGCTTGGTTTTGATGTTAGTAAATTCTTGAAAAATTATTTGAATAATTACCGTCATCCTACTACAACTATTTACGAAGCTTTCACAAGACACTCACTGCATATAGACACATGGTTTTTACCCAGTGGATTTGCTCTCTGAGGTGAAACCTTCCTCCTCACTCCCACCTCCAGGGGGGCGGAAAAAAAAAAGGTGGAGGAAAAAGTGGAGAGAGAGAGAAGAAAGGCTTTTGTTTCCTTGTTTCATAAAGTCTAGTTTTCCCCAGTTGAAATCAGGTATTCTTGTTTTTCTCTGTTCTGTCTAAAAAATAATTTTTCCATCACTTAACATTGTGTGGTCTCTGGAACCAAGACTCTTCGCTCTTAACAAAAATGCAGCAATGGCCAAATTTCCACAGCCAGGAGGAAAGCAAAGGTTGAGACAGTTTTCTCAGTAATTGCTTCAATCCTCCCCCTTGTGCTGGCTGTAGATACTTGGCCAGCGACTGTTAGAGAGATGCTGATTGATTTTCCCTCCCTCTTGTTACTGTTTCCTCTGCCTGAAATGCTGCTCTCCTTCTAAGTTATCACACTCCCTCTTGTTCTGCAGGTCAGATGTCATCTCTCCTGGGAAACCTCTACTGACATTCCTCTCTTCCCACTTCCCTGATTCCTGTTTGTTCCTTCCATCTTCAGCAAAATGCACCACCTCTTCCTCTTTGTTCCTATAACACTTTGTTATGCCATTCTCACACTTTGCTGTGCTTCTCTAAAAGCTGTGCATTTTCTAAAGGCAGGGAATAAAAAAAATCACCAATAAGTCCGCATAATGTTTGATATGTAACAGATTTGCAGTCCATCTTTATTTAACCAGATTTGTACCAGAAATAGCCTCCCTAGTCAAATTCCAAGGGAAGAGAAACTTCCCATAGTCAGTGCTTCCTCTCATTTCTTGCAAGAAACACCAGCTTACTCCAGGCCTGGTCCCTTGTTCACATTTGGAAGCCTGAGTACATGTGCACAAGTTTTGAGCAACACATTTTTGGTCAGGGTGGGTCCAGGAGGTTGTAGAATAGAAACAAACCTTCTTTTCCTCATTTACCTCCCAGTGACAGACCTCCATATTGGAATTATTTCAATTGGCTTTATAGATCTCAACTGGATCAGAAAACTAAGATCAGGGAAAATCACACAAAACAGCAAATCCTGATGATTCACAGGGGTTTCAGTGGTTTCTCACTTATGTTTGGTAGAACACTTACTTCTTTTTTTTTTTTTAGCAGTATCCCCAGTAAGAGGTTTTATTATTCCGTCTCTTCTATAGGCAGTAGTCAGAGAGATGCAGGCAGAAGTCTTTGGGTGGAATTTCCAGAAAAGATCTTTAAAGGGGTCTACTCATCTAGAAGACATATCCTTTTGCCCTTTCCTCCTCTTCTTTGCGCTTGCCTAAAACATGATGGCTGGCACACACGAAGTCCCCCCTTAAAGATAGATGATATGTACCTAGGATGATGAAGCAAAGTCAAGAAAGGAAACTGGGTGTCTAACATCTTTGTGAAGCCATCCATTTCAGCCTAGATACCAGTCTCTAAAATTCTTCTACCTGAGAGAAGAATAAACCACTATCTCATTTAAATTCCCTGTTATCTGGATTTTCTCTTATCTGTAGTCAAACCCAATGTCAAGTGAAGCTAAACCCATGGGCCCCTCAAGTCTGGCTGGAGTTAAGCAGTGTCACTGTCTCACTCAAGAATTAGAATGTGCCCTTGAGCCCCGCCCTTAACCTGAGGTTCTCTGAACACAGGTCGCTGTACATCGTAGTGGGCAGAGGTGGGGAGAGGCCCCCACACCCTTATTTGGAACTTGTTTGGCTGGAGGAACACACACAGGCACGAAGGAGGCACAGCTGCCACTCCTGGCCGCCACCCAAACTGAGCTGCAGCTGAGGCTCAAGGAGGGTAGCGTGGAGTCCGCGGAAGCAGGGAGGCCTGGCTGAGAGGGACGCGCTGGGGGGTGAGGCGTGGCGGGACAGGCAGGCCGGGGCTCTGGGGAGCGTGGGGTCACTTACAGGTGCCCGCGTGGTACTTGAGGGCGCTCACGCTGTGTCTGTGGGCTGTGAACGTGCGCACGCGCTCGCCGGTGTCTGCCAGCCAGCACTTGACCGTCCTGTCGGCGCTGCCCGAGTACACGTGCCGGTTTACCAGCTCCAGACAGATGACGGAGCCCTGGTGCTCCCGGAACACACGCAGCTGCTGGCCGCTCAGGATGTCCCAGGCGCGGACGGTGGCATCCGTGCTGCCCGTGAAGGCCGTGCGGCCTGGCGCGTCCAGCACCAGGCAGAGCACGGCGCCCGTGTAGCCCCGCAGCGTCTGGTGGCAGCAGCCGCTGGCCACCTGCCACACCTTGGCCGTGCCATCCGTGCTGCCTGTCACCAGGAGGCCCCCGGCCACCGCCTCCTCCATGCAGGGGGCCCCGGCGTAGGCCAGGGTCAGCACGCAGTTGCAGTGACCCCGGAACTCCCGGGCCACCTGCCCCCTCTCCACGCTCCAGGCGCGGGCCGTCCGGTCGTAGGAGCTGCTGAAGAGCTGGTTGTCGGCGACCAGGATCCTGTTCACGATGGACGTGTGTCCCCTGAACACTGCAGACACTGCCCGGTCAGCACATCCCACTTCCTGATGGTGCAGTCAGCGCTGCAGGTGAAGGCGGCCTCGTCCTCCCGCTGGCAGAAGGTCACGTAGCTCTCGTGTCCTTGCAGGAGGGCGCAGCACGTGCCGTCCGCGGTGCTCCAGAGCCGGGCCGTGCCGTCCACGCTGCCCGTCAGCAGGCACTGTCCGTCTGGGCTCAGGCTGAGCCAGCTGATGCCCCCGCGGTGGTCGGCGCAGACCCTCAGGGCAGACCCTCCATCCCCCATCCCGCGGGTGGGGGGGGGCCCTCGGAGGAGGCTGCGCGCCGCTAGGGAGGGGCCCCTCGGTGTCTTCGCGGCGGTTCCCTACGGCTGCGTCCCGAGGCCATCGCAAGGCCTCGGCTCCGGGCTCCTGCGCACGGTTGTCTCGGGGCGCGCTGGAGAGCGCGGGGCGCCGGGGACCCGTGAACCCGGGGAGTGAAGCGCCCCGCGCGTCCTCCTCGGCCAGCGCCCAGAACACTTACTTCTAAGGACTCCTTCCCTTACCCCAGTTGCACATATATTTGGTGGGGCTGTCCATTAAGATATGGTTCAATTTCCCACAGAGATGGGATGGATACCTTAGGCCCACCAGAATACTCCATCCCACTGGGTACAGTGATCGGTCAGGTTTGGGGTAGTTGGTTATCTTAGCAGGACCAATTAGCGTCCTGTTTCAAAATTTGATATGGATTGGGAGGGATGTGGAGAGGAGGACGAGAAATGAGAAACAAATACAGAGCAAGACAGATAGAGACTCTTACCTTGTGAAATCACGGAAGCCCTTGAGTGGACCCATGAGAGAGGCAAGAGTTGGGAGTATGTGTGTTTGGTGGGGAAAAGAGTACACATTACAGAGTAAGAGATCCAGAAGAGTGTTCTGGGCCTCAAGTGCTGATTGATACAAAACAAATGTTAGGACTTTAAAAGAATCTACCCCTTGGTGGAGCATAGAAAAGAAAAATGTCCTCCTGGCCACGGCAGCTTTCTGCAGGGGCCTTTCACATGGTTGCAGCCAGTCTTGGGATGAGGCCATCACAGAGGAAGCGCAGTTGAGAGATGGAGGGAAAAAAACATACTTTTGATGACATCATATGAACCCCTGAATCCAGGCTTACTTCCACTCTCCAATAACATGTGGCAATAAATTATCTTTTGGCTGAAGCTAGCGGGAGTTTGGTTTCTGTCACTTGCAACTGAAAGTGATCTGACCAATATATTTTTCTAATACATAAATCTACTTCCCTTTTCCAGGTTATGGGAAGGGTATTCCGAGTGCAATGACGCAGGGCCATTGACTTAATTGTGATGCTATGTTGTTCAGTCGCTCAGTCATGTCCAGCTCTTTGAGACCCCATGGACTGCAGCACAGCAGGCTTCCTGTCCTTCACTATCTCCCCCAGAGTTTGCTCAAACTCATGTCCATTGAGTCGATGATGCCATCCAACCATCTCCTCCTCTGTCACCCCCTGCTCCTCCTGCCTTCAATCTTTCCCAGCATCAGGGTCTTTTCCAATACGTCAGCTCTTCTTCACATCAGGTAGCCAAAGTACTGGAGCTTTGGTGTCAGTCCTTCGAATGACTATTCAGGGTTGATTTGCTTTAGGATTGACTGGTTTGATCTTGCTGCCCAAAGGATGCTATACTTGGAGCTATACTTGGCTGTTACTTTGGGAAAGATGTTACCTAAGAGTGAACTTAAAGGAGTGAGCAGGTTGAGAGAGTTCAGATTCAGACTTTATTAGAACACTTGTCTTACTGATCCACCAGAATTTATCTCCTGATAAAATTTCTTGCCTATATAAATACATTCTGGCTCTTCAAGAGTGATTGCTTTGGCCTGCTAGGGCCTCCATTAAAGATGTCACTGTCTTTGGATTCTGCAATTGTGCATTTATTTGAACACAAAGTGAGTTTATAGTCTAACTGAATATCTTGGAAATTTTCAAACTATCATAAACGTGCTTGGTAAGAAAAGTTTGAGGTTAATGAGATTCCTCTTAATTTGCATTGTTTTTTCTATAACCTAGAAATAAAACAAAACTCCAAACCTTAATAATTTAAAATGACCATACCAGTCAAATAGTCCTCACATTTTCAATTTTCCTGTAATATATCATGTTTCCATTGAAGCAGACGATTATAGCTGCCTGAAAAAGTATTGTTTGATGTCTGTAAGCGCAGTCAGCAATCAATAATTTGAAATTTGTACCATTTGTACCTTTAAGTTCTGGCACATGATTTTTTTATTTCATTCAATCTGCTTACTGTTGAAGAAAAAGGATTTTGAACCATTGCCACAGAGCACATTTATGTGTGAAACAAGGTTCATTTATACAGTGGAAAGTATATCATTTTGACATTTATTTGCAATATTAATTGTGTATATTGATTCCATTTTTTAGAAATTGTAAATTTATTATAAATACTACTGCTGATGACCTTATTTTGGTGAGAATGTTCTTCTGGAGAACTTGAAAACATTTTGGAGTCAAGTCATGGATTTTTAAATTCAGAAAGACAGCATATGTTGTAATATTAAATTAAAATTCCATGATCAGTTGTTACTCCAAGGACACATTTGAACAGGAAATGCATTTTTTTAAATGTTGTCTTTTAACTGTTAGGTTAAGAACAAACAGACTCTTGCAATCATTAGCTGTTATTTACGTATTTCTTGTGTTTGTTCTTAAGCCCAAATATAAATGTAGTGTGGAAATGTTATCTTTAGCCATTTCTAAGTGTCCCCAGTGTTTTCAGTTAATCATAAGAGCAGTCTATCGCAAAATCTTTCTTTGCCTTCTCTGAATTTACCAGCGCCCACACAAACACACAGGGGTAGGTTAGGATTTGGACGTTGCTGAGTCATCACCCAAGGAACATTTGAGTTCAGCACACCTGGGAAGAAAAATCAGAGCTAATGCTCAAGAATCCTGGGAGTATCTTCACAAAGAAGAAAATTTCACACTCCTCACTAGGTATGAGATGCTCTCGAGCTGTTAAAAAGATTATGAGTTGTAGGCTGCTGGGCAGGCATTGAAGGAATGTTGCCAGCAAGACAGGAACACTCTTGAGAGAGGATAACTTCCCTCTGGGAGAGAGTGATAATCTGGATTCTGTCCTTTCACTCACTCAGAAGAATAGGTCAGTTACTTTATTTTACAGACTCGTAATTTAAAAAATTACATCAAGCGATTTAGTGCTTGCATATTTATCAAGCACCTCCTGTGTGATGATGTGATAGGCACCACGGAGGGGTTGTGGTGGGGGAGATGAAAGCTTTGACCTTGCAGCTGAGAGGCCTTTAATGTGGTGGAATAAAAAGCTAATGTATAGAACTCTAAGACAATGCAGAAGGAGATAAGTGCCTGCAGAGATGTATAGATAAAGTGCCATAAATATTTACAAGAGGAAAAGACTGTTTCGCCCTGAGGAAATTGAGAAGACTTCATAAAGGAGGGGGCATTTGAGTTGAATCTTGAAGGATGGGTAAGAAGAGACAGAAGAATATGAAACAAAGGGAATCCATGACAAAGGGCAATATATATGTGTGTATATCAATATATAGCATATTGATATACTATATATGTATTTTTGTTGTTGTTGTTTAGTTGCTAAATTGTATCTGATTCTTTGTGACTCCATACCCTGCAGCACCTCAGGCTCTTGTCCTTCACTATCTCCTGGAGTTTGCTCAAATTCATGTCCATTGAGTCAGTGATGCCATCCAACCATCTCATCCTCGGTCGCCCCCTTCTTCTTCTGCCCTCAATCTTCTCAGCATCAGTCTTTTCCAGTGAGTCGGCTCTTCTTGTCAGGTGGTGGCCAAAGTATCAGAGCTTCAGCTTTAGCATCAGTCCTTCCAATGAATATCCAGGGTTGATTTCCTTTAGGATTGATCTCCACAGTTTGATCTCCACAGATACATATTATCTAGTATATTCAGGAAACATTATCCAATATACGTGGCGTATAAAATATAGAAAGTAGAGAAGGGAAAGATAAGACTAGAAAAGCAGACTGGAGCCAAAATGTAGCAAGGCAGGTCTTAAATAACAAAAGCAGACACTGCAGACACTGGGAGGCCACTAATTGTTATCGGGTAGGAGAGCCAGGATCCTATCAGAATCTAGGAAAACTCAACCCAGTACTGTTCTTTTTCATGAAAATTGGGGCATCTGGAGGGAGACAACCAGGAGGAAGGCAGTGAGAGGCTGATGGGGGTGACAGCAGCTGGAATGAAAAAAAAAGGGAGCAATCAGGAGATTTGGCAGAAGTCAAACAGTCAGGTTCCAGCAGCTGCCTGAGTTGGGGGTGCAAGAAACCAGTGGAGGGCTGAGTCTGGGTAAGGAGAGGATGTTGGGAGGTGATGAATTTGATCCTGGACATGTTGACTTAAAGTTTCCGATGGGAGACTTAGGAGAAGAGTCCAGCCGACAGCTGGAAGGTGGTTGGGAGAGAGGATGCAGCTAAGATAAGGATTTGGGAGTCAGCCACAGAGAGGTGAGAGTGGACACCGTGAGAATGGATTAGATCACCAAGGGGAAACCATATGGAGGGAGGATGGGGATAAGCAGAGAGGAAACTGAAAATGGATGGGGAAAAAAGTAATTTGGAAGACCGGAGAGTGCCAGAGAAATGCTCTATAATAATGAGGATTCCTAGAATAAAAGGCTATCATTTGGAGATGAAAGAGACCTTAGAGCTCAGTTGGTCCAATCTTTTCATTTGACAGGAAGCAGAGGCTCAGAAAGGTTAAGTTACAGCCGGCAAACAGCTGTCTTCTGAGCTGTACTGAATCCAGATTGAGAAGCAGGTAAAACTTGTTCCCTTGTCTTCCTACCTCCCTTTCCCCAGCGACTCTCTCCTCCTCTATCACTTATAATAACATTCAGATTTGCGATATTCACTAAGTTCCTTCTCAGAACCATGTATAGGGTCATGGCTATGGACTTCGGAGACAAGATTGCCTGGATTTTAAAGTTTACCTCTCTCCTTCCTGGTTGTATGACTTTACACAGACTACTTAATCTTTCCAAGCCTCAGTGTCCTCAGCTGTAAATGGGGGTAATAACAGTATTTGCCTCGTACTTAATATATGTAGAACACTTAGAATAGTACTTGGCGTTGTGGAATTGCTGTGTAAGCATTAGCTGTTATTTTATGAAGTACTCTAAATTAGGAAAGCGTATAATTTATTGTTCAAACTGGTAGGCTTTTGAGCAGTGCCAGGCGGAGCCATATGGGAGCCTGAGGCAAAAGGAAAAATCAGCAATACTGATCTTTCTTTTATTTAAATTTTTGGTATTTTGTTAGTCATGGGTTTTTTTTTTTTTGCATTTTTAAGTTTTTTTTAAATTGCTGTAAAGTATGATATAGCTAGGCTTCCCAGGTGGCACTAGGGGTAAAGAATCTGTCTGCCAATGTATGAGATGCTAGAGATGTGGGTTTGAACCTATCCCTAGGTTGAAAGATCCTTCAGAGTAGGGCATGGCAACCCACTCAATATTCTTGCCTGGAGAATTCCATGAACAGAGGACCCTGGAGGAGTACAGTCCGTGGGGCTACAAAGAGCTGGACATGACTAACTGAGCACACACATGGTATATCTTGATTGCTGAGGTTTTTAGCATCACTTAAATTTTGCACCCCAGCAAATACCTTACTCACCTCATTCCCCTACTTCTAAGTCTGCTGTTAGGGATGGTTTATGGGACTTTTAATAATGATGCAGGAACAGCAGGCATATAGCAGTACATTTCCTGGGCCCAGTGAGATATACAGCTCCCCCTAGCAGCTTTCACTGCACGATCTGTAGAGCTCCTTTGTGTGTGTGTGTGTGTGTGTGTGTGTGTGTGTGTGTGTGTGTCTTTTCTGCCACTAGGGGACACGCTGCCCTTCCCAGGGCATAGCTGTGACCTCAAGACCAATTGGGAACCATGTATGAAATTCGAGTTTGTCCCACAAAACACTGCCTAGAATTGAAAACTGGCCCAAGCTCCTGCCTCACCGAAGTTGTTTCCTTGTAAGTTTGTGGCTTTGGCTTTCTTTTTTCTTTTGGACTTCACAGTATGCGTGATCTTAGTTTCCCCACCAGAGATGGAACCAGTGACCCCTGCATTAGAAGCACAGAGTCTTAACCACAGGACCACCAGGGAAGTCCCTTCAGCTTTCAATTGTTATGTCTCTGAAAACATGCCACTAGGGCCAATGATAAGCCTGCCTCAGGAATGAAAATGACTAAAAGCTTAGTGTCTAACTATTTCCTGGAGTATTTGCATAATTTGAGGGATATTATTAGAATCTATCTCATACGATTAAATGAAATAATGTCTATATAAACTACTTAGCAAAATGTGAGGACATGGTAAATACTCAGTAGGTGATAGGAGCTGTTATTGCTATTCCACTAATAACAAATGATTACATATTTATCACTATGGTTGGACTGATTGAAGTTCTTGGTAGCCAACAGTGCTAGATCTGCAAAACAGCAATCTCACATGGTTCAACCACCTACTAAAACTATATTAATTAGACTAGATGAAATTCTATTAAAATGTCACTTAGGGGGATCAAAAAATGGTCAGATGTTGGCAATTTCATATGGTTCACCCTAATAAAAACAGTCTATTGCTGGCAAGACTGAGTTAATCCAAAGGGCTGACTAATTGATGATTGCTATGGTGCATAATCACTTCCCATGGACAACTGCTTGGTTTTTGATTTAGCCAGCTCTTCCTAATTACGTGCTGTACAATTATCTATAGAGTATCATTGCATACATTCCACCGCCTTCCACAAACATTGTGAAGCTTTCCCAGTGGGTCAGGTTTTGGGAGATGACTGAAAAGACTAGCTGCCTAGTGTAGATTTTCTCCAGTGCTCAGAGTTCTGGAGACTGAGGTTATACTTCAGATTGTGTCCTTTTAGACAGTACATATTACTGTAAGTGAACACTCCTCATGGTCATTTTCCTGTGTTTATAATTCCCAAGTTTTTCTTTCTTTCTTTTTTTTTTTAAAAAAATCACTCTTTTAGCAGAGCCAGTGCAGTTATCAGAAATGATATATGAGATGGTGTCGGATGGGGGTGTTTCCGGCTTTATTCCCAGTTCTGTAAGATACAGCCCAGAACAAGCTGAAAGGAAGCCTACACACTTGATTTTGATTTGCTGACATACACTGTGAACCCCTTGTGTCCAGACTCCCTAAGTTATCCCCGTGAGAAGACAGGATTTAAAAATGTATAAGCATTGTACTCTCCGGAAACAATGTGGTTTGGGTTACAGCATGTCAGCCAGCTTGACCTTTGTGTTTTTGCGTTTGGAGAGAACTGGAGGGATTTGCAAACTCTTCCCTCTGTCTTTCCTAGTTTTCTCAACTGACTTAGATTCTTCCTGCAGTGTGCTCATTCTGCCTCCCCTAGTTCATATAGAATTTGGCCTCAAATGAAGTTTATCTAAAAGTGTTCTGATTAAATAGGGGTAAAAAAAAAGGTTCTGGGAATCATTGAAGTCTTATAAAATGCTTAGGAAGTCTATTACCAAGAATCTATAGAAATAAACAGATTCAAGATTTTTCTTGAACTCCCATTAAAACCAGTGAACCAGTAACAGGGACATGACATGATTAACTCTCAGAAATAGAGGATGGTAGATAAGCAGGCCTAAGTGAACTTCAGCATAAACAACTTCAGTCGCAATTTCTCCCCTGAAAATGACCAAATATGCAAATATTTTTTAGAAACAATTCTTTGCAAAGAAAATGTATCAAAGTAACTTAAAACAATCTTGTGAGGCTCCATCTTTGTTTTGCTGACTTATTTATTGATTTATTTATTAGCTATAATTCTTCTTTGTGTGTAAAAACATTTAAGATCTGCCTTTAGCAAATTTCAAGTATACAATACAGTGTTATTAACCATAGTCACCAAGTTGTATATTAGATTTCAAGAACTTATTCATGCTGCATAGCTAAAACTATTCCAGCTGACCAACATCTCCCCATATCCCCCACCCTCCAGCCCCCAGTAACCACCATTTCACTCTCTGCTTCTGTGAATTTGACTTTTTTTAGAATCCATAGATAAGTGAAAACGTGTAGTACATATTGGTCATTCTGCAGCCAGCTTATTTCACTTAACATAATGTCTTCCAGGTCCATCCACCTGATTGCAAATTGCAGGATTTCCCTTTTTTTTAAGGCTGAATAATATTCTCTTGTATGAATGCTTTATTTAATTCTTTCTCTCTCCCTGGAAGAGAGGGGAAAGAGCCTTTCAAACTTCAAGTTAAAACTTCCTCTTTCCTTTCCCTCTGCATGTCTTGTCTTCCATCCATTTTTCTCTGCTTACCCTTTCCCTGACTAAAGCACTGATCATGTGTCAGTCTGAGCCCCTGAAGCCTCAATGTACAGACTACAAAATATGTCTGTCTGTTCTCTCATGTTCTATAACTGACTTTGGAACAATCTCTTTATTCCAGGTAGTACGGGTTCCTGAACTTGTCCTAGCCTGGCACTTGGTCCAATTTATCTTCCAGACTGGAGTATTCTTTCCCACTTCTGTGAAGGGCATTTTTTGATGGCTAAGTCACAAGCTACTTAAGGTACTGCTTTTCTTTAAAAAAAAAGTTTGATTTGCAACATTTTTTTCCCATGATTATTTTGCCACCTTCTTTCTCTAACACATAATAAATATATTAATTTTAAGCAAATGGTAACCCATTTTTGCCTCTTTCCAAATTGTTTCCTTCAGAGGAAGCAGATTGTTAGATAGCATCACCAACTCAATGGACATGAATTTGAGCAAACTCCAGGAGATGGTGAAGGACAGGGAAGCCTGGCCTGCTACAGTTCATGGAGTTGTAAAGAGTCGGACATAACTTAGTGACCGAACAACAAGACATTCTGCGAATCATGTTCATTTCTTTTTTCATTCACTGAATTTTTATTTGATCTCATTTTATTAAAAAAAGTATCCATCACATAATATACTGTGAGATATTTCAGTGCTGTTACTCAGCACTGTTGTTGAGAGGTATTCAAAGACGATTAAGAAATCATTCCTACCTTCAAGAAACTTGCAACCTAGTAAAGTAAAATAAGAAACATACACAGTGACCTATAATTCAAGGTTTATTATAATAAACATCATCCAGGTTAAATGGATTAAAGACTTCCCTTGTAGCTCAGCCGGTAAGGAGTCTGCCTGCAAAGAGACCTGGGTTCAATCCCTGGGTTGGAAAGATCCCCTGGAGAAGGAAATGGCAACCCACTCCAGAATCCTTGCCTGGAAAAGCCAATGGACAGAGGAGCCTGGCAGGCTACAGTTCATGGGGTCACAAAGAGTTGGATGTGAGTGAGTGACTTCACTTCTAAATGGATTGAGTATTCAGAAAAGCATTCTCCTGAATTTCAAGTCTCCCTCAGCCTAAACTTTTATTTTTTGAGTCAGACATTTAAAAAACCATGTCCCACCAGGCATCTTTTTTCATAATATCAGATCTTTTCAAAGTAACTTAGCCATGAAAGACTTCCTCTATTTTCTCTCTCCAAAACAAAAGCTTTCCAGTCAACTTTTTTTTTTTTTTTAAATATGGAACGCTTCACGAATTTGCGTGTCATCCTTGCGCAGGGGCCATGCTAATCTTCTCTGTATCGTTCCAATTTTAGTATATGTGCTGCCGAAGTGAGCACTCCAGTCAACTTTTTGTGTCCTGATAATCTCATGTAGTGTTGGTGAACTCTGGTAAATGTGTGAGAGCCACTCACAAAGGCTTCGGAAACCAAGAAATCAATGCCAATATTTGATCAGTAACAAAGGGATGGACTAGTGATTGAAATAAAGAATGACCCCAAAACACAGATATTATAACCAGTGATAATTTTCTCATGCCTAAGGAAAAAAAAATTTAATGTCATCAGCCTAGGTTTCTACAGATAGGTATTTAAGTACTAAATCATCCTTTGACATTTCCTGCAATCAGCATGGAGGGAAATTATTAATAATGTTAAGTGATTTTTGTGGATTTTGTGAAACAATTATCAAAATTATATACAGCAACAATTTCCTATAATTTTCCAGCATATAGCATAGTGCCTGGCTTGTTCTAAGTGAATGGATGAAAGAGCGTGTGTTATTTCTCGTACCTAGCAAGGTGCCTGCCACACAAAGGGCACTTAACACATATTTGTTAAAAGAATGATTGACTCATACTCTTTTTCTAGGTACTAAAAACTAAGTTTTGACAGTGATTTACAGTCCTCAGGACTGATGAATGTTCTGTATTGATTCCAAAATCTCAGTATTTCAGGTAAAGGTCAAAGTCTCACTTCCAAGCATCCAGGGTCAATGTTATTACTTCCCTTTGACTTGATCAACTCTAACTCATGCTCTGAGACCTGGTTTGAATGTCAGTTTCTCTGGGAGGCTACCCTAACTCCTCGACTGCTGCTGCTGCTGCTGCTAAGTTGCTTCAGTAGTGTCCAACTCTGTGCGACCCCACAGACAGCAGCCCACCAGGCTGCCCCCTCCCTGGGATTCTCCAGGCAAGAACACTGGAGTGGGTTGCCATTTCTTCTCCAGTGTATGAAAGTGAAAAGTGAAAGTGAAGTCATTCAGTCGTATCCAACTCTTCATGACCCCATGGACTGCAGCCCACCAGCCTCCTCTGTCCATGGGATTTTCCAGGCAAGAGTATTGGAGTGGGGTGGCATTGCCTTCTCCACCTCCTAGACTGCTGCTGCTGCTGCTAAATCGCTTCAGTCGTGTCTGACTCTTTGCGACCACATGGACTAGTCTGCCTCATGACCCACCTGTATCAGATCCACCTGGGTTTTTAATCGAAGTACAGATTCTTATCAGTATCAGATACTGATGCAATCATTTTCATATCAGCATTATGCACAATACCCAAAAGGTAGATGAAAGTGTCTATCAACAGATGAATAAACAAAATATTATCTGTGTATACACACACATAATAAAATATTATACATCCTTGAAAAAGAAGGAAATTCTGATACATGCTATCACAAGGAAGAAACATAAGGATATTTTATTGCTGGAGGGAGAGCAGAATGGAGAGTTAATAGATGGAGTTTCAGATTAGGAAGATGAAAAAAGTTCTGAAGATAGATAGTACAAATGGTTGCACAACAATGCGAATGTATTAATGCTATTAAACTGTAGCCTTAAATGTGTTAAATACTAATAAAATGGTAAATATTTTGCTATCTATCCTTCACCACAGCTTAAAAGAAAGGGTATATTCCTGGCTTCCTCTCTGGCTTATTAAATCAGAAAATTGAATGGAAGGAACAGGAATGCAGCAGGAACCTGCAAGTCTTCCAGGTGATGCTGATATAAAAATGTCAGAACACAGATACAAACCACATTTAAATAGCCCCTGCTTTATACCTCCCACAGCCATTTACACTCTAGTCATCATGCTTGTAATTTGACCGTATGCTCCACATGGGCAGGGACTATGGATGTCTTGTTCAGCATTGTATCTCCAGTATTTAGTACAATACCTAGCTCAGAGTGGCCCTCATATATTGATTGAATTGCTTTGTCTGAACATGAGCTTCATATACTTATTTGAAAATAAATATAATAATTGTCTTAAGGGATTGATAAGAAAATTTGAGATATTACACATAAAGGACTTCCCACTGTGCCTGACTCATAGTAAGAGCTCAATTACTAGAAGGGGGAGGAGTATAACTATTCAAGGTTTAGACCAGGAGTTACAGGCTTAGATACCTATAGCCTCCAAGCAGGTGATGAAATTGCTTTCAGCATGCTGGGTTTATAATATCCAGTAGAAAGTGGTGGGTACTGTGGAGTCAGACTGTCTATAGTTCATCTAAGGGAGATTACCACTACCTAGCTTTTGTCTGTTGGTGCTATAAGAGTGCTCAAGTATAGACCCAGCAGATCTTTTTTTTTTTTTTTTAAGAAAAGCTGGCAACATGAATTACCTCCTGAAGTTTCACAATTTATAAAAGACACCTGGTTATTTAAAGTTTTTGAAAGTTCTGTGTAAATCAAATAAAACACATTTGTTCATGGGCCATAAGTTTGTATCCCCGAATTCATCCCGAGGTCCAGAACACCGTAGGTCTGCAGGACAGACCCTCCTTGTATGAAAACAGAACTGGAAGCATCCATCTTGTTAGGGCTCACTGTACTTCTGGGTACTGGAGATTATCCAGTTCAAAGCAATCAAAACAATAGGGGAAAGGGTGTGGGCATTGTCTTTATACTGACCTGTTAGGAAGGTCAGGGCTACGGCAGGCCAAGATGCATGTTCATGGACGCTTACTGCAGTGTGGACCGTCACTACCAACCTGAATGGCAAGATGATAGTGAGGGATCATGCCAGATGCTTTTATTTCATTGTTTTCCAGTAGGTTTCTTGGTGAACTATTTACTGCCTTTGCAGCTAGGTTATTTATCTATTCTGTCCTTCTGGACAGAATATTTCTAACAGCTAGGGGGCTCTAGCAGTCCATCTTTCAGACTCAAATGGATTTGCTCTAACAGTTTCAGGTCTAAAAATGGATGATTCTTAATCATCATCTCTAAATATCAATAGATTAATCTTATCTAAATTTATTTAATCCATATACAAAATTGCCAGTAGGATACGTCAAAAATTATTTCCTTTTTTAAAAAATTTTTTTCTCCTTTCCATTAATTTTTTTTTGTCTATGTGTAATTGAGCTTCTTGATTTTATGCTGAAAGTATTCGTCTAAAAATCTAAATTAAAAAGTAAATTTCTATTGATGTGGTAAATTATTAAAATGTCTGATAATCCTATTTAAGCATTTAGGTTGGTATGTTTTAATTCAGTTCTTGCCTAGCACATCTGGGGGAAATCTATAGAATGATACTGATAAAAATCAAGAAAAAGAAACTCTCATTCCACAAAATTTAGACAATTTGACCGTTTTAGAACCAAAACAACTCTTCAGCTTTTAGGGATGCTCAACAAAAGAAGATTTAAGTGGAGCATCTGAAGTTTTATCTGCTTGTCACTCCTGCTATTTTTTTCTGACATTTCTACTATCGAGACATATAAATGTTATAATTTAGCCTTAATTCCCAGTTTCTCTTTCTTGTGCCCTCCATTTTGCTCTAGGACATGTTTTAAAAGCACTTAGAGGCACTTAATGGACAGATTTAGCAAAATCTTCATCCTGTTTCCACAGCTCAGTCACATACAAAAGCTTGAATAAACTCTTTCCTCTTTCTGCCTTCATCCCCTAAAAATATTGATTGTGGTCAAGGGGAGAGGCAGAGGGAGATTTTTCTTGTGTGAAAGCCTCACAGAAAAAAAAAAATTTTGTTTTGAATTGGTTCTTTTCAGATGCAAAATGCCCACTTCCTCTTTCTTATCAGCCACTTTAGTTACTACTGGAAATAACAGTACTTAAACAAGTACCCACATATATTTTCAGTTTCCTGAACATCTCAGACATCACTGTTTCCCAAATATACTGACTTCAGGAAAACAGAAAATACATTTTCTTCCAAACCACTCTTTCTGATTTGCAAACCCAAGAGAGTTTAAGGGAAATGCAATCCACATGTTTCTGGCTATTTCTAGTCACACACATTTATCTAAAGGGTTCTTTTTTTTCCTTTGTGAAAATAATTTGATGTCCATGAAGCTTTGAAAATAAATCTGGGTACTTTTTATTTTTCTAAGAAAGAGGAAATTTCTTTGGATAAGAGTAAATTAATAGAAACTCTTTAAGATTTGCTTTGGCTTCAAATTTAAAAGTCATTTGGTAAGGGTGGGTTCTATACTCACTTCTAATTTATCATACCATCTAGTCCCTTCACTGTTTTTATTATTTCCATTACATTGTTTCAGATTCTTTGTGTATAATGTCATTCATTGAGCCAACTTATATTTAGAGTGCCGACTTGAGCCAGGCCCTTGCTGGGTGTTGGAGACCCAAACAGAATATGGTTGATGTATCTGCCCTCATGGAGCTTAGTCTAGAGGAAAAAGACATGCTGAACAAGGGATTCCAAGTGTGATGAGACGTTGCCAACGGATAGCAGCAGACAAGGCTTCCCAGAGGAAGGGTCTTAGAAGACAAGATCTTCAGCCAAACAATAGAGGGGTCAAGTCAACAGCCAGGCTAAGGGAGCAACAAGTTGTAAAGCTCTGAGATGGAACAGAAAGAAGGTCAATACAGTTGGAGCTTAAGAATGGGAGAGGGAAGGGTACAAGGTGAAGCTGGGCTGATCATGTAAGACCCTGTCACTCCATCTGCCTCTAAGAATTGATGCAAACTGATAGGGACAAAGCAGGATCCTCCCAGCCTGACAGACCTCCTAGACCAGCCCTCTGTGAGCTTTCACCTGAGGGCCACCAGCCAGGCTAAGCAAAGGCTCCAAGGGCAAAGGCACTTCCTCTGAAATCTTTTTCTAAAGATCCTATATATAAAGTAATATATTCACATATATGTAATAAATGTATATGCATAATATATGTAATAGGTATGAATATATATTCAAATATATTTATATATTTTAATCTATACACATATATATGAATGGAAGTATATCTTTTATATTTTACTACCTTTTAAATGGAGTGGCTAAGGGAGCAACAAGTTGTAAAGCTCTGAGATGGAACAGAAAGAAGGTCAATACAGTTGGAGCTTAAGAATGGGAGAGGGAAGGGTACAAGGTGAAGCTGGGCTGATCATGTAAGACCCTGTCACTCCATCTGCCTCTAAGAATTGATGCAAACTGATAGGGACAAAGCAGGATCCTCCCAGCCTGACAGACCTCCTAGACCAGCCCTCTGTGAGCTTTCACCTGAGGGCCACCAGCCAGGCTAAGCAAAGGCTCCAAGGGCAAAGGCACTTCCTCTGAAATCTTTTTCTAAAGATCCTATATATAAAGTAATATATTCACATATATGTAATAAATGTATATGCATAATATATGTAATAGGTATGAATATATATTCAAATATATTTATATATTTGAATCTATACACATATATATGAATGGAAGTATATCTTTTATATTTTACTACCTTTTAAATGGAGTCAGTCTCCCTCACCACTGCTGCTGCCTTTGTGCACTTCACTTTTCCGCCATGCACCCCAGGCTGTGTTATTCAGTCTCCTTGTCTCAGCCTTTTCCCTTTCCAGTCTCCACTGCCATCTTTAATGCTGTCACTTCCCTGGTGAGAAATTCCTGAGAAGTTCTAGATGAATCTCTGATACATCTGCTTTACCCAGAGGGCAGAATTCAGAGAAGTTTCTGGCCCCCATCCACTTCAGCCCCCAGGCCTCCTGCCATTTGCCCTCCCCCATGCCCTCCCCTTCACCTCTGGAAACTCTGCACTCTAGCCAGGCAGTCACATAGGTCTTCTCCTCTTCATCTCTCAATCTATGCTGGGAAATATTGATTCCATGAGGTGTTCATGGGAGTTAGGCCTTCAAATAGTTAAACATGTTGGGAAATGATGATAGTTTGTTATGCATTGAATGATGTCCCTGCTACCCCAACGTAGGCTTCCCAGGTGGCGCTAGTGGTAAAGAACCCACCTGCCAATGCAGGAGACATAAGAGACACAGGTTCAATCCCTGGGTCAGGAAGATCCCCTGGAAGAGGAAATGCAACCCACTCCGGTATTCTTGCCTGGAGAATCTCATGGACAGAGGAGCCTAGAAGGTTATGGTCCATAGGGTCACAAAGAGTAAGACACAAGTGAAGGGACTTAGCATGCACACACACAAGGGAAGGCAAATATGCAGTGAGTGTATGAGCAAACAAGTTCTCCCTATGTTGTGAATACCTAATAGCCACTTAATATTCCTGAATGTTCTCCTCCACAAAGTGCATCCTTGACAGCTAGAGGTTGAGGCCCTGTGGAAAACTGAGTGAAAAACTGCCAGGGGTGAGAGGGTAAGCATTTGAGGGTGGTAAGATATTCCATTCTTTTATTTCTTCACTATCACTTGATCAGGGTCCAGTTTTGTAATTTGTGGGGCCCAATGCAAAATGAAAATGCAGGATTCCTTGTTCATAAATTATTAAGAATTTCAAAATAGCAACAGCAGAGCATTAAGCCAAGCTCAGAACCCTTGTAAACATGGATCCCATCTCATGCTCATGAAACCACTTCTTGTTTGATGGGTCTAACATAGTCTTTATATTCTTCACTGCTTGTCTATTCATTTCTTGTATTACATGTAGAATATTTCAGTGTTGGAAGTCCCCCAAACTACCCCCAGGTTCAATGATTTTCTAAAAAGATGCATAAGATTTCAGCATCTAGTTGTACTCACATGCTTGGTTGCTAAGCCGTGTCCGACTCCTTGCAACCTTAGGGACGGTAGCCCACGAGGCTCCTCTGTCTATGAGATTTTCCAGGAAAGAATATTGGAGGGGGTTGCCATTTCCTTGGAAAATCTAGGAGATTTTCCTCACCTAGGGACCAATCCCCACATCTCCTGTGTCTCTTGCACTGGCAGGTGGATTCTTTCCAGTGAGCCACTTGGGAAATTCTGTTGTACTCGTGGCTGTGGTTTATTACAGTGAAAGAAGAAGATGCAAGATCAGAGAGGAAAAAGGTATACGGGACAAAGTCTGAGGAAACCAGGCACAAATTTCAGAGTTTTCTCCCAGATGAGTCACACAGGATCCATTTAATTCTCCCAACAAGGCGTGTGACAACATGTGAGATACTGAGTAGCAGGGAAGTTCACTAGAGACTTGGTGGCCAAGGTTTCTATTGGGGCTGGTCACATAGTCACCCTCTTTCCAGCATGAACCAAAATTCTAGACTCTCAGAAGAAAAGGGAGTATTTAAGATGGAGCATATTGTTTCCACAAACCATTTAGGCACAGTGAGTCATTCTTGTCAGGAAATGCTGGAAACCCTCTTGAAATCTAAGTTCCCTGATGCCAGTTAAGGGCCAACCTTTAAAACAGGGCATTCCCAGGATAGCACTTTAGGGTCTGCTGTGTTGCCTTTTTTTTCCTGCACAGTTCCAAAGACATGTTTTCCACAATTCATTAGGTTTTGCTAATAAGTATTTATGCTAACACGGAATAGTGGATTCAGACATTACTCAGCTTCTCGGAACACTCTTTCCAACTCATGCTGGGTTGATATACTTATCAATGAATTCAGATTTTTTCTATTTAGTAATTAAGATGACGCCTCTAAGAGCCTGTAAAAGATGACAGAGTGAGTCTCAGCTATCTGGCAAAGCAACCTTTTTCTATCTCTGTTCCTACAACTCACTTGACTGTGAAGTAAAAGTGGGAGTTCATCATACCTTTTTTAGAAGTATTACCTTCAAGCATTTGGGTGCTGTTACAAATCAATTCCAAGCTAACCACAGGTTTCCAGAAATGAGTCTCTTTTTGGTGAGCTTGATGCTCATCTGCTCCAGAACATGCTTCTCTGCTCCAGAAAATGGTATAATCTGCAGCCCTTTCTCCTTCTAACCAAGTCATCACAAACTCAGTTACATGAAAATAAAATTGGCTGAAAACACTTTCAAGTTAATTCTCCCAAGGATGTCAGTGTTTGACAGAAGGCACTAAGTATAGCAAAGCCTTAAAGATGGATCCTCAGCTGACAAAGCAGGGAATCATTTCAGTAGGATAGGAAGCTGTCCTGAACCCTCTGGTGAACCCTCTACACACTCAAAATTGGAAGCGTTCAACAGCAACCTCAGTTAGTTCACTGAAAGGCTGCACTGACTTGATGTTCTTCACCATTTCTTATTTCTTATTCTTCATTTCTTAGTCTTCACAGTGATTACAGTGAGAATGACTCAGGTTAAGCCAACTGTCTCCTAATATTTTGCAGAGGCATACAGGTGAAAGGATCTAGGGTAATAATTCAAATTATCCATATTTCTATTTGTCCCTATTGTGTTTGGTCTTGATCATTCTTTAGCATTTCATGAAAGGAGTGATTAGACAATTTACCAATCATTGTCAAAGACATGTTTGTATTCCACACCTATCAGTTCAGTGCACTAGGGAGTGTAGAATATAAAAACATGGGTTTTGCCCTTCAGAACATCATGAATCTTGGATAAATATTGTGGCATAAGGGGAAGGACACATGACTTAGAACTTGGCTCCTTGACTAAGAAGCTAGGTGGCCTTGGGCTAGTCACTCTTTGGTAAGTCATTAAACAGTCCTGAGCTCCAGTTTCCTCATCTGCTCAATAAAAAAGTATCTTCTCTCCATCACCGAGTAGGTATCAGGATCAAATAGTGTGACTGAATTCATTTCAAAGAGAAGTGAAGTGAAGTCACTCAGTCGTGTCCGACTCTTTGCAACCCCATGGACTGTAGCCTACCAGGCTTCTCTGTCCATGGGATTCTCCAGGCAAGAATACTGGAGTGGGTTGCCATTTCCTTCTCCAGGATATCTTCCCGACCCAGGGACTGAATCTGAGTCTCCCGCATTGTAGGCAGACACTTTACCGTGCGAGCCACCAGGGAATTCATCTCAAAGTGGTTGGTAAACTATAAATTGTGTATGCTTGTGTATATGTGTGTGCATGCGTGTGTGCATATGCACTTAAAGAACAGGAGAAAGTGATTACATTTAAGAAAAACAGTACGTTTAATAAATGATGGCAATAACCCAGCCCCATTATGGGGAGCAGTTACTGCCATCCTTTGCATCAATGATAGTGCAATTAACTTAATTAACACATACCTCTGCGGTGAGTCTGCTGAAATAACACTTTGCCTTTTCACATGGCCCAGCCTTGCCAGCAAGGCATCTCTGACTCATGCATCTTCCAAGTTGAGAAGCCAGAATGTTAAATGGTTTTGAGTTGGTATGCAGAAAACAGAATTCCAGAACTCCTAGCTCGAATCACCTAGAGAAATATAAGAAACCTCATTGAAAACTTGTAGAATAAGGCAGACACCTTACTGGGAAAGATGGAAGGCAAAAGGAGAAGAGGGCAGTAGAGAATGAGATGGCTAGAGAACATCACTGACTCAATGGACATGAATTTGAGCAAACTCTGGGAGATGGTGAAAGACAGGGAAGCTTGGTTGCTGCCGTCCATGGTGTTGCAGAGTCAGAATTGAGCAACTGAACAGCAACAACAAAGACAGACACCAGTGTGTCCTAAAGTGGAGGTATGGGATGGTTGTGACCCCCTAAGGAAGTCATCCCCACCAATGCCAGAATAACTTCCCACAGAGATAGCACCCTATCCTTGCATGTGAAGTGAAAGTCACTTAGTCGTGTCCAACTCTTTGCAACCCCATAGACTATACAGTCCATGGAATTCTCTAGACCAGAATATTGGAGTGGGTAGCCTTTCCCTTCTCCAGGGGATCTTCCCAACCCAGAGATCAAACCCGGGTCTCCCGCATTGCAGGCAGATTATTTACCAGCTGAGCTGAGCCACAGGGAAGCCCAAGAATACTGGAGTGGGTAGCCTATCCCTTCGCTAGAGGATCTTCCTGACCTGGGGATCGAACTGGAGTCTCCGGTGTTGCAGGCAGTTTCTTTACCAACTGAGCTATCAGGGAAGCCCTGCATGAGGTATAAACAAAATTGCTTTCTGCCCATCATAATGGCAACAAGGGCTTTGATAAATGAGAGTGAGTCTGTGCCTAGATAAGGAACAAGTCTGAGGATTGGCCACTTTGCTGCAGCATGGAGCCCTGCTGATAGCCTTGACTGAATGCTCTACAGGAATGGTTTAGGGAGACCTGGGATAAAGGGCATAACACTTCTCTTTGGGGTCTTTAGTTTCATTCTAGTCCTTCAGAGTAGCTGAAAAGCTCTCAAGAATGTTCCTCTATACCATGACCCTCTCTTTCCCCCTTTTCTCAATTCCATGGGTCCACTCATTTTCTGTCTTTCTACCTATCTCCTGTGACTCTGAAGTGCTTTATTTTTAATTTCCTTTCTTGTTGACAATTCACCCTACACTCCTTTACCATATTGATTATTTCAGGCACACAGCTCATCAATGAGATTACATTTTCCTTCAGCACTGACGTTCTTCTGTTATTTCCCACAGCAGTCGAGCAGGGGGCTGGTCCATGATAGAGTCTCAGGAAATAATTGCTTGATTTCTTTTTCTTTCTTTCTTTTCTTCCATTAGAAATTGGATGTACTAGTTCCAACCAGACTGGCTGCTTGTATTGGAGACCCAAAGTCTTCCCCGGTGGCTCAGCGGTGAAGAATCCACCTACGATGCAGGAGCTGGAGGAGACACAGGTTTGATCCCTCAGCCGGAAGATGCCCTGGAGGAGGGCAGGGAAACCCACTCCAGTATTCTAGCCTGGAGAATCGCATGGACAGAGGAGACTGGTGGGCTATAGTCCATAAAGTCACAAAGAGTTAGACTTGACTGAAATGACATAACACAGCACGGCATTGGAGACCCAATATAACAGTGGCTTAATAAGACACATTTATTTGTCTCTCACATAATGCCGTGGAGATGGAAGGCCCAGGGTAGGCAGGCAGCTTTGTTTCAGGAGGTCATCCTGGGGACTCAAGTCCCTTCTCTTTGCTGCTCTGTTTCTCTGGTTGCTCTTCTCACCCGCCTGGTCAAATGTAACACACAGAGCAGCAGGATGGAGAACAACAGAAAAATGCAGAGTAAGGATGGCCCTCAGAGAGTCTTCACATCCTCTCTGTTACCTCTGATTCATCAGATCCAGGCCACAGGGCCACAACTGGCTGTAATGAAGGCTCAGAAGTATAATCTTTATTCTGGGGGGGCCAGATGTCCAAATAAAAATCAGAGCATTAATTAATTTTGAGCAGTGATTTTCAAGGTTTTTAACCATGATTCCCCATAAGAAACACATTCTACATGACAATCCAATACCGGCATTTCACACATTCAGAAATTAAAAGTTTTTTGAAACTATTTTTACCCCTTCTCTAGATAATGCATTTTTATATTTCGTAAATGTTCTTTGTGACCGATGAGTGGAGCATGGCCTGCAATTTAAAAGGTACTACTCTGAAAGGATGAGAGAAGACTCCTAGTGGGTACTTAGGAGTCTCTGTTGGGAAGGAAGTATTTGTGTCTGATCTTAGGCAAGATCAAGTACTTGGATCCATTGTAGTATACATCACAGTACTATCCACAGTACTGGATACATACAAGAAAATAAATAAGTCAACCAAAGTAATCAGACCATGAATCAATTGGGCAATCAATGAAATCTTAGAGAGAATCAAGGTGAATCTCTACTGACGCTTGAGACAGTATTGAAGGCTAGAGGGCCATTTCCACCAAGAATCCTCTAGGGATGGGAAAAGAAGAGATTATTTTTGTCTCTTATTATGGGTTATGTGCAGATAAAACACTCACACAAATATCCATCCTATTGATTCTTCTGTATTTTAAGCTTAACAGATAATTCAGATCAAAACCAAATTGATCTGGTGTTAATTCTTGGTCATGGCCTCAAATTTATGAACTGTGTCAAGGGCAGTCTCACATTTTCATTGCACTAGTGTATCTCCTAGACTATCCTAATTTACTTTTTGTGCTAGAATAATCCATATAACAGATTTGTCATTCCTTCGATACATTTCAAGTCTGGGGAAAACCTCATACCGTGTGATGTTTTCTTCCTTGACAGTTTCAGCTGACTTTTGTCAGATTTTTGACAGGGGAAAATAAAACCAACAACGCGAAGAATATTACACTGCATTTGTTTTCTGAGCAACAGTTTTGGATGAGTTTGAAATGACTTTTAAATGATGTCACAATCGATGCTTTAAAACAGGCCCAAATCCTTTGTGCTGCAAGCACTGTTGGCTTAATTAGTTCTGGTGGGGGCCGCATCATTAACTGCCGGCTAATTGTGTTAGTGGGCTCCTACTGCAGCGCTGCCAGAGGTTTTGGTTTTGGTAAACAGTGCATTTCCATGGCATTCATTGAAGGATGCCTGGGTAAGTGGCAGGACAAGAGTGTGCTTTGCTACAGAGCTTTTCATTGTTGCAGGCAGGGCCTCCGAACCACTCACTCCCAAGTTTTTGGTTGTCCTTTCTGCTTCTCTGTTGCATCACTGCTGGGAGAGGCCCCATCCTACCACTTTAGACCTAATGAGTAGCAAAAGAAGTCAGAAGTTTTTACTGCCTTCAGGGCTGCTAAAAGGCTTCTGAAGAAATGAGTCAGTGTTTTCAGGCTTGTTTTCATTCCACATCCCAAAGCTCATCCGGATCGGCATCTGTGTTTGCTGCCTCGGGAGAGTGAGAGGCTAATTACTGGACAAAGCTGGGGATTAAGCTTCCCTCTTGCCCTCATGATGGAGAGTCCCTCTGGAACAGGGTTTAGGGCTTATTAGGAGAGCGGTGGAGAGAAAAGGTGCTTCCTCAGTGCAGCCCTTCCCCATGTTTTCTGGATAAAGAGGAATGAAATGTACAGGGTGTTTCATCTACTACCTTTGGCAATTGCTAAGAAAACCTCGCAAGTCCCCTGCAGATGGGGTATCTCTTGCTATCTAGCCAAGTGATAAGACATGACAGGCACTTTATTGCATCAGAGCTGTACACCTTGAATGCATTTTGTGGCATAAGGCCAAAGTACAAATGACTTCCAACTCTCACAAAATGCAATATTCTTTCACAAATGCATTAAAATCCTTGCATTGGCTTATTACTACTAAGAAATGAAAAGTGCTTGAAAACTAAAGAGGAAGTGAGGTTTCCTACCAGAGGCTCCTAAGAGTCAGGCACCTTGACAGCCAATAAGAAGCTTCCATTTGCAAATGATGTTCAAAAGACATATCTTAATATAGTCAGGCTGGAAAAGGGCTCTGAAATCTGAGAGCGACAGGCTCTTCCTCTACCTCCAAAGGGCAAATGTTGATGTACAGCCCTAAAGGGTGAAATTGGTGCTGCCATACTGACCCTATGCCTGCCTCCTAGATTTGGATGATTTCTAGTTTCTCATTTTCCTGAAAGACTGCACGAGGTCTTGCACATTTATAGAAGAATTGCTAACACTTCTGGATCAACTTGGCTTCTAAAAATTTGCTTTCAAGGATGAAGCCTCCAGGTTAACTGTAATCTGGCTCTTCTAAATTCTTCTCTCCCAGAGACACATTTCTAGATGATTAGAGAACTTCAGGTGGGACTGTTATTCTGCCTCTGGCTTTATGCCTTAAAATATGACCTAAGGCAAACTATCATTTCCCAGAAATGAAATATGTCATATGTTACTATTAAAGTGAACCAGAAAAATAGCATTCTATTACAATAATGGGTTTTTTAAATAAAAAAAGTAAATGTCAAATCCCCAAAGGAATAACACATATTTGATACTATTATTGAACAGCAATAGCAGCAATTGCATGAGGTACTTATAGTTAGTATTTTTCCTATAGTGAAGGGATTTTATGTAAATCTTTCATTAGAATTATTGTGTCAGAGGAAAATGAGAAACAGCATCACTTATTATGCATGTCATCAGTACATTTCTTGGAGGTGATGGTTTGTCCATTATCATTCTAAATGGTGGGGATGGAAAAATAAAATGAATAGAAAGTGCTCCTGCCTTCAAGGAGCTCACATTCCAGTAGAACATGCAGATATAGCAACCAACTACAATGCAATGTCACAGTAGTTATGATAAAGACTCCAACTGGTCCATGAGAGTACACATTGTAAACAACGATTCTTCCTAACCAAAGTCCTCACTGTCCTTAATGACCTGTTAAAGCTTAGCTGGATCTTCACATATCAGGATGAAAAGTGCATATGATGGAGATAGAACAGCATGGGCAACCTTGTAGTAGAAAAAAAACATGGCACATTTAGGTAATAATGAGTGGTTTCAAGTAGTTACAGAGGTAAGCCTGTCAAACTGCCTAATGTCAAATACTTTGATAGACTAGTCTGAGTTTAAAAAAAAACAAAACCCTTGAGTGATTTGTGAGCAGTATAATTTGACAAAATGAATGTATTTTGCATTATACTCTATAGGACCAAGGCAGTAAAAGTAGGAGACAAAATATTGCATGAAATAAAACTGTCATACTCACCATGACTCATCTGTTAACTTATGAAAATACACTTACCTCAAGAAATGCAAGAAAATTGCTCACTTCACGTGCTTATGGGTGGATTGAACCTAATTTTGTAGCATTAAACCAATTTCCCACTGAGAAAACATGTCACAGAGGATGGCATGAACCTTTATAATTATTAATAATATTTGATATTTCAATGTCACCTTTCATCCTGAGATCAGTCCTGTACACATGGGAACAGATAAGCTCCAAAGGAACAGAGATAATACTAATACAGTAATTCACACTGCATTTCTATCTTTTATATTCCAAGGGCTTTTCAGCCTGTATTTTTCTCGCTTTTAGAAAGTAGTGGCTATAGTTGTAAAGCAGAGGTTTTTTTGAGCTCCTGCTGTAAGAAGTTTTCAGGTGGTGTAAGGGCCACATCTTTCTGCACACAGCTATCCTTGGGAGACCACTTCCCTTTCCTTAGTTTCTTTACCTGTTGATCTCCTTCTGAGAATCAGCAGTGGGCTATGCTCTCATGGATTCTCCAGCTTCCTTCAAACGATTCATCATTACAATAATGGTGACTACTGTTGCGGCTTGTAAAACACTCACTTTAGGCCTGCTTTGTTCTATTTTCCGAGAACTTTATATACACACCACATTAAATAATTTCACACCAACATTATAGAGTAGGTCTGTTCAACAGAACTTTCTGTGATGATGGACATGTTCCATGTCTATGCTGTCTGATATGGTGGCCACTACCCACAGAGGGATATTGGGTACCTGAAATATAGTTAGTGCTACTGAATAGTAAAAAATCTACCTGCAATGCGGGAGACCAGGTTCGATCTTTGGGTCAGGAAAATCCCCTGGAGAAGGGAATGGCTACCCACTCTACTATTCTTGCGTGGAGAATTCCCTGGACAGAAGAGCCTGGCCAGCTACAGCCCATGGGTTCAAAAAGAGTCAGATATGGTTGAGTGACTCACACACAGTGCTACTGAGGAACTGCGTCTTTCTTTTATTTAATTTTCATTGAAATACTCACATGGCTAGTGAACTTTATATATACATCACATGAAATAATTTTACACCAACATTGTAAAGTTGTGTTCAACAGATCTTTCTCTGATGATGGAAATGTGGCTAGTGACTATTGAGTTGGACAATACAGTTATATACTTTGTGGCTTATTTTTTTAAAACCTCATTTTCATCATCAGTAAGTACTTAATGAAGACTAGCGTGAGTGAAAAGTTCAGAAATATCTCAAAGCTTACAATATTTAAAAAGAAGTCCTATATTTTACATTTGGATAACTTTTATTTATATCTGCTCCCTGTCAAAATTTTATTTAAAGATGCCCATGGAATGGTAGGAAAGCACAGGATAATTTCTTAACAAAGAACCCTTATAAAAAAATGTGGATGATGTCCTTAAATGGAATCTCATTGTCCTCCAACCATTCCATATGGTCTGCAATGATAGGCACTAGTCCATCCATCCAATTACTTCCAAACGGAGACATTCACCACTGCTTTTAAAATGGAGTGATGAAACAGTTTTATGTTTTGGGTGTCCATGGAGAAATAGTCTTCAGATAAACTCTTAATTCACGTTTCCGCAATTCTCTCACTGAAACCACCTCCCCAGGATTTCTCTAGTCTGTGTGTGAAAATATGGGAATAAACTGTTTTGACGTGGAGAAATTGATTGGAAGACTTAATTGCATTTCCACTTAGTCCACTCTGTAACTTAGACTGTTAACCACTGCCAGAGACTGAGGCTGCAAGTAGCCTTTGGTTTGAACCATCTGTCGCGAAAATGTGACATATGTTTGCTTTGTTTACTCAACAACCAAGCGTAAACTGATACACTGAACAAGAAGTCCGTGTGTGGTGTGACTGTGTGTGTGTGTGCGTGTTAGTATGCGCGGCGCGTGTGAGGATGGGGGGTGCTTGTTGAGGGCGTCATACCCGCCCCCGAGGAACACGTGCACAGGAGCGCAGATCCGTCGGATGTCCCCTGGGTTTGCAGCCCGTGTTGATGCCCCCGCGCACTCCAAACAAAGCGCAGCCCGCAACCCAGCGGCCGCCGCGATGAGGGACACGCCTGACTGATGTGTAGTTGAATGGAGAGCTACGCAGCCCTCCGCTTCCTTCCTCCTTCTCCCCCGCCCTTACACCTCGGCCTCAAACTTCAACCCAAACCCCTGCCCTTTTCAATTACCCACCTTCCGTCGATCAAATTGACCATTTTGTCTCTCTCTCTCCTGGGCACCCCATTGTCTAGTACGATGGGTTTGCATATTTGACAGCTGGGCTCACCTAGGCTTGATGCAAACTCGGCTTCCCCAAGAGGTGAACTCAGACATCAGCAAGATCCCATATATAAGTCCTGAGCGGCTGGATGAGCTTGCCACCGGCAGCTGTTGCCCAGACCCCTCTCTGGACCCACTGTAGACGCTGGTGCCCCGTGCGCCCCCCGGCGTGTGAAGAAGGGAGCGTGTTTTCTGGGCGGGGTGGGGGGTCAGCACCTTGGCCGAGAATGAGTGGTCCCAGAGGTTGGGGTCAAGGGCTGCGCGTGTGAACCTTTAAATTTATTATTATTTTAAATTTTACTCTTGAAACAGCCAAGATGGAGATCAGCTTATAAATTTCGGAAAGCTAGGTCTGACGCGGTTGAAAACAGTGGGCCAGGGGGTGCGCTTTTGTCTCCTTGTTCAGGCTCGATAAGAGAGGCAGAGACTGCGTGTGCATGTGCGAGTGTGAGTGTGAGCGTGTTGGCGTGGATGACTGGCTGGCACATCCCGCGATCGCAGCCCCGAGGGCCAGGGTCTGAGTGTATGTTCTAACGCGCCAAATCTTGAGTCACAGCCGCGGGTGACGTGGGGAGAAACTTTGCGTTGAGAAGGGTCTGGTTTGATTGTGCTAAGAGGGAAGGAAGAAAGAGGCCTTGTGCATTGTGCGTGTGTGTGTGTGAAGGAGAGAGAGAGAACTGAGAGAGAGAGAGAGGCTAGCGGCGCTCGCGGCCGGCTGCGTAGCGCTGTGTGTCCTGTGCGCGCTTGCGGGATCCGGCCCCGGGATCCGGCCCCGGGTCCCACGGCCCGTGAGTGTGTGATTCTACGGGGTCCTTGCGGGCGAGTATCTGAGGGGCTGGCGGTGTGCTGCGGGGTGGCGGGAGCAGGAACAGGCGGAGGGCCCTCCAGCAAAGAAATCTGGCCAAGGAACCTGCTGTTCGCCGCACAGCTCCCGGTGACCACTAACATCCCTAAGGGACCCCCCGAGCCGGGGCTCTGCTCCGAAAACACCCAACTTGGTCCTCTGCGCTCTCGAAGATTACCGCATCTTTCTTCCTAGTGCAGAGAAGTGAGATTGGAAAGGGAAGGAGGGGGCGAGTACGCACCCGCTCCCTCCACCACCCAGTAAATAAATAAACAAACTGGCATCTCGCCGCAGCTGGTTAAGTCCAGGTTGGTAGCATTTGGATAGATTTCTCCCATTCTGGCGGTTTGGGAACCCGTCGCCTCGCCCTCATTCCCCTCTACCCGTCTTGTGGGCGTCCCTGAACTTTGGGGCGCAGCGTCTTGCGCGGCGCGGGGCTGCACCTGCCCTGGCGCTCCAGAGCTGCGGGCCCTGTGCGCTCGGCCAGGCTGACGGCGATGATGCGCGCGACTCCGGGGCGCTGGGCTAGTGTCTAGGCGGCGCGGACGCTAGGAAACCGAGGACAGCGCGGCGGGTAGGGGCGCGCGAGCCGGGTTTCAGCCCCAACCGGGACACCGGTTCCCCCTCTCGCGACTGCCTCTGAATGGAGGCGAGCCCGAGGAGGAGGGGATACGGCAATGGGGGGCAGCGATTGGTGGTTTGGGTGGAGAGGGGCCGGCTGAGCCAGAGAGCTGGCGCGAGGAGGGGGCGGTGAACTTCCCGGGAGAAGGGGCTTTTTCCGCGCCAGGGCTGGCGAGAGAGCTGCCGCCGCCGAGTGCTTCGACTCCAGGCAGCGGCCGGCTCGCTCGCGGAAAGTAACGTTATTTATTTATTTGCTTGCGTTCAACCTCTTGGATTGGACCCAGTAGACACCCCCTTGGACTTTGGAAGCCCGCGTCTGACCTCTCCAGCCTTTACCCTGCGCGTGCGGGCGGCTCCCGGGAATACACGCACATGCACCCCCGGGGGCCCTCTCCCCGCGCCCCGACCCGGGTAGGGGTGGGCCCTCACCCGGGCGCTAAAAAGTCTCCCAAGGCAGGAGCCGGGGAGGGCAGAGGGGCGGGGGAGGCTCCAGCGCTCTCCGCTCTGGTTTCAAAGCGCGCTCTCCCTTCCAGGTTGGGTCGGACCTGAACCCCTAAAAGCGGAACCGCCTCCCGCCCTCGCGCCAACCGTCCGCCCGGAGCTGAGTCGCCGGCGGCGGTGGCGGCAGACGGACCGGGAGTTTCCTCTCGCCCTGGATGGAGCTGAACTTTGGGCGGCCAGAACAGCGCGGCAGTCCGGGGATCACTGCATGCTGAGCTCCCTTGGCGAGACCGAGCGGCAGGCCGGGATTTTCGGGGGGCGGGGACCAGCTGCGCGCCGGCACCATGTTCCTGGCGACCCTGTACTTCGTACTGCCGCTTCTGGGTAAGTCGAGGCCGCCGCTGGCTTTCTTATCTGCGGAGTCTTTCCGGGAGTACTAGCGGTAGCAACCCCCCCCCCCAGTTGTGTTGCTGGTGCGGTGGGGTGGGAGCGGGAAGTTTCGTTGCCGAACCCTCAGCAACCCCGGCTGGGGAGTGGGGCGCGGGCGGCGCGGCACTTGCCCGCAGTTTCTCTTCCTTGGTTTTTGTTTCCTGCGTTTTGTATTGACCTAGCCTGCGGGCAATGAAAGGGTCTGAGCCCTCCAGCCCCGAGCCCGACGCTCCGTGCGAATCCACCGGAGCTCGCGGAGGCGCGGCGGGCAGGTGGGGTGTGGACCAGCACCCGACCGGGAGAGCAAAGTTGGAAGGGAAAAACTTTTTCCCCAATAGCATCTCAGGGCTCCCCACCGGGCGCGCCGGGGACCAGGGCTCGCCTTCACCGCGCCCAGTGCCCAGCCCGCTGCTCTCGCCTTCCGAAAGCCCCTGGGCTTCAGTCGGGCCGGGCGGAGCGAATGGCTGGAATCGGGGCTGGCGGCCCTGGAGGTCGAGCGGACGCTGAGGCCGATGGGTCCCGGGGCGGCAGGGCCGGCGCTCGCGGTGGGCAGCGCTGGCTCGCGGGCAAATCGCGAGAAACCCGCAAGCTTCGGGATGGAGTAGGGGGACCGGCGGCAGGAGGTGCCGGGGCGGGAAGATGGACTCGGGCGTAGCAGGGCGGGCGTGCCGGGCGTGCCGGGAGCCCCAGAAGCCGGGTCCCGCGCGCGTCCTGCCTGCCCGCCAGCGCCCCGCGCCCCTGCCCCGCCGCGCTCAGCGCCCTCCCCTCCGCCCGCAGACGTTCTCCTGTCGCAGAGGTGAGCGGCGGGGACCGCCTGGACTGCGTGAGAGCCAGCGATCAGTGCCTGAAGGAGCAGAGCTGCAGCACCAAGTACCGCACGCTCCGGCAGTGCGTGGCGGGCAAGGAGACCAACTTCAGCTTGACCTCGGGCCTCGAGGCCAAGGGCGAGTGCCGCAGCGCCATGGAGGCCCTCAAACAGAAGTCCCTTTACAACTGCCGCTGCAAGCGGGGCATGAAGAAGGAGAAGAACTGTCTGCGCATCTACTGGAGCATGTACCAGAGCCTGCAGGGTACGCGCGGCCGGCTCCTTTCCCCTCCCCCAGCCCCTGAAGGCAGGGGCCCTAGGCCCCGGGGTCTGGCTGACCTCATCCTCCACTCAGTTCTCCCCAGCTGCAGAATGAGGACCTTTCATGGGCCCTCAGGGACGTCGGCAGCTGGTGTTTGCTGCCTCTCTAGCAGCACTGTCGGGGCCTGGTTGTTGGCAAACCCGTGATCGGGTGGAGGGACTTCCCAGGGACCCCTGCTGACCTCTCTAGAACTTGGTCAGAACATCGGAGTTAGGAATCCATTAAAGGCCGCCTCGAGGAACCTGCGCCTTCCCTCCAAGGAGGAGCACTGCCTCCGCAGGATGATCGGAAAGCTTGCACTGCGCCTTGCCTGGGGTTTCTCTCTCTCTTCTCCCCTTCTATTCTGACACAAGATAAAGAATTCAGAATAAAAAGTCCGGTGGAATCTATTCTATCTTTACCATCCCCCCACCTCCAAACCTGATCAAAGGCAGATGTAGGGAAAAAAAAATTGTCATCTTAGATGATCTGAGTCTTGAACCAGCTAGTGTGGTTCAGCCTTGGTTCATACAGACATGACTCAGAGAGGGACAGGTCTACTTGTTACAGTCATCCATTACAATGGCAGTTTTTTGGTCCTTGTGTGCAGGAGGTGGCTCATGTTTGTAAATCTAACACAAACATTCAGTGCCTTCATTCTCCACTGAGACTCTTGCTGAAAATCTGTAATATACAGATTTGACCTTCAGCTGCTACTTCCTCCAGAACCTGTTAATGAAAACCTGTTTCAGAGGCTGACTGTTTAATAGCCAGAGTACCTGCTTTCTGAACGCATGCCATGTTTTGGGAGAGAAAAAAATCGGGGGAGTGGGGGCTCTTTTGGGTCACCTTTCTTCCATTGGCTCCTGGAGGCAATCTGGGCTTGTGACGTCACTGATTCCTTCCTCTCTGGTTTCCTTCCTTTGCAAAGAGTGGGAGAGTTTTCTGGCAAGATTAGCTTGGGTTGTTCTCCAATGTTTTCATGGCACTCTGGGGAGAGCAAGGACAACAGAGGCAGAGGGAATGAAAAGAAATAACCAGAGCCAAATAGATGCATTTGAAATCTTTGAAAGTTTCAGCATCTTTTTGTTACACAATCATAACATAATTAGAATTCAGATTCAGTAACAAAAACTGCCTGAAATATGCCTGTTTTCCAACCTGAGCCCAATCTTTCTGTTGTTTTTAGGAAATGATCTGCTTGAAGATTCCCCGTATGAGCCAGTAAACAGCAGATTGTCTGATATATTCCGGGTGGTCCCATTCATACCAGGTAAGCAGATTCATACTTCCACTCTGATGCCTTTCGCCCGCTTGAAATCCGTTGGCTTGCATTCCCTTTGGCTCTCAAGCAGTGTATAAGGAGATAGTTGAATGGCACAGTGTTTCTGGGAAATTAGAAACAGGATGATGATAATGAAGAGGCAGAATGCCTAGAGATGATTGTACTACTTGAAAGTAATTCTAAATGAAGTAAATGTGGTGTGGTGGTTTGAAAGAGGTTGGAGGGAAGTGACTTGGTTGAATTTCTCCCCCCACCCCACAATAAAATATGATTGGCCAGCTCTTGCAAAGGGAGTGCCACTTCTGTCTGTAGGTGGCAATCGTATTCCCTTCTTGCTGCATACTGTACACAGTGCCTCCTTGGAAATGGGATCTATTTAAATGATGCTGCTTTACTTTACAAGATGCTTGAAGATAATCTTAGATTGTTGAAGACTCTTGGACGACTCACGTGTCTGCCTTTGATTTAAAAGATTAAACTCTATTTGTTAACATTTTTTTGTTTTGTTTTTAATTTTTCCTGAGCAAGTGTGTGCATATACGAAAGAATATGTTACTGCCCTTTCAAAAGTGGTCTCACTTCCCGTGGTTTGTTTTGTCTTTGCAAAGCTACATTTGGTTTGGAAGTGAACTTCATTTTAGAATTAAGTTTTCCATAACATCTGCATTCAGATAGCCCCACAAATAATGAGTGAGGCAGTAATTTCCCTTAATGACATACAGATTCCAGACTGATGTTGTCTTTATTTGTTTACAATTAAGACTTTCTCAAGTATACATAGCCATCACAAATTGTATGTTTCTTGGTGGTTAAATGTGGTGATTCACATTGAATGTGATTCTATGAGATGGTAGTTTGGTCCTGGTGAGAGTGTTCTAGTGTTCTAAATGTTTTATGCTTTCTTGCAGAAAGTCACAGAACCAAGAAAGTATGTAAATACTGAAATTATGTGTGAATGTGTTATGCATACATTCATTCACAGACATCCACTGAGCACCTGCCCCAGTCTCACCATTGGGAGTTTGGCAGTGAGCCAGGTAGAAGTCATATCTGCTCCTATGATGTGAATCTTAGAAGCAGCCAGCAGCTGGCATTTATTAAGCTCTTGTTATGTGCCAGGCACTGTTTAAAATCTTTTCATCACTGGCTTATGTAGTCATCATCAAGTGTGTCTTACATATTGTTATTTCCATTTTAGAGATGAGATGATTGAGGCAAGGGGACGTTAGGAAACTAGCCCAAGATCACAGAGCTCCTAACTGGTGGAACCAGAATTTAAACTCAGATTTATTTGCAGGGCTTTGTAACATTTGTCTCTTACTGCTCAGAGTGTGCTCCTCAGACCATCAGCATGGACTGATGTCACCTGAAAGTTTGTTAGAAGTATGGAACCTCAGGCTACTTCCCAGAGCTGTGGGATGAGAATTTACATTTTAGGAAGCTCCCTGGGCTGAGTGCTTTATATCTCAAGAAGCTTGAGAATTGCTCCTCTCTATTATTTTTTTGGTTCAGAGAAAAAGTGTGTGTGTGTATGTGTGTGTGTATATGTGTGTGTGTGTGTGTGTGTGTGTGTGTGTGGCCTGTTTCTGGGATAAAATATAAGAGGACAAGTTTAGTGTCAGAGGCATTCATACATGATCCTAAATAATGTTGATAGCCTGTACCCCAAATCCCTATTAATGTTTTCTGTCCCTTTGGCCCAGCCAGGACAGTGGCTCGGACAGTGGATCAGGAATGCGCAGACAAGAGTATATGACCATCAGAGTTTTTGTGTTAGCAGATCAGTAAGAACTAGGGCGGGGTTCCAGAAACCTGGCTGACCTTCCTGGTACTATGAGGGGCAGTGCCTCCTGCTGGCTGCCTGTGCCCTGGAAGCATTACTGCTCAGTCTTTGTACCAATGCCTGGAAGGATATGAACTCTTCTCCCCTGCTGAGAAAGTGAAAGTAAGGAAATAGGTAAGGAAGAAGGTTCATCTGGGTTTTAATTTCAAAACTGTTATGAACTATAGGGCTGTAATAGACTCATTTTACTCTCTCTGGGTCTCTGTTTTTTTGGTATAATGAGACCATTGAAGTAAAAATCCCCAGTCCTAACAGTCCATGATTCTGAAGGTAGATTGAGGTCATCTCCAAAATCCCCCTCTTTTCAATCCTTGCATTCTTTCTCCACTTAAAGTGACCTGGCCATTCTTGGATACTACTGGCTTGTCTGGATTTTTTTTTTTTTTTTGATGGGTATCAAATGCTTTTGCCTGGACCAAGTCCCACTGATTCATTTTTTTGGATCGCTTTCTCAAACAGATATGTTTTCATAACAAACATTTTGCAAGACCCAGCCTGCCGAGGACCCAGAAATCATAACTCAGGGCCAGGAAGATCTTGTCTGGAGCTACATTTTATATCTCAAGGGCATTGGATTTAGGTTCCAGCTGTAATGAGCTTTGACCTCTGCAGTGACTGTGTTCCTTAAGTGGGTATAAGAGAGCAAATGGAGCCTCGAGAGGTTTCGAGCCATTGAATAATGCATATGATCCAGATTGGCTTTTGTAGGATGGAGAGGGACAGAGGATCGGGATGATGAATGCTGCTCTTCATGGTTTGAATCTGAGTTTCTAGAACATCTCTTCTGTTTTAAGAATGTCTCTGAGGAAACCGGGACAGCAGGGCCTTTGCCTTTTACAGATAGGGTAACCATCAGAGTTTCCATATTTGGATGTCTCTGCCCAAGGTGAAGAGAATGTTTATCCACATACGCTAAGGGTGAGCTGAATCCTTTCACTGAACAAGACATGTTTGACGTTCTTGCTTTTCCATTTTCCTTGGACTCATCAAACCCACAGCCATCATTGCCACTGTTTACTTGATCACTAGTTAAAAGGCCATATGGAGATATTATCAGTGATGGGAACAAGGAAGGGACCAAAAATAAGGTAGAATAATGTTAAAATTGTCATCTGAAGCCTGAACTGCAGAAGGGAAATCAAGCAGGCTAGTCTGGCGAGAATTGAGGTGGGAAGTTAGAGGAATTCTTCTCCTGGAAGCACAATAGCAAAAGTGGAAGCATTGGCCTCCAAGGCACTTTGAAGGGCTCTAGCAAGTGCCCTTTCTGTGGGTGGATGCTGGTGTGGTTTTTAGGGGTCCCACCACACAGTAAGCTAGAGGACACAAAGGAACAAGTGAGTCAGTGCAGGATGTCGGAAGAGAGGACCAAACCTAGGAAAGTGTCTTGGGAGCCAAGAGGGCAGAGCTGTGTGGGTGCTTAGAGTGTCTGAGGTTGGAGCTATCAAGTGATAATTTCACATCTGTGACTCTTAGCCATGACTTTACTCTTTCACTTCCATTCTGCCTCGCCTTTTCTTCCTCATAAAAGTTCAAGTGCAGCAAGAAATGAATAGTAATTTGAAAGGAAGATGAGCCTGTTGGCACTGTTTTTGGACTCTCTGGAGGGGGAGCGCAAAGCAGTGAGAAATTTGAAAAGTGGAGTGGGTGCTGAGAAAAGCCCGGAGATGAGAATCAGAGAGTGGATATAAGCCCCTTGAAGGCAGCAAGAGATATTTTTTTAAGAAAGGGCTCCAAGATTTAAAAGTATTGATTGGGAGGTCGGATTTTGTAGAGAAGTCAAGAATTGTCAGACCTTCCTTGGGGGTAATCAAAGTCAATGGTATTTGCAAACAAGAGTCAAGTGGAGAGACTGTGGGACAAGAGTGATGCTGGTATTTGAACATCTTTTATCTACTTTGGTGAAAGACAAAGTTCTAGTTCTCTGGCTTTGCAACCATCTCCCTACGAAGTCCCAGAGAGTGGCTTAGATTTTCACAGGAAACCTTAGGATCTTGAGGTTGGTTCCCAAGTAATTGGAAATGGCTTGCCGCAGCGTCAGATGCCCCTAAGCTCTCCTGAGTCTAGCTCCTTTTTGAATGATGCTGTAAATCATGAGCCAAGTTTCACATTTCTGTTTTAATGCACCATCATATTTATGTAACTATTAAATGAAAAGTTTCTTAAAATGTTTACGTGTTGAAGAAGAGCCTTATAAGACCATCTCCTGTCAAATTTGACCATCTTGTCAAATCATGACAAGAGAGAAACGCTTGTAAGTACTAGCTGCTAGGGCTGTGTGGTGGTCCTCTCCTTTTTATTCAGCTCTCTAATCGTGTGTCCCTATGTTGAGAACCCCTATAAATCTTTTGTTCTCTATTCTGGCATATATTAAACTCCTTTATGGGGCTTCCAGGCAGTGCAGTGGTAAAGAATCCACTTGGTAATGCAGAAGAAGCAAGAGGTGCAGATTGGATCCCTGGGTTGGGAAGATCCCCAGCAGTAGAAAATGGCAACCCACTCCAGTATTCTTATCTAGAAAGTTCCATTGGCAGAGGAGCCTGGCAGGCTACAGTCCATGGGGTTGCAAAGGGTTGGACATGACTGAGCGACTGAACACACAGCATACGACCATCTTCCTAGGTCCCCTTGGCTCTGGCCTCCCTCTCGAAGCCACTGCACCTCTCCAGTCAAGCTCACTGTGTAGGCCATCCCAGGTATTTGCTTTCCCATGCCTTGACACTTGGCTTTGCCTCCGTTTGGGAGGTTTCTATTAGTTCTTCAAGACCAAGATCAGGTTTCATCTCTTGGGGCCATGCTGGAATTCCCCCAGACAGGCACTTCCACTCAGGATTCTCTCACGCTGCAGTTTGCTCTTGCCTTTATGATAGCTGTTAATCACAGCCTATTGAGAGGACTTATTTATGTGTCTGTCTTTCTCACTGGTAAGTCGGGGATTTGCCTGTGATGCCGGGTGTTTGCTCAGCATCGAGCATCCTTCCTGGCTCTGAGCAGGCCTTAGCACAACCATATGTGCTAAGTCACTTCAGTCCTGTCCGACTCTTGCAACCCCATGGACTGTAGCCCGCCCGGTTCCTCTGTCCATGTGATTCTCCAGGCAGGAATACTGGAGTGGGTTGCCATTTCCTACTCCAGAGGATCTTCCTGACTTGGGGATTGAACTGGTGTTTCTTACACCTCCTGCACTGGCAGGCAGGTTCTTTCCCACAAGTATCACCTGGGAAGGCTTTATCAACCATAGGTGGTTGAAAATCAGAGAAGAGCCTTAGAGATCTAGTCCAATCCTTTGCTTTTACAAAATTGAAGTTCAGAGATGGGAAGCCATTTGGCCTGGGCCACATTGCTTGAGGGTCTTCTCCAGAACCTTTTCTTGGATCTGATACTGCCTTAGAGGATGTTGGTGTTGGCCCCTTTCTGTTCTGCCTACTATCTGAACAGACATCATCTATCTCTGGGACCTCAGCTACCATGAACACTGATGACTCAGAGCCTTCCCTCCTACTCCTCTCCAGCCTCTCTTGAGCTCTAAACCAGCATTTCCAGTTGAATCCTAGCTGAATCCATCAGGACGTATCTCAGTTACTTCAAACTCAGTGCATCCAAAATGGATCTCATCATCTCTCCCCTTTTTTCCTTACATCCTCCTCTCCCTGAGTCTCTTGTCTTACATAAAGGCATTGTCTGCCTAACTTGTAAGCTTTGGAATCATCTCTCCACCTCCCCTCCTCTCCTCAACTCCTTCTGCTGGACCCATCACTAAGTCCTCCTGAAATTACCTGCTGTTTTTTGAATTGCTTTCTCTCAGGAGAGAGAAGCTCTTTCACTTGAGCTTTGCATTGGCCTTCTTACTGGCTGCATGCCTGTGTCTAGTTTCTCCTTGTTCAACCTGGCCACTCATCGCCAGATGTTACCTTAGCACCTTGGTGACTTCCAGGAGTGATCTGGTTTCAGTCTCCCTTGTTAGATTCTTCTATTAATCAACCTCCCATTTCATCCCAGTTGTCCGTGTCTAAACACACTAGGTTGACCAGCTGCTGTCCCACCAGTCCTCTGGGCAGCTTTGTGCCTCTTTCATCTTTGTGCGTGCTGGTGCTGGAGAAGGGACACGTGCTCCAGAGTGCATTCACCTGAGCAGACCTCCAGCTCTGCCACTTGTTTTGGGCAGATCATGTGATCTCCCTGTGCCTCAGAATCCTTGGATATAAGATGAAGTGGTGATACTACCTCCTTTACAGATTCTTGGAAATTAAAAAGGTTATATGTAAAGAGCCTTGCCTCCTGCCTCCTGAAATATAATTGGTCCTCAATAAAATCTCAGTCATTTTTAATGCTGTGCCAAGGCCGTGTTAGCTGTCAGCTCACTCATGACTCCAAAAGTGGGGCTCGTTTTCAACACACCATATTCCCTGGTCAGGGCTTCCCAGGTAGTTGAGTGGTAAAGAATCTGCCTGCCAATGCAGGAGATACCGGAGACGTAAGTTCGATCCTTGGATTGGCAGGATCCCCTTGGGGAGGAATGGCAACCCACGCCAGCATTCTTGCCTGGATAATTCCATGGACAGAGGAGCCTGGTGGGCTTCAGTCCATGGGCTCAAACAGAGTAGGATGCGGCTGAGTGACTGAACATGCACATGTGATTCCCTGATCGTGGAACCATGATTCTGTGTCTTGAAAAGAATAGCAACCCCAAGCTTTCAGAAAGGCTGCTCATCAGCTGGCTTGGACAAGAAAGAAGAATCTATCCAATATCTAAAGGGCCCTGGAGGAAAGCCCTAACTTTTAATAACCCAATCTGAGTCCTAAATCCCCCTTGGGGAGGGTCTTCCTTTTGCCTGCTCTGATCCCCCTGTTCCTCTGGGGCTGGATCCTTCCTTTGGCTCTTGCTGCAGCTGGCTGTCACCCCGGGTGGGAGCTGTTCCGGTACTTAAGGATTCTTGTGATCAGCCTACCCTTCTCAGCTTGACTGATTCCCATTCTTCTAACCTCTCCCCATAAATCTTCTCTGCAACGCCCCTCATAGCGGGAAGAATTACTGCTGCCTGAGAAGGGCATGCCTTAAACCTGGGAAAGGCTTCCGTCTCCACAGGCCCTGCTAAGTACACTTCCATTTCACTTTCACAGACCACTACTTTTGGCTTTTATTCTCTCACTCTCCGGCCCCTCAGCGATCCATGTTTATGGTACGACAGTAAGAAATTACAAACAGGTAGGAAAGGAAAGTGAATTTAAACCATTCATAGTCTCAGCTCCCAAAGATAACCGCTGTAAACATCTGATATGAGCCTTTGCAGCTTTTTTCCTGTATATATGAATATATATATAACTGTGTGTGTACATATATATTTTTCTTTTTTACAAAAATGAAGTCGTAGTCCACCCATGCTTTCTTATTACCTGCCTCATGACCTGAGGAATCTGGGTTTTCTTATGCCACTGACCACTTCCTAAGTGCAAGCTTTATTATTTAGATGAACTGTCAACCTTGAGAAGTTTCATGAGTAAGGCGTCAGGTCTTTCCAGTATCTCAATACTTCTGGCAATGGCCAGAATGTTCCAGTGCAGGCTGTGGAAGTAGAGACAGTCAGATATTTTGCATAGAATTACTGTAGGTCCTGTTACCCAAAGAGGGGAGATAAAACATCGGTGAGTGACAGGTAATTGCATGAACTGAAGATTGTTACAAGGTGCAAAATTATTTATAGCCAATATGTCTGTCCTCATTCCTTCCCCTTAGTCTTCTGAAGTATTTCTTTCTGCACCTCTTAATTTTTCTGCTGTCGAAGCTTATTTTTTCCAAAGGATGTCCTTTTTTTTTGTTGTTGTTGCTATTCTCTGGGATACAGTGGAGAATCGTCAAGAGAAGTCATCAGGATTGTTTTATCCAAAGAGCACTGGTCCAGGAATCAAGAGCCTGTGTTCTGCCTCCAGCAACTAGCCAGTGACCTTGGGCAAGTTTTTGCCTTTCCAAAGAGACACTTTCTCCTTTTGTAAAATGAGGGCAGCAGCTGAAGATGACCTGTAACGTGTTCCTTCTTTCTCTAAGGGCCTGACTATGGAATCTTGTGTTATTCTGTGACTTACTGTTTTCCTATCCAGCCTTTTCTTTCTACCAGAGAAAATCATCATCTCGCCATATACATTTTCATATTAATAACATTTATAAAGCATGATTTATTCAATATGTACCTTACTTTGCACCAGAATGTATTTAAAGCATCTCATTTGAATACATGCAAGAAGATAAAATAAGAAAGTGGAGAAAATAAGGAAGAGGGGAAAACGAGAGTAGGAAAGAGAAAAGGAAGCCAGGAGTGAAGACAAAATGCACGTCATAAGATTATATTTTAACAAATCAAATTATTGGAAGTACAGTGCGAAAACAAAGGGATAAATATAATTCCCGATGGTAGATGCCATAGGACTTTTGGAGGTCATTCTAGTCCAGTCCTTTTATTTTACTGATAAGAAAACTGAGAGTTCCATAAATTTCCAGGACGGTGAAACATAAATTGTCGAGGACAGTGATGACAAGTAAAATTAGGTATGTGTTTGTTTTTAAATTGATATTTGAAATTCTGCATCTCCTGGCATTTCCTCACCTCCTTTAAATTGTCCTTCACCTGCTCCTCAGCCATGCACCCTTTTAGCTTGCCAGACTTTGTTCTCACAGTTAGAGCGAGAAGCACAGCCTTTGACTTCAGTTAAAGGGTTGGCTGTCTATTGTTTCGGAATTATTTCAGAACAAGGGTTAATTAATAGGTCTCTGTTTGGCAACAGAATCAATGGCCAGAATGTTCATTTTCTTATCTTCTGACCCCCTTCAGAATTGTCTGCAATGAACACTAACAAATTATTTGTTGCTTTAAGCCTGCCCAGCCTTCACATTTAAAAAAAAATTAATCTTTTGTCTGGATTTTTTTTTTGTTAAAGAAACTAACCACTTCCCGTAATTTAGAGACTCAACTAGCTGGGTCAGTGATGAGAACGAATGGGTAATTTGCATAAGGGGCTAATTTATTATGTCCCCTGGGCATTTCTTTCATCTCTCTTCCCATTCTAATTAATGTTCTAAGAGGGTCTATCACCATATCAGAAATTAGGGGTGAAAGCAGCCATTGTTAACCTTTATTCTTATGATTTTTTATCTTCTGTGATCTTTTAACCATTTTCTTTTCATATCCAGGGATTTGCACAGATAGAGCTGGGGGGTGCAGGGAGAGGAGATTTTAGGGGTGGGCTCTTTTCTGATCTTTCTCCAAATAGTGGGCTGTTGTAAAAATAAAAATGACTCAGGGTAGCTTTCCAACCACAGAGGGATTTGTAAAACACACAGAAGGGTACAGTCGTGGTGCAGAATTGTTACTGAATTTGAGCCCTCTAGAAACATCTATATAAGCATGTATATACACACGCACAGATAGAGATATATTTATATATCTGCCTGTTCCTGTGTATATGTGTGGATGTCTGTATTATTAAACATTTTGCCTCTAAAAGATCTTCCTTGACACGTGTTTCAGTCGGTTCTGGCTGTGACAAAGACAGCTGTGTGTGAGAGAGTGTGACACAGCTGAGGAAAGGCAAGAGAACAAGCAATTTCTTCGAAAATCAATTGCAATTTACTCCCACTAAATTGGCCCACGGTCCGCCCCGTCCAAGCATTAGCATATGACAGACTTTTAATCATTTGGTCAAATGGCCTATTTCTGGTCAAACCACAGTTGCCTCTGGGGCTCTGCCCTTAGTCCTGGAGCTGTGTTGTCTCCAGACCTGCTGTCTCTTTAAAGAGGAAGTAACTGTGGGAGAGGAGTTCCTAGGGGAGCCCCCGCTGAGTGCCCTCGAGGCCATTATTTCCTTTTGATCCCCACCTATGCTAAAAGGTGAGCTTCCCTGGTAGCTCAGACAGTAAAGAATCTGCTTGTAATGTGGGAGACCCAGGTTCCATCCCTGGGTCAGGAAGATCCCCTGGAGAAGGGAATGGCAATCCATTTCCGTATCCTTGTCTGGAGAATTCCATGGACAGAGGAGCCTGGCCGGTTAACAGTCCATGCGGTCACAAAGAGTCAAACTTGACTGAGCAGTTAACAGTTAACAGTATGGTAAAAGGTAGGTAGAATATTCTGATTTCTGAAAGGGAAACCTGAGGTCAGAGAGGATGATTAACTTTCTCAGTACTACACCGCCAATAAGTAGAAGAGTTGTCTCACATCTTATTCCTGCATCTTCAAAGCCTGTGCTCTTTCTACCGTTATGTGATGAAATTTTAAGCACAGACCTGATCCTTTATTAAGGAGGAACCTACGTAGTTCCTGCTGTCTTCCCTTAAATCCCAGTTTCCTTTCCTCTGTCTTCCACCTTAAAGCACTATTTGACAAAAGGCCTTTAAAGTTGAAATATAAACCAATATCTATTATTTTAGTACTTAGCCCTGCATTCCGATGGGTTCTTAATTGACAAGTAAAATCCAGAACATGCGTGCTATTAAAACCATTCCTGCGGAACTGCAGAAATATTAACCAAAGAAGCAATTTCTGGTTTGTATTTTTTTTTTTTTTCATTTCAGTGTGAGATGGAAGGATTTTAAAGTAGAGCAGAATGCCTAGAGCCAGTTTTTTTGTCATGTTGTTGTATAAATAGCATTACACTGTGGTAAAGAAAGGAATGCATACTTTAGTCCCACTTTAAGGTAACCTAAGAGGCTATTCATTCGTCTTCCGTCATACTGGTACCCCTTTCACGTCCCTCTGATGGTGTAAGAAGCACCATGCCAACTGTTATTCCTGTTGCCCTGTGTACATTATTGTTTTGTATATAGTTAATAATTATGAAAATAAGTATCGATTGCCTTCTTTGTAGAAATAGGCCAGCAGGTTTCCTAAAGCCCATGTTTATGAAATGTTTCATTGATCCCTGTTAGTATGAGTTTCAAATAAACTCTTGATGAAGAAGATACCAGGAGATCAGAGAATGCTGGAGAGTTCTTGATGGAACTATTATATTTTCATATGTTAGGGAATGGGAGGAGTGACCAAGTGAACTCTAAACATACTCCTGATGGAAATGGTTACCCTCCCCATGAAACCTAAATAAAAATAAAAATAATAATTCGCAACAGCTATGAGAGGCAGTGAGCTTGGTGTTTTACATGCAATCGCTTGTGTTATCCTTGTTTAGCAGAAGGTACTCTTAGCCCCACTTCATGGCTAAGAAGACTGAGACTCAAGTAAGGAACTGGCCTGAGGGGACATGCATAGGAATGGTGGAGCCACATTTTCACCTAGGAGGCCTGGCCCCAGAACCCAGGCTGTAGTGTCCATTTGCATCCATGTAACAGGAGAGATAGTCTCTGACAGTCAAGAGCACATACTGCATGAAGTCATAGACATTTTGTGCTGAGTTATATATATGTGTGTATGTGTATGACCGGAGAAGGCAATGGCACCCAACTCCTGTACTCTTGCCTGGAAAATCCCAAGGGCGAAGGAGCCTGGTGGGTTGCAGTCCATGGGGTCGCGAAGAGTCGGACATGACTGAGTGACTTCACTTTCACTTTTCACTTTCATGCATTGGAGAAGGAAATGGCAACCCACTCCAGTGTTCTTGCCTGAAGAATCCCAGGGATGGGGGAGCTTGGTGGGCTGCTGTCTGTGAGGTCGCACAGAGTCGGACACGACTGAAGCGACTTAGCAGCAGCAGCAGCAGCACGGGTATGATATACACAGGTAATACATATTATATATAAAATAAGTACACTGTAATGAAGAGAAGAATTGGTTGGTTTCTGTGATCCTTGTTGACTTTCAGTACTTTGGTGTGATAGAGTGGCATTTCTGTCAAATTCACTCTCATATACTTTTAAGAACGTATGATGAGCCTAGTGAGAGGCCTAGGTGATTCAGACCCTGCTGTTGCCTTTTAAGATTTCTTTTTTCTTGTTTTAGGGATAGGAATAAAACCAAACCAAACAAAATAGGTTATAGGTATATAACAAAACTAAAACAAATAGGTTTTATGGATAGGTATAAAAGAAGCAGATTATGTTGCAAAGTGGTAGGCAAATGAGTAGAACTCTGTACAGGCTCAGATGTAGCCCTAAGGAGAGGATATCTGACTAGAAGGAGATATGGACCAGAAAAGGCTCCTGAGGGGGACTTTGAGCTGGGTTTTGAGGAGTGGATAGAAGTTTCCTACATAGAGGTGGTTGGGGGGGAGCATTCCAGGCAGGGGCAACAGCATGGGCAAAGATGCTGCGTGTCCAGGTTGCAGTGATAAGCTGCTGGAGACGTCGGTATGAGCAGCGATGGGAGACAAGCTGGGCAGAGAGTTGGGTTTTTTCACACTCGGAGGCTTGGCCTTTGTCTCAGCAGAGCCAGGGAAGGATGATGGCTGTGTCATAAAAGCATGTAGGGTTCTGGATGCTCCCAGACTGGAGAACGACATAGGGTTAGGGTTCGTAACTCCTCATCTCAGAAGGTACCTGTTTATCTCAGCGCCTGATGGACACAGAGCAAGTGTAGGTCAAGTTTAAGCTTCTGTCTTTCAGACCTCCTCCTTGAGGGGAGAAGATGCCAAAGGCACCATTGCACACAGCTCCCCGTTTAGGTCCCCAGGGTGGGCAGGAGAGCCAGAGTCCATGAGGCCACCTGGACCTCACCAGGGTGGGCTCGGAAAGGGAGTGGGGTGCCCGGAGAGCAGGTCACAGCAGGACTGAGTGCAGGAAGCAGGGTGGTCTGGGGCCAGGTTATGAAAAGTCTTCATGCTGTTATAGGAGACACATTGCCTTGTAGCAGGAGAAAGGATGTCGTAGAAAATTGTTCAGTGGAGCCCCTTAGCCACTGAGTGATCTGGCTGGTGAAAAGGGTTAGCCGGAGGTCAGTGGGAATGTGGACAGTCTTGGATCCCCGAGAGGAATGGCTCCCCACCTGCCTTCTTTTTTTCCCCTAAGATTAAATGTATCTATTTTTGGCTGTGCTGGATCTTCATTGCTGCACAGCGGGCTGTTGCAGAGAGCAGGGGCTACTCTCTGCGGTGCATGGGCTTCTCACTGTGGTGTCTTCCCTTGTTGTGGAGCACAGGCTCAGTAGTTGGGGCACATGGGCTTTGTTGCTCTGAGGCATGTGGGATCTTCCTGGAGAAGGAATCGAACCTGTGTCCCCTGAATTGGCAGTGTATTCTCTACCTCTCAACCACTCCAGACTTCCCTCATAGCCCAGTCGGTAAAGAATCTACCTGCAATGCAGGAGACTCGGGTTCAGTTCCTGGGTTGGGAAGATCTCCTGGAGAAGAAAATGGCAACCCACTCCAGTATTCTTGCCTGGAGAACCCCATGGACAAAGGAGCTTGGCAGGCTTTGGAGTCCATAGGGTCACAAGGGTTGGACACGACTTAGTGACCAAACCACCATCTCAGCCATTCCAATGCTTGCCGTCTACCTTCCGCAGTGCCTAAATCCAACCCCAGTGCTGTCCTCCAACCTGGAATCAGGATGGGCTTCTGCTTTCTGACTTGGGGACAGTGGTTAGTCATGGGTCAGGTTTGATCTCCAGGCCAGAGTTGTCCTCCTGGCTGGGAGAGATGGCCCTGCTCAACTTGTCTGTGTCCACCTGTTGGGAGGACTTGATGTATGAGCTTGTTTCTGCATTTCTTTTCTAGATACTCTTTTATCCTTCTGGCTCCCTAGTCCTGGGTCTCACTTGGCAGTTTTCTGCGCCACATTCTCGACTTGCTTCAGAACATTTTGCAAGAGTCTGTCTGAATAAAAACTCAAAGATTCTAAATGCAAGGACTTGTCTTAATTGAAAGAGATGCCCGCTAACCCCAGGGCAAGCCCAGTGAGAGAAGGATGAGGAAGGAGGGCCTTTGGAATTGCAGCCAGTAATTACTGAAGCTACCGAGTGGTTCCTAAGAAGAAACCAAACCCTCTCTGTCGTTTTTTTGAGCCCAAAGTGTGTTTATGATGGTGTTTTAATGATACCGCTGGGGTGGGAGCAGGAAGAGGTTGTACTTTGCCCTTTATGGCTGCTGCCTATCTCCTGTAAGAGCGCACCCAGAGCCAGGGAGCTTTTTGCTCAAGAGCCACTGGGCAGACCATCTGTATTCATTCCAGAGATTGGGGTGGGGCTGGGGAGGGGCAGGGGAATGAGGTCCCAGTGATCCTAGGAAATTACGAATGCAGAATAGCAGTGGTAAACAGCAAAGTCTTGGGGTTAAACACACCCAAATTTGAGTTCCGCATTCCAACACTTACTAGCTGTGGGACCCAGGGTTAATAGAGACTCGGCCTATAAGTGGGGATAATAATAGTATCCAATTCATAAAGTTATTGGCGGTAACACTTATCAGGATGAGCACTGAGAAGTGCTTGGGAAATGGTAGGTGAATGACTGCCAGGAGCTTCTTTTTATATGTGCCCTAACTTCCTGCCTTCTCCCTCCTCCCAATTTATTAGCATGAAACAGCAATAGTAGATTATCTGAGTGGATGTAGATATCTTTTCTGCTCTGAAAGAAAGAAAAAAAAAAAAGACACCAATAGCCATACGGGAAATGATGATCACCAATTCAGTTGAGTCCAAAACATCAATTATCTTCTCTAAAAATAATAATAGTTGCATTCTCTGAGAACCTCCTCTGTGCCTGGCACTGTGCTAGTTGCTGGGGAGATAGTGGAACCAGGAAGAGGGTGCAGGGCACAGAGATTGCCAGGGAGGGAGCGGGAAGGAAGAGCCACAAAGGGAAGTAGGATGCATTAAAGAGAGGAAAGCTCTTTAATGGACAGAGGTGTAGGGATGCGAGGAGTGGACTCCAGGTGAGCCAAGATGCACTGGTAGAAAGGGAAAGGAAACCCAGCACAGAAAATTAACATAAGATAGGCTAGCCCTGTGTTGAGCAGCTGTGAGCATGCTGAAAACCAGTGTGTCTTTTTCTTGATTATTCTCAAGAAGGTTTAAAAAAACGTGATGTTTGCAAACAAAGTAGAAACAGTCGAAGCATTGTTTTCTATTAGCAATATAAGGTTCACTGGCTATGGATATTTTTTCATCCTTGTCTTCCAAATTGTAATTTTAAAAGATGAGGCATTTCATATTCAAGAGTTTCCTTTGTCTGAAATAAATTATTCATTTCTACCCACTTTTAGAAACAATGAACATAATACTTAATGCATCACAATTAAGCGGGTGTAGCTTCGAATAAAATTATGTTCGTGCATCTTGGTGGCAAACAGAGCAGCGTATCCTATATCTTGTCGACATTTGTTCCTCATAAGCAAAACATAAAGAAGGAGAGACTCCGAAATGTGTTTTCTTTCCTCTCTGATGGAGGAGGGGTAACTTTAGACCCGGCCAGCCTTGTTTTTGACATTCCACAGCTGTTGGGGGCTGTGTCACTGTGCAGAGAAAGTGAAGTTACGGCTACTATATTGTGCACGGGGTCAGGTGAGGGTCAGAATTCTTGAGCGCTGCCCATTCATCTCAGCCCCCTTTGTCTGGGTTTGCGCTCCCTCTAGAATCCTCTCTGAGAAGAGTATTGCCTGGAAATGACTTCCTTTTGGATTTAGTGGCAACTGCTTCCTGAATGCTGGCCGGTTGGTCACACAAGGCACTGTTTCTGAGCCTCTGGCTTTTTGAAGTACCTTTTTCTGTGTGTATGTGACAAGATTCTGCCTTAGGGAAATAGGCATTGCCAGCAAGGATTGAGATGTCCATCGAAAGCCTGTTCAGTCTTGAAGCGGATGGTCCCCAGGAACTCAAGTCACAGCTGAGAGGTCAGAGTCAAAGCTGGCTATGATTGCCAGAGAGCAGTTGTGAAGAACATCACTTGTGAAATGCCTGCTGGCTTCCCAGCAGTAGGATACCAGATGCCTCCTTAGATTATTTCATTTCATCCTGAGTGTTGGCCTGGGGTGGGGTGGAAGCATTATTTCCACTTTATGTAGAAGAAACCCAAACTCAGAAAAGTCAAGTGAAGTGCCGAGGGCCACACAGCTAGTTTTTGGAAGATCTTGAATTCATACCAAATTTGTCCAGGTCCTAAGACCTGGCTTCTGGTAAGCTCTTCTGCTTGTTGCTTTTTTTTTATTGTTAGGTCAGAAACAAAAGCAACCAAGTGCAAGATGGGTTCTCAGTTAACTCTGGTCTCTGCACTATTGTATTCGAATAGAAACAATAGTATCTTTCTAATTTTAAAGAGGGTTGAAACTTAGCTAGCAGGGCTTCCCAGGTGGCTCAGCGGTAAAGATTCTGCCTGCAATGCAGGAGCCACAGGAGATGCGGGTTTGATCCCTGGATGAGGAAAATTCCCTGGAGGAGGGCAGGGCAACCCACTCCAGGATTCTTGCCTGGAGAATCCCTGGGACAGAGGAGCCTGGAAGGTCACAGTCCATGGGATTGCAAACAGTTGGACACAACTGCAGTGACTTTTTTCACACCCAAGCACAACTTAGTGACTGAGCAACAACAACAAGGAAGATGCCCTGGACTTGGCCACAGGTTTTCCCAGATACTTCCCTGCCCTTGAACTCTGGTGTAGTGTGTTGAGTAGTGTGTCCAGCCTTGGCCGGACTGACTGTGTCTGGCCTGTGGGTGTTCTCAGGGTCTCTGCTTCCACCTCCGTGCTGATGGCAGCTCCGCTGCACTTTATTCTGAGTCCCTTGCTCTGACCAGTATCTCCCTTGGAGTCTTCGTACTTTCAGTTCAAGGAGCCTTCTTTGAGTCTGTTTGAGCTAAGTCCATCCAACTTCATGCTGGGTGGTGCCGCCAAGTATTGGAGTTATTCTGGTCGTAACTCAGCTGTGTGCCATGTTGAACTCGCCTCTCTTAAACCTGGGGAGCCAGGAAGAGGCTTGTTTAGAACCTTTAGGGAGATACTTTCATAGGCTCCAGATACTTCCCTGCCCTTGAACTCTGGTGTAGTGTGTTGAGTAGTGTGTCCAGCCTTGGCCGGACTGACTGTGTCTGGCCTGTGGGTGTTCTCAGGGTCTCTGCTTCCACCTCCGTGCTGATGGCAGCTCCGCTGCACTTTATTCTGAGTCCCTTGCTCTGACCAGTATCTCCCTTGGAGTCTTCGTACTTTCAGTTCAAGGAGCCTTCTTTGAGTCTGTTTGAGCTAAGTCCATCCAACTTCATGCTGGGTGGTGCCGCCAAGTATTGGAGTTATTCTGGTCGTAACTCAGCTGTGTGCCATGTTGAACTCGCCTCTCTTAAACCTGGGGAACCAGGAAGAGGCTTGTTTAGAACCTTTAGGGAGATACTTTCATAGGTTGGGGAGAGTAGTGCCCAAGTGGAAAGAATGTGGATTTGGAGTCAGACCTGGGTTTGCATCCTCACTTCATCGTCTCAACTTTGGCAAGTTATTTACCTGCATTAAGCCTCCATTTCTCACTTTTCCCAATGTGGATAATATCTACGCTGCAGGGTCATTGGGAGAACTGAGTTGTGAGACATTGTGTTTAAGTAGAAATGATAGAGGGCTTCCCTGACAGCGCTAGTGGTAAAGAACCCAGCTGCCAATGCAGGAGACACAGGAGACGCAGGTTTGATCCCTGGGTTGGGAGGATCCCTTGGAGAAGGAAACGGCAACCCACTCCAATATTCTTGCCTGGAAAACCCCATGGACAGAAGAGCCTGGCAAGTTACAGTCCATGGGGTCGCAAAGGGTCAGACATGACTAAAACAACTTAGCACATGCATGCAGAAATGATAGAAATTCTTACTTTTAAAAAAAATGATTCTTACTTAAAAAAATGAGAACTTACTCCTCAGCCTCAAGACTTGCACTGCACCCAGGGAGGGGGTGACAGTCCTGTGTCCAGCCTTCTAGATTTCCCTCAGTCCAGGTGACTGCTTCCTGCGGACCTCCTAGTATATCTGCAGTTGCCACCTTGAGCTGCACGGTGGCCAGTGGCCTGGTTCAGCTCGTGAAGCCGAGCTGCACTAGCTGTTTCTGTTTTCTTGCTGTTATGTGAAGCCCTGTCTTACAGCTCCTTGATTTCCCCAAACATTCTGCAGCCTGGTGGAGTAGGGTCGGTCCTGGACTTGTTCCTCCATGCCCTTGCCCTTAATTAAGAGAAGTGCAGCACACACGGGTGGACCTTCCAGAAAGTGCTCTTATGCCGATCCTGTGGCCGCCACTGTCAGGGTGGACCTTGGAGACTGGGGGAAGGAGAGTGCTTTGTGGGTTCACATGCTGGGTGAGGATGCTGAGTTGAATGTAGAATTTTCCTATCGGGAGCAGAACCAAAGAGCTTTTTAGATAAGCGCTCTGACATGGGCCAGAAACACCGGGCAAATATTTACCCTAGATGTAAAACACTCACTAAGTTAAATGTTATTTAGAGACCCTAAAATAGAAAAATTTACACTCAGGGTTTTATATCTGATGATTGTTAAAAAAAAAAAAAAAGAGCCGACTGCTGTTTCCCCTTTCCTCTGAGCTGCCTTTTGTAACATGGAATGACAGCAGAGTGGTACCCTCCTGGCCTGCCCATTCTGGAACTTTCCCTCTCAGTCCACCTTTATCCCATGCCCCTCTTAGACATGTACCCATACCTCCCACTCCCATCCCCAGTGACTCTGCTCTTCTGCTCTGGATGCCCTGACCTTGGACTGGCACCACCTCACCTGTCCCTCCTTGTGGGTCTCCACGTGCCAACTGTGGGATGCTGGCTTTGGCAGACTTCCCTCCCCACCGGTTTCCAGCTTCTGTTGACTGGGTTGTTTAAACTCCAAGAAGACCAGCACTGAGGGCCTTGAGAAGGTCTGTGTAGGTGTCAGACACCTGGGTTTGAGACTCTGAGCATCCCATTAAAAGAGTTACTTTCCTTTGCTAGACCCCTCTGCTCCTCTCTGGCAGAGCAGTGAGAGGGCCATGTCAGTGGTTCTGACCTGGCATCATTGAGCATTACGTACCATCATCATCCTATGGGGGAGGTTTATGATATCCTGATGGCTCTCCCCACCCCGCCAGGTGTGCTGTCTTGGCTGAAAATTGTTGGGCTACAGCTCTGTGATTTCCTTGGGAACTTGTTGGTTCTGACCTGCCTTGTGGTCTTTGATGCTTTGTCAGGGATCTTACGATGACTTCTTCCTTCCGTCATCAACAAATTTTTACCGAGTCAATTGTCTGTGGGCTGGACACAGAGCTAGGTCCTGAGGACACAGCATGGGTAAGACAGATGGGGCTCTGAACTCAGGAAGCTTATGGTCTAGTGGAGGAGGCATAATGAGTTCAAAGAAGTTAGTGGAAGTAGAAGTTAAATAACAGTAAGTAATCTGAAGATGATAGACCAATATGACAGCAGATAGAGGGGAGAGGGTAACCCCACCGCACTAGTACAATAGGAGGGCCTCCCTGAGCAAGTGACTTTGCCCGGAGCCCTAAATGACAAAGAACTACCTATCCTCAGCACTGATGGGAGTGCAGTTAGCAGAGTGCAGAGGCCCCCAGGTGCCCTCTCAGTGAACAGGGAGGCCAGTGTGGTGGGAGACTTGTACCGTTTTGCCAGTGATGGTCTCTTCCTGCTGCCCTGGGCAGGGGGCCAGTGGTGGGGGCAAGGCTGACACTGGGGGTCAGAGGGAGCCACGGTGGAGGTGGGGGTGCAGAGAGCACTAGGAGGCTTTGGAGCCGCGGTTCCTGCTTTGGGGAGGCGCATTCATGCACCTTACACAAGAAAGGTTCTGTGTCTCCGTTAATCGCTCTGGAATTCTGAGGTGTGAGCAGAGCAACTGCTGGGGTTGGAGCTGGAGGCTTTGTGTTTGAGTGTTTCTGACTTTGCTCTGTTGCCCTCCTGATATATCTTTTGAAAATATAATTCTTAAATGAGGGTTCTCTTTCGAGTCTGAATTTATGGTTTCCACTGATTAGCCTCTTTTTTAAAGACAATGAAATGGAAGTTAATTGTAGACCATTGAGGATGAAAGAGTCTTTTCTGATCCCCAAGTCCAGGCCCTTGGCTGATGAATGGATGACTGGACTGGAGACTAGAATGGTTGAGGGGCTTGCTAAGGGGGCAGACTGATCCTGGGGCCAAGTCCCACATTCATTCCTCTCCCAGGTGACGTATGCAGTGTGTCCAAGTAAGTCATGCCTGAGGATGGGGAAAGCTGAAGGCGTGAAACCCTGTTCCTGCGGGCATCTGACTTTCCTTGGAAGAAGGATTCTTAAATAACTGAGTCTCTGTCTGCTTCGTCTTGTCCCTCATTTTGTCTTGTTCTCTCCCAGGAAGGTGATGGATTCTTAAGCCACTCTGCTTTTTTTCCTGTCCCTCAAACACGTTGAGTTTGTTCTGTCTCGGAGCCTTTGCTCTGGCTTCCCCTGTTTGTCTGGAGTGTTCTTCTGTGTTATCTTCCTTTGGCTTTTTCCTTATCATTTTCAACTCAGAGGGCTTCCATAACCACCTAGATAAGTAATTCCCTTCTCCCTCCTTCCTTATTCCATCTCCTTATTTCATTATCTTCACAGGTTTTACCACTGTCCAAAACTCTGTGCTGATTTTCTTGTTTGCTAATTTCTCTCACTTGACTGTTAAGTTGCATAAAAGCAAGGACCCCATCTGGCTTGTCCTGTTCTTTCTCTTCAATCCAAAGGAGCCACTTTTAGGCACCTAGCAAAAATTTGTTGAATGAATAAATGGGTGAATGGATGTGCAGCGAGCTGGAGCCAGGTAGGTGAAAACAAATTATTCAATACTTCTTCACATGACTAGCACTTGGGTGGAGCAAAAGTGTACAAAAACTAGGCTGAGAGCTTACAGTTTTGTTAAAGAAGTACATCTGTTGGATTCTTTGTATTATAAATGGGGGAAAACTCACCCCTAACAGGCTTGAATGATAAATTATTATCTCTTAGATTATGTAAAATATCCAGAGATTAAGTAGGTTTATGTTATATATGGATATGAGAGCTGGACTGTAAAGAAAGCTGAGCGTTGAAGAATTGATGCTTTTGAACTGTGGTGTTGGAGAAGACTCTTGAGAGTCCCTTGGACTGCGAGGAGATCCAACCAATCCATCCTAAAGGAGATCAGTCCTGAATATTCATTGGAAGGACTGATGCTGAAGCTGAAACTCCAATACTTTGGCCACCTGATGCAAAGAACTGACTCATTGGAAAAGACCTTGATGCTGGGAAAGATTGAGATAGGAGGTGAAGGGGATGACAGAGGATGAGATGGTTGGATGGCATCACCGACTCGATGGTAAGCTCCAGGAGTTGATGATGGACAGGGAGGCCTGGTCTGCTGCAGTCCATGGAGTCACAAGGAGTCGGACATGACTGAGCGACTGAACTGAACTGAACTGAATGGCAAACACTGTCACCAAGAACATGGCTTTTTGACCTTTGGCTCTTGGATCTGCTCTTGGCATTGAAGGGTCCCCTCCAGGGGCTGCAGGGTGACATCTTCCTGCCAATGCATGCTCCTCCCTCATGGTCACAGAAGGTCCTCAGTGTTTCCAGACCACAAAGCCTCACATGTGCCATCCCTGGCTAGATACTTGGTATAATAAGGAACACAGACAGATTGGCCCTGTCCTCATGGAGTTTATAGTCTAACAGGGGGGAGAGACACAATCACATATGTAGAAAGTTCTAGGTATAAAGAATGCTCATAAGGAGAGACAGGTGAGGCTGTATAAGAGCCAGTGATGGGGGTCAGACTTGGTCTTGTGGGAAGAACATTCTAAGCAGGGAAGGGAGAGGTTGAAGCCGCGTGATGAGAGAGCAGGCGATGAAGGAGACCAGTGGGAGCTGAGACTGGAGGAGCCATCTCCAGCTGGTTAGACTGGGCGGGGGAGGACTGGCCTGCAAAGAGCCTGTGTGCCTAAGCGTTGGAATGCACCATGGCAGGAACTGTGGGCCTGCGTGGTTTTCTCAGCCCATTGTCGTCATTGTCACATTTGGGGAGGGCTGACTACAGTCATCTGGGAAGAAGAGGCCCCAAGCCCAAGCTCTGGTTTCCAGGGCTTTCGCTCACTTGCTTTTCAGAAAGAAGCCCCTCTTCTGTAATACCCTCTGCCCTCCCAGGCTCGGTCTCCTCAGTTGTGAACTGGGGTCACACTCCGCCTGCCCTGGGTGCTTCATCGGCCCATCAGCAGGCAGGCAGTGAGATGACACGAGGCACGCGATGCTTTGTGAACTGCATGGGTCAGAACCAGGTTGTTTGATTTTCCTTCAACTCTGGGGAGAGACTGGATTCAAGACGGTGTGAAATGATGAGTTCTAGAGCTCTGGGACCCGAAGGAGCCTGAGGGAGCTTTTTGGTTGACGGATCCTCTTTTCTCCTCCTGCCCCTTGGTCCCCAGCCCACCCACGTTCTACAAGGAGTTTGAGACCCCAGGTCTGTCTCATTCAACCTGTGGAACACGCAAATGGCTCCTCAGAGTGCCTTCTGTATTTTTCTTTTTTCTAACTTTTTATTTTACATTGGAGTGTGGCTCTGCGGTAAAGAATCTGCCTAACAATTCAAGAGATGATGGAGACACAAGTTCAGTCCCTGGGTCTGGAAGATCCCCTGGAGGAGGGCATGGCAACCCACTCTATTATCCTTGCCTGGGGAATCCCATGGACAGAGGAGCCTGGCGGGCTACAGTCCATAGGATTACAAAGAGTCAGACACGACTGAAGCAACGTACACATAGTTGATTAACAATGTTGTGTTGGTTTCAAGTGTACAACAAAGTGATTCAATTGGACACATACATGTAACTATTCGTTTTCAAATTCTTTTCCCAATTAGGTTGCTACAGAATATGGAGCAGAGCTTCCTGGGCTATATAGTAGTTCTTTGTTGGTTATCCATTTGAAGCTATTATATGTAAAGTTGATGTGTACAAAAGCATCACTGAATAACTGATTAATTCTCCAGGTATTTTCTGATTCTTTCTCTGGGCCAGGCGCTGTTCTGTATGTTGAGGATACAGTGAGGAAGAAGCCAGGAAAGGGCCTTGCCCTCAAAGAGCTCACATTCTGTCCAGGGGGAGACAGATAATAAAGGGATATAGAATGAAAGCAAAGAGAGGAGAGAGAGATGAGAGGAGCAGAGGGTGAGCACTCGCTTAGACAGAGGAAGCCTTCTCTGGTGAGATGTTTGACCTGAAGTAACAGTGGAATCTGATACAGTGTTTGAGGAACCAGCCAATGCACAGGCCGAGGGCTGGGGGTACTATTGGGTCCTGAACACATGACTGATGGGAGGACAATGGAATGAGCGGGAGTAGAAGAGCCAGCTGGGGCTGGTGACATGGTTGAAGGACTTGCTGGGCTCTGATAAGGACTTTGGGTTTGTACCACCTGGAACGAGAAGCTCTCGGAAGGACTGTGAAGGGTTCGTTGTAGTTGTTCAGTAGCTAAGTCATGCCCGACTCTTTGTGACTGCATGGACTGCAGCAAACCAGGCTTCCCTTTCCTTCACTGTCTCTCAGAGTATGCTGAAATTCATATCCATTGAGTCAGTGATGCTATCTAACCAGCTCATCCTCTGTCGTCCCCTTCTTCTTTTACCTTCAATCTTTCCCAGCATCATGGTCTTTTCCAGTGAAGTATTTGTGGCAAGATAAAGTCATGATCTTATTTGTCTTAGAAGTAGCACTCTTGGTTGCAGATCTTGCCTCTGGCAGGGCAAGAGGAGAAGCAGAAAACCCAGTTAGAAGACTGTAGCATCAACTCAGCCAGTGGCAGCTCACACTGGGTTAGTGGTTTTGGAGCAGTTAGATTCAAGGGATGCACTGGACTTACTGATGGGTTGAGTATTAAGGGTGGGAGACAGACAGAAGGCAGGATGACTTCTAGGCAATTTGGGTGCTGTCATTTAGCTGGGTGAAAAATGGCATCATTTTCTGAGATGGGGAAGCCCAGGGGTGAGTGCTATTATTTGCTTTGGGAAGTGAGGATTTAGAATTCCATTTTGGACATGTTAAACTTTAAAATGCTTTTAGTCTTCTGAACAGAGGTCTTCCTCTCTGGAATTCAGTGTTCACAGGGCTGTTCATCTTATCCATGTTTTGTGCTTTACTATATATGTTTTTTCAGGAATAATAGTCCACTGTGGGTGGGTATTTAGGTTATTTCTTTGTTTTTGAGGTTACAAATAATGCCACAATAATGTTTTTTTTTTTTTTTTCCTGGCCTTTCTGTACGTATATGGCGGAATTTATACTTGGAAACAGAGCTACTGGGCTATGGGCCATGTACATTTTACTTTTGGAACAGTTTTATTGAGATATAATTCACATACCATATAAGGGGATGTATATTTTCATGTGTTTTTAAATCCTCCAAAACCACTTTCATTGTTTTTAAGTAGTCAGTACATTTTTCAATTTACTAACATATTTAAGTGATTTATTTGCTAACCCTTCTGGGTGTTCTTTTTGCTGAAGCATATCTTTTAATAGTTATTTCATAAAGTGTCCATGCCTAGTAATTGCTGCCCTTTTTTTTTCTTTTTAAAATCATAGAGAATATTTTTAAATTTTAGATTTATGGAAAAGCTAAGCAGATGGTATAGAGGTTCCTATATAGCCTCCTCTTCCACAGTTCTCTCATTATTAATATCTTGCATTAATGTGGGACATTTGTTACAATTAATGAGCCAATATTGACATGTTATTATTAACAAATGTACTGCTCCATTTTTCTGTTATGTAGTTCTGTGGGTTCTGACAAATGTAGAATATCTTGTATCCACAGTTACAGGATCATGGCTTCCCTGGCAGCTTAGCAGTAAAGAATCTCCCTGCCAATGAGGGGATGTAAGAGACATGGGTTTGATCCTTGGGTCAGGAAGGTCCCCTGGGAAGGAAATGACAACCCATTGTGGTATTCTTGCCTGGAAAATACCATGGACAGAGGAGCCTAGCAGGCTGTGGTCGCAGGTTATAGTCTATGGGGTTAAAAATGAGTTGGAGAGGACTTAGCAACTAAACAATAACAGTATCAAATAGAATAGTTTCATCACTCTAAAAATCCCCTCTGATACATCTATTTATTTTTGCCCTTTCTTTGAGCCTTTGGCAACCACTGCTGTTTTCACTGCCTCCCTAGTTTTGTCTTTTCCAAAATGCCACAGGTTGGAATTAGACAACTTTGCTCCGTGTCTTTGTGACTTGGTCATTCGTTTCTTTTTATTGCTGAATGATAGCCATTGTCTGCATGAGCCACAGTTCTCTTTTTTTTTTACCCCCATCCATTCACTTACGGAAGGATGTCTTCCTTCTAGCTTTGGTTCTTTCAGTTTTTGGAGATTACAAATAAAGCTGTTATAAACATTTCTGTTGAGATTTTTTGTGGTGGCTATAGCTTTTCACACTTGACCTGCCTCTTGAGAAACCTATATGCAGGTCAGGAAACAACCATTAGAACTGATCATGGAACAACAGACTGGTTCCAAATAGGAAAAGGAGTACGTCAAGGCTGTGTATTGTCACCCTGCTTATTTAACTTCTATGCAGAGTACATCATGAGAAACGCTGGGCTGGAAGAAGCACAAGCTGGAATCAAGATTGCCGGGAGAAATATCAATAACCTCAGATATGCAGATGACACCACCCTTAATGGCAGAAAGTGAAGAGGAACTAAAGAGCCTCTTGATGAAAGTAAAAGAGGAGAGTGAAAAAGTTGGCTTAAAGCTCAACTTCAGAAAACAAAGATCATGGCATCCGGTCCCATCATTTCATGGCAAATAAATGGGGAAACAGTGGAAACAGTGTCAGATTTCATTTTTCTGGGCTCCAAAATCACTGCAGATGGTGATTGAGCCATGAAATTAAAAGACGCTTACTCCTTGGAAGGAAAGTTATGACCAACCTAGATAGCATTTTCAAAAGCAGAGACATTACTTTGCCAAGAAAAGTCCATCTAGTCAAGGCTATGGTTTTTCCAGTGGTCATGTATGGATGTGAGAGTTGGACTGTGAAGAAAGCTGAGCGCCGAAGAATTGATGGTTTTGAACTGTGGTGTTGGAGAAGACTCTTGAGAGTCCCTTGGACTTATTCCATTCTAAAGGAGATCGGTCCTGGATGTTCTTTGGAAAGAATGATGCTAAAGCTGAAACTCCAATACTCTGGCCACCTCATGTGAAGAGTTGACTCATTGGAAGAGACCCTGATGCTGGGAGGGACTGGGGGCAGGAGAACGGGTTGACAGAGGATGAGATGGCTGGATGGCATCACCAACTCGATGGACATGAGTTTGAGTAAACTCCGGGAGTTGGTGATGGACAGGGAGGCCTGGTGTGCTATGATTCATGGGTCGCAAAGTGTCGGACACGACTGAGTGACTGAACTGAATAGCTTTTCAACTCATTTCTGGATGTAGCTTTTCAGCTCCTAAATACCTAGGAGTGCAGTTGTTAGATTTTTTTTTTTTTTTTGGTGTTCATTGGAAAAGACTGATGCTGGGAGGGATTGGGGGCAGGAGGAGAAGGGGATGACTGAAGATGAGATGGCTGGATGGCATCACGGACTCGATAAACATGAGTCTGAGTGAACTCCGGGAGATGGTGATGGACAGGGAGGCCTGGCGTGCTGTAATTCATGGGGTCACAAAGAGTCGGACACGACTGAGCGACTGAACTAACTAACTAACTAGCATTGTGAAAACTGCCAGACTGTCTTCCAAAGTGGCTATGCATTTTGTGTTCTCACCAGTAATGCATGAGAGTTCTGTAGCTCTGTATTCTCATCAGCTTTTGACGTTGTCAGGTTTCTGGATTTTAGCCACTTTAATTGATGTGGAGCGATAGCTCATAGTTGTTTTAATTTGTAATTCCCTAGTAGCATATGCTGTTGAACACTTTTTCATATGCTTATTTGCCATCTGTGTATCTTCTTTGGTGAGAAGTCTGTTCAGATTTTTACTTATTTTGAAAACTGGGTTGTTTGCTTTCTTATTATTGATTTTTAAGAGTTCTCTATATGTTTTGTGTGTAGTTTTTAAAATCAGCTATGTGTTTCATTGCATCTTTTTACACTTCAAAATGTCTTAATTTAGTCTTCATTCTTGGATAATTTTCCTGAGTATGATACTTTAGTTTGGCAGTTATTTTCTTTTAGCAGTTTTACAATATTATTCCACTGCTAGTTGGCTTCTGTTGTTGCTGATGTGAAGTCTGTTGCCAGTCTACTGATTGTTTCTTTGAGCAACCTTTTAATTTTTATTTCAAATTTTTCTTTCATTCTGCTTATCTGAATGGTTTAAGGTTTCCCTGTTGTTTTCTATTCACTGATTTCACTGATATTTAGGTAGGATTTGTTTTTAATTTGTCTTGTTTGTGATAGGTATTATTCTGTCTTTTATCTAAACACCTGTACCTTTGTGTTGTTCTGGAAAATTCAGTGATGATCTCTTCCAATATGTCTCTGTTCCTTCAATTCTCTTCCTTTTAAACTTCTGTAAGGCAGGGGTCTTACCCTTTCCTCAATTTCTAAGAACTGTGGATCCGTATTTTTATTTCTGTATTTCTCTGAGTTCTTTAGGCCTGTCTTCCTAGTCATTGCCTCGTCTACGTTTCACTGAACTCATCTATGGAAGTTTTTATTTAAACAGTATATTTTCATTTTAGAATCTCAAAACTTATTTTTTGAGCTGTGTTCTTGTGGCTCCCATTTCTCTTTCTATCTCACTGAATGTATATTTTTAAAAACTCCTTTCACATTCATCTCTTCTCTCATTCTTCCAGTTGTTGCTCCTATCTATTTTGGGGTAGCTTTTAATATTTCAGCTATAAGTTTATCTGTAGTGACAATGGCTCTCCCTCGAAGTACTGCAAAATTCTTGAAGGCAATATAACTTGGCATAAACAGAGTTAAGCCTGAAGTTTTGGAAGCGTGTTTTAAAAATTTGACTAAAAACAGAAATCATTTCATTTAAACTCCACTATCTATAAAAAGTCACTTAAGCAGATAATGACAATTTGCCCTCCCCGCCCCCCGCCAAACGAATGGATATTAAACAAAACATGTCCTTAACAGCTCTTCTTTGCTTCTCTCATTATTTTAGGAGAGAAGGTATCTGTGAAAATAGGTTTTTTTTTTAATTGCAATATAGTTGATTTACAATGTTGTGTTAGAAACAGTTTTTAATAACAGAGAGCCCCTTCAAAAATTGCTGCCTTCTTATTCCAGAAACCAAATTCAAGACCATAGGCTCTTGAGGTAATCTTTATTACTTGGCTGGGCTTTAAGGATTTTATGGGTTTGGAACTCACACATCACGTGAAGAGCATTCTTGGGACTCCACACTCTTAAAAGATTCAAGCTTCTTTCTGCGTCTTGCCCCAGGCTAGTGAACAGAATACTCTGGGTCTCTTTTCAAGTTCTAGAACTTCTGGGTCTCTGGTTTCATGCAGGGAGGGCTTTCAGAGTTTTCTGGTCAAAGGTCTGTGACCACGGTGGCTGCTCCCTCACATCCCTCTAACAATGTACACTGGAATCACCAGTGTACATTGGACTGAACACTGGAATCACTGGAATTCCATGTACATTGTATATAGGACGTACAATTCAAAATACATTGGAATCACCTGAGAGCTTTAGTATCCTGAAACCTGCACCTCACCACAGAGATTTTTTTTTAAAGCTTCTAGATGATTCTAAATGTGCAACCCACATTTAGTAAGTTGAAAATCACTGCCTTATAAGTATATGCCGAGGCTTCCCAGGTGACGCAGTGGTTAAAGAATCCTCCTGCCATTGCAGGAGACGTAAGAGATGTGGGTTTGATCCCTGAGTTGGAAAGACCTCCTGAAGTAGGAAATGACAACCTACTCCAGTGACCTTGCTTGGAAAATCCCATGGACAGAGGAGGCTAGCAGCTTATATAGCCCGTGGGGTCGTAAAGAGTCGCACACAGTTGAGCATACACACACAAGCATGTGCCCAATTCCCTGGACTTTTTCTAGCTTTCATGGGTCTTTGTTGTTGTTTTTGTATTTAGTATTTTATCTTTTTTGGAGGGTCAGAGAGAAGTTTATATATTTGCGTCTGTTCGGGTTATTGTATTGACTGGAAATGAGAAGCACCACATTTAAACCAATGTATTTAGATAATCGGACTTAAATAGAAGGTTTCAAGAGGCCTCTCTGGCTTGTTGAATTCTTCGTGCGATTTTTAATTTCTCTGAAAAAGATAAGTCTTTTTCTGGAACCCTCCCCTCTTCATTCCTTTCAGCATGTGTGCTTATCAAATATCTTTAATTAAAATGAATTTATAGTTTGGGGCTGCATTTGAGTTAGTGGCATTCTCTGCTTCTCCTTTGTGATATGAATATTTGAATATTTTCTGTAGTTGGAGATATATTCCAAAATAAGTTAGATTGGAGAGGGGGACACATGGGAATTATGGACTCTTGGGATGGGGGAGAAAGCTGATAGTTCAAAAATCAAGGTGAAAAGAAGTGATATTTTGAAAGGAGGTCATTTTTCTAGCCGATTTAAGAAATATATTTCTGAAGTGAAAAAGGAAGCAATTTTTGAAGGGATCCTTTGTTATTAAAGCATTTGCTTTCATAGATACTTTCTTTGCTGAAATAATCAAAGAATCAAATTAGGGCAGTTTTAAGGATTTGTTATATTTTCTATGGATTAGGTTTTGGGGCTAAATTGTCATTATCTGAGAAAGTGACTTTTTATAGGAGGTGGAGTTTAAAAGGAACAATCTCTGCTTTTAGTCAGAATTTCAAAACAGGTTTCCAAAACTTCAGACTTGACCGGTCTGGTCTGTGTTGAGTTACATCTGCATATAATTGTAACCACAGACACTTGTGTCCCTGAGTATGTACATCTGCAAATGATTGTATTTTCAATTGCTGATGCACAGGTTGGGTTTTAGGCTATGTCTAAATAAGAATAGTGGAGAGATGAAGCAATTATCTGGATAATTCAGGCTAAAAAATAAGAGTCTCCCGTATTATATCTTCACTTTTCTGGATATTTCACTTGAGAGGATGTTTTGATTGAAATCATCTGGGTAATTCCCTCAGTTTTCCACTTCACTTTGTATGTGTAAACACAGCTGTTGTATGATTGACTTTTTTCTTCCAATTTCCATTTTGGAAAGCACCATTTTCCAATATCGAAACTCTTGCTTATGGATCATATACTTGAACCCACTTTTCATATACTTGGGTACTCTCTGCCTTCCAGGGAAAATGGCTGGGTAGCAGGTTGGTTTTCCTGCACCTAATGTTGAAGGAGCTTCTTTTTGCATCTAGTGATATTTCTAGCTAACCTCTAGAGAAATCAGATGTCTAGCCAGGGCTATCAAGTCCTGCACATTAAAAAAGCTTCGGTCTTCACCTGTATCTAACAATTACAAATAGCATGGCAAATACTCCTGTGTTAGAAAAATATCCAATTTGACCATCCTATCAGTTCCAGATGGTACCTGCTTCTGATGAGCCTCTGTTTACTGCCAAAGTGGAGGCTCAGCCAATGCATTTTAATTCCATTCCCAAACTCATCTGCATTGTGCAGCAATACAGATTAATACCCGCTGGGCTGCTGCTTGGATCAGCTGAGGATGCTAACACGGTCAAGAGGGACAGTGATGAGCTTCTCAGCTAGGAGGTTTTGGAGACCTTCAGAAACTCTGCATTGTTGCATCAGGGTGAAAGCACGATAAGAGCTGAGAAATTAATTGTGTGGCTGAGATCTGTTTTGACAGATTTGGTTCTCCAGGGCCCCTCTGTTTTCTCAGTCTCTTCCAGGCAATTTGAAATGCTCACAACCAGAGAGTTGGACCAAAGCATGGGGACCATGAACCTCCTGGTGACAGGTTCTTGGAAATGTGTGAATTCATCTCCCCCCTCCGTTGTTGATTTTTAAAGTTCTTCAAGTTCTGGCAAAAGACACCCTGATACTACAATGTCTGAGAGTATTGTTTTTCAAAAATGCACATGTTTTATAAATCCAGTGTATCGTGAAATTATAAATTATCCATTATGTGAAAATAGTTACATCTTAAGTAAGGACTTGCTTTTGAGGATTGAGAGCCATTTTATTAATCACTTAAGTACTCGAGCACAATGGTTGAGAGCATAAGTTCTGGAACATATGCTTTTGTGCATGCCTGCCAAGTTGCTTCAGTTTTGTCTAACTCTTTGAAACTCTGTGGACCGTAGCCCGCCGGGTTCCTCTGTCCGTAGGAATCTCCAGGCAAGAATACTGAAGTGGATTGCCATGCCCTCCTCCAGGGGCGGAGAAGGCAATGGCACCCCACTCCAGTACTCTTGCCTGGAAAATCCCATGGACGGAGGAGCCTGGTGGGCTGCAGTCCATGGGGTCGTGAAGTGTCAGACATGACTGAGCGACTTCACTTTCACTTTGGAGAAGGAAATGGCAATCCACTCCAGTATTCTTGCTGGAGAATCCCATGGACTGAGAAGCCTAGTAGATTACAGTCCACGGGGTCGCAAAGAGTCGGACACGACTGAGCGACTTCACCTCACCTTTCACTTTCTTGCATTGGAGAAGGACATGGCAACCCACTCCAGTGTTATTGCCTGGAGAGTCCCAGGGACGGGGGAGCCTGGTGGGCTGCCGTCTATGGGGTCACACAGAGTCGGACACGACTGAAGTGACTTAGCAGCAGCAGCCTCCAGGGGATCTTCCCAACCCAGGGATGGAATCCGTGTCTCTCACATCTCCGGCGTTGGCAGACAGGTTCTTTACCTCTACCACCACCTGGGAAGCCCCATATGGTTTGATACCAGGTCCCAACTCCTTAAGTCTTAGCTGGATAATTTTAACCTTTCTAAGCCTCTGTTTCATCATCTGCAAAACAGGATGATCTTGACCTACCTTTACGTACTTTATGAGATTGTCTTGAAGATTAAAAGCTTAGTGTCTTCCCTGACATAGAGTGAGCACTCAGCTGGTTTCATTCATTTATTCCTTTTAGTCTACAAATACTTGTGTGGTTACAGAGAAACGTAAGATTTAGTCTCTATCCTCTAGCAAGCCGCTCCTGGCTAATGGGTTTGAAAGACAGGTGAAAGCTACCTGCGATACCCTATGATGAATGGTAGACATACCCTTTCTAGTTGTTTTCTGCCTATATGAAGACCTTTTTTCCCACTCAAATGTCATTTATATGTCCATAAAGGGAAAATGTTCAAAGTGAGTCATTCACCCTTTGGGTTCTTTGGTTTTTGAGAGAAGCTAAGACTTAACCCCTTGAAGAGAAATCCATCTTTAGAAAACACCTCTTTGTAAATGTAGTTTTGTTTCTGTGTATGGAGAAGAAAATAGCCATGTGGTGCCAAGATTTTAGTTTTAATTTTTGCTGCCTGGGAGATGGCTGAAGCATTGTTTGAGCCCAGAAAGAGTAATGCGAGGATAAAGTGGAGTCAGCGAGCCCAGGCTTGGGAGGTCTCACCATCCACAAGAACAGAGCTGTGGAGCAGTGAAGTCACAAGGATGGGAGTAAAAAGCCAAGTGTGTTAGGTTAGCCTGGCAAAACAGTAGGAGCTTTGTTCTAGGATTTAGGATTATGGCAGCTGCTTCCTAAGACTCAAGTCACTTGGATTTTGTTGGTGGCTTGATGAACCAGATACAGAATTTTTAAATGCAGTGACTTCCCATTTCTGATAATATGCCATAGAGAAATCAGACAAACACCTGCTGTAGATACCTCTTTTTCTCTCACTGAAGGTGAAGTGCTCTGATTTCCCGGATCCAGCAAGTCCTAAGAGATACATTGTGACCTTTTAGTCTGATGACCCTCAACTCATACGATGAAGATCTGTGCTAATAGGGCTCCACTGTGCAACGTTTTCAAGATTGCTATTTACAGTTTTGCTCAGACTTAACTCTTCAAAAGCTTTGATAAATCCTGGGAGACTTGACTGTTGGCTTGGCTATTGTTAGATTAAAAAAAAACCCCAAATATAAATTATCTTTTAATGAAGACCAGTAACCTTCTTTTGTTGATGATACTTGTCTATAACGAGATAAATAATCATTTTAATTATTACTGTGGCATGGGAAACTACTTTTTCAAAAGAATTTCATTCTAAGTGTGTGACAGACTAAATTAGCATTTAGGAAGTATGAAAAGGAATTCGTTGTTAAGTTACGTTTTTATCTTATGTCCTATCTGGCTTTCTTTCTTTAATTGAATGTTATTATTTTGGACCACATAATATTTGCTCTGGGTGAAATAACAATAACTCATTACATTCACTGCCTCTGCATGAGATCAATAACAAAATTTCCATTATTTATTTTCCCAGAAGACCTTTAGACACTGCACTTCCAGCATGGTATAAAGGAAAGGGATTTTTATAATGATTTACTTTAAAAAGATTTTCATCTCTGATATATATCCGGCAAAGACCCACTAGAATTGCATTGTGATAATAATTATAAAACAAAAATGTCAAGAAATTGTTCTGTCGTGATCTGATTTTGACTATGTATGAAACCTGATAAATACAGGCGTGCAAAGCATAACAGTGTTTAGACACAGGCTTTGTTCACACAACATTTACTAACATGATGTGTTAGTAACATATGTGTTACTAACATAAAAGAACTATGTCTATAAACATTTTTAATGGAAACCACAAATGAAGATGAACGTGTTTGTTGATTGATTGGCTGGATGTTGTCTGTCTCTTTCTCTCTGGACATCTTGGTAAAATGCATTTTTCTGTTTGTTTCTAACATAGCTGAATGTGGCTCATGATATTCCTGCTTTGAGATTTCTGTTCTACGTGTTTCAGGGTGAGCCCAGTTGAGGAAAATGAAAGGCAAACACATAGTCTTCAGAAATTTCTCACTTGAGGGAAATTGCAAATGTTAATCCTATAGCTAGCAAGCTAGCCTTCAAGATGGGCAAAAATGATAGATTCTTTTTTGGTATTGCAACCTTTAAAAGGAATAGCCATTTGTTTTGCATGTCAATAGTTTGGAATTAAATGGGGAGGAAGAGATTGAACTATTCTGTCTCAGGAAAATCTGTAATGTCGCATGGATTTTAGATTAAATGGATTAGATTAGAATAATTGGAGAGGACATTATTTCTTCATTGAGCAGATGACAACCAATTAAGTTGTAATTCTGAGCCCTTGTTGAATAAATAACTCTTATTATCAAACACGACAGCAAAGGATCAGAGGAAGGATGGGTGTGTGTTTCTCCAGGCAGTCACTCACTTTCCAGAAATTTCACATGTATACAGAACACATATAGAGAATGTAGACACAGCATGGTATATGTCACATTCTGAGTCGTTTTAAGTCTGGTTCATCTGAAGGCAGGCATCCCATGTCTTTGGAGGGGCTGGAAGGCTGAGTGCAGATGGTGATGTTTGTAATGTTCTCCTAACACAAGACAGGAGAATTAAACCCTTCTGATACCTTGTGAGGTCATGGAGAGGTTACCTTCCTGGCCAGTGGTCCCCAGGGCCTGTAGTGTTGAAAGACCAGCTTTCCTGTTGTCAGATGCTGTACCTTCCCAGCAGCTGCTCACAAAGGCCTGTGAAGAAATCAGCTGTGTTTAAATGCACTTAATGTTGTATATAATTCTGGTGTTAAATTTATTGGACGGCTGAGCCGAACGTAAAACACAGTGTAAAAAGAAGGCTACATGTGTCAGCTTTTTGGCACGTTTGGAAGGAGCTAAGGTTTGGGGGATGTCTGCATTGTAGAGGAAAACCGGCTGTGAAGTCCGAGAGTGATTTAGAAGTTGGCTGTCTAATCCTCAGTGACGCTCAGATGTGCCATTGTGACCCCTGAGGTCTAGGCACAGGTGTTGTTTAGCCCCAGGAACTCTCTTTTCCCACCTCCTTGTGACCTTCTTGAGCAGCCCTTTGGGGCTTTTGGCCAACAGAGGTGATGTTGCATTCATTCTAGGATGTCCTTCATCCAGAATCTGAATAGGATTAAATAATGTACAGGGATCAGGCAGGACCCAGGAAGGGCTGAAAGTCTTCGTTCTGCTGTTATGATACAGTACACAGAAGTAGACGTGGGTATCTAAGAGAGTGAAGAAGAATGGTGGTTAACAGTGAAGGATGCAGGAAAGAAAGAACTGAGTTGCTCCTCTTGCTATTTTTTCTTTCTTTTTATTTTTATATTTTCTGCAGTTTTGTTGGCTCATTAATCTACTCATTAAATATTTATTGAGTATCTGCTACATGCCAGGCATTGTGCAGGGCAGCAAATACAGCAAATTGCTTAAGAGTTTAGGCTTGAATTGAATCAACTTGAGTCCTTTTCTCTGCCACATACCAACTGTGTGACTTTGGACAAGTCACTTAACCTCTCTGAGCCTTAAGGTTTCTCTTCTGTAAAATATCATAATGTAAGCATCCATGTGTCTATCAGTAGAAGTGAAGTGAAGTGAAATCGCTCAGTCGTGTCCGACGCTTTGTGATCCCGTGGACTGTAGGCTACCAGGCTCCTCCGTCCATGAGATTCTCCAGGCAAGAATACTGGAGCGGGTTCCATTTCCTTCTCCAGGGCATCTTTCCAATCCAGGGATCGAACCTGGGTCTCCCACATTGCAGGCAGACGCTTTAACCTAGAAGGGTAGAAGGGTGGTTAAGTATATTCTGGTTCGATCACAGAGTGGAACACCATATAGCTATAAGAAAAGTATGAGATAGTTTTCTATGTAAAGATCTCCAAGATAAGTACAAATTTCCAAGTGCAGAGCAACTTGTATAATATGCTACCTTTTATATAAAACATGAGGCTTATATATACATCAATTGTGGTTGGATACATAAGACACGAATAATAATTGTTATATGTGAAAGGCCTTCCCTTGTAGCTCAGTGGTAAAGACTCTGCCTGCAATGCAGGAGATATAGCAGATGCGAGTTTATTCCTGGGTGGGGAAGATCCCCTGAGGGATGGAAATGCAGGAAAGGAGGAAATGGCAGCCCACTCCATTATTCTTGCCAGGAAAATCCCATGGACAGGGGAGCCTAGCAGGCTACAGTCCATGGGGTCACAGAGTCAGACATGACTGAGCAACTGAGCGTACCACATGTAGCACATGTGAAAGGGGCGTGGGAACCTGGCCTTTGGGGGACTGCAGTGAGAGAGAGACTGTACTATACACCTTTATGTTGGTGTTTTAAAAAAATATTTTTACACCATGCCTCTTATAAAATAATGATAGTAGAGCTTTACAAGTTAGTTCTTAGGATTAAATGAGATCATGCACCTCAAGTTCTTATCCAAAGCCTGGCTCAAAATAAGCACAGGTTACCTTGCTGTGGTGGCAATGTTGAAACAAAGTTACATGTAAGAAGTAAGTCTTTCCTATGGAGTGGAGAATGGATACTCACAGTATGGTGCCAGGAAGGTAGAAAACATTCTGGAAGCCTAGTTGAGATTGTTTCCTGAGTGTCTTGGGGAAGAGATAAGGAGCCTTGCAGAGGTGGTGACAACGCTGCTGCTGCTGCTGCTGCTGCTGCTGCTGCTGCTAAGTCGCTTCAGTTGTGTCCGACTCTGTGCGCCCCATAGACAGGGGCCCACTGTCTCTGGGATTCTCCAGGCAAGAACAGTGGAGTGGGTTGCCATTTCTTTCTCCAATAAGTGAAAAGTCAAAGTGAAGTCGCTCAGTCGTGCCTGACTCTTAGCAACCCCATGGACTGCAGCCTACCAGGCTCCTCTGTCCATGGGATTTTCCAGGCAAGAGTACTGGAGTGGGGTGCCATTGCCTTCTCCGGTGACAATGCTATATACCTTCAAATCCTTTCCTGATTAAATAAATGTGTCATTTAGTTCTAACAGCTGCTGCTTCCCTCATATGGGATGCCCACAGTGGATATTTAATTTGTATATATATGGAGGATTTATTCAGTAGTTTTCACTAGTTGCTTGGTTTTAATCATATTTTCCCCCACCTCTGGGTCTGTTTTTCCTCCGATCACCTGTCTCCTGGAAGGCAGGAACCGTATTAATTTAGCTTGTTTTCTTCCTAGTGATTTGTTCTTAATTGGTAATTTTTATAAATACGAAACAGTATGTACTTTTCTCCTTTTGTATCTGGTCCTGGCAACCTTCTTTTTGGAAATGGAGAGAAAAATTTCCACCCGGGGCCCTGTTCCGTGCTGAAAGGGAATTGTTGTTCTCAGCTCTGTGGTTCCTGGCAAAGGCACTGCCTTCAGGATCCTCGGGGAGTTATTTGGTGAGGCAGGGGAGGGAGTGGCAGCCCCATTGTTTTGGGGCCCCTCCCCTCGGGGGACATTGGGTAGGGGTGGTTATTCTCAGCAGACACTAGGGGGCGCCCGCATTCATCTCCTGCTGGTTCAGTTCAGTCGCTCAGTCGTGTCTTTGCGATGTGCCTGCAACGAATGCCAAAGCAAAGGTAAATAGGTTCTGGTCAGAATAGACGTCGGAGAAGGCAATGGCACCCCACTCCAGTACTCTTGCCTGGAAACTCCCATGGACGGAGGAGCCTGGTAGGCTGCAGTCCATGGGGTCGCTACCAGTCGGACACGACTGAGTGACTTCACTTTGACTTTTCACTTTCATCAGTGGAGAAGGAAATGGCAACCCACTCCAGTGTTCTTGCCTGGAGAATCCCAGGGATGGGGGAGCCTGGTGGGCTGCCGTCTATGGGGTCGCACAGAGTCGGACACGACTGAAGCGACTTAGCAGCAGCAGCAGCAGCAGCAGAATAGACGTGACCTTTATGGCTCCCTTCACTGGATTCCTCCTCTGTCACTGTCCTGAAGGGCAATGGCAAAGCTCACAGGGGTGATGTCTCCAGGCTCCTCTGTCCATGGGATCTCCAGGCAAGAATACTGGAGTGGGGTGCCATGCCTCCCCTCCAGGGGGTCTTCCTGACTGTTATCTCTCTTGCATTGGCAGGTGAGTTCTTTACCTCTAGCACCACCTGGGAAGCCCTTGGGCTGCCATAACAAACACCATAGGCTGGGTGCCTTGACCAATAGAAGTATGTTTCTCACTGGAGGCTGGGAAGGCCAAGGTCAAGGTGCCAACAAGGTGCAGGTTTCATTCTGAGTCCTCTCCTCCCGGCTTGTGGGTGGCTGCCTTCTCTCTGTGTGCTCACATCATCTCTTCGTGTCTGTTGGCAGTTGGAGGGTGGTTGGAATGTGGGGAGCAAGCTCTTTCTGGTGTCTCTTCTAAGAGCTCTAATCTCAGCATGAGGGATCTCATCTCTTACCTAACTGCCTCCCAAAGGCCCCATCTCCAAATACCATCACACTGGGAAGTAGGGTACCAGCATGGTGCAGTTTTGGGGGAGGGTGGTCATAGACATTCAGTCTGTGAGAAGTGGACACCTGTCTGCTTTGGGGAGGGAAAGTTGCTGAAACTGATTCTGGTGGACTCTGCCATCTTACCCAGTGTGGGGCAGCCACTGGCTGGATCGACTTCTTTGGTTTGGATTGGGATTCCAGGTACCGGGAGTGGGTTATGAATTAGCAAAATGTTTGGATATTCAGTCAGCTGTGGTCAGCACCATTTCACTCATTGTTAGGGAGAGTACATACACTTGGATATTTATTTCTTAAAAAAAAAGAAATCTGTGGTCAGAAAATGAAACTTTGATTAACAGCCTGGGGCTACTTAGGAAATGATGTACTTTCAGACAAGCTACAATGGTCCTTTCCGCTACAGGTGTTTTCCCTTTGGCCTTGGCACACCAGCTCCAAGGGTGTGGTGTGGTGTGGTTATCTGATCTCTGCGAGGGGTACAGATGATCCTGACTCAGAGGATTTGGAGCTTGAAGACTGATGTTCCTAGTCCTACTCTGGGTTAGTGGTGTTGGTCCTTGTGTAACCTCAGCTCCATTTAGAGGCCCTGAGTAATACAGTTTTTGTATGTCTGTAGTATAATTTACATTACGGAGTGTTTGTGTATATAAGGGGGACAGTAAGAGATCAAATGCATAATCTAATGGAGGGAAGAGTTTACAGGCCCATGTCTATGAAGAATTAGCTAATCTGGACCCCAATGAGTGGACTTCGCTTGAGTGAAGTCTCCATTGCTATGTATCTTGAGTTTAAGCTATACTCTGAGGATTCAGAAATATCCATCCCAGATGAAAAAGGCTGTCTAAATGTTAGGATTCTAGCCCTGATTTCCCCACACCAGTTGGAGCTGGTTTCTTCTTTACGTTTGCCCTTTTATATCTCTAGATTCCAAGATGCTCTCCAGTTAAAGGTGAGTGGTGTGACTCCAGTCAAATGAGAATTAAATGAGTTTCTGTAGCTGGAAGTTCTTCCCAGCACTTTAAAAGTTTCACTAGACAGGGAACAAAACAACTCAGTGTGGGCATTTTCTTGAAAGGTAACCAAAAATCAGTGATAGTGGGGTCATCAGAGCACTTTTCTGGATTAGCACAAAAACTCTGCATTCATCAGAGTTGTAAATGTAAGTACAGTTCTACCTATTCCCAAAGAGTAAAGAGATTTAAAATGCGTATTTAACCCAGGGGCTGAGGAGCGAAACAAAAGGAACCATATCCAAAAGTGAATCGATTTGCAGCTGCCCATTCCAGGCATCAGTTATAGTAAATAAAAGACTTTTCCCCAGAGCCATGTTAGTGAGGTTAGGGAAAATAAATTCTTTTTTCCCCGTTTTATGTGAGATGGACTTTTATACATAATTTGTGTTGGGGGGAAAAAATGAAAAAGTGTGTTAAAAGAAGCCAAGCAAAGTATTTAGATTGTTGAGTTTTCCAAGAGGAAGCCATTTGGGCTGGATAGAAGGAGAAAGATGCTGATAGATTGGGAGTGTCTCATGGGTCATGGCTCTGGGTGGGAAGGAGAGAGGAGCCAGGTGAGCAAGGGAGCAGGCAGGCTGGTGCCTCTGTGGAGCCCTAGGTGTAACAGGGCACGGTGGGAGAGGGTCACCAGAGAGGAGAGTGAGCCCTTGGTCCTTGAACCAGGAAGACTCAGCATCCTAGCTGGGCAGGGCCAGGTTGCAGCAGTATGAGCCCAGGCCATCTGTGCAGGGAAATCATTAACTGGATTGCTCTGAGATACTGGGGATTAATCCTGGGAACTCCCGGAGACAAGGAATCCTTATGATTTAATATGCTCACACACTGCCAGGTATACTCAGAAATCTGACTCACTCAATTCAATGTAAGTATACTTTTTGAATGATCACAAGACAGAACAGAAGGGAGTGTCTTAGAATTCTGGTTTAGGCCTGAACTTAACTTGTTCTTTGACCTGAACAAGCAAGCTGTATTTATTGAAAGGTCAGAGATCTCCTAAGCAGGAAAATACCTGAGAAGTGGGCTTTCCAGGAATTCCCTCTGAAGTGACTTATCAAGATCAGGATGGCCCTTCACACTGATGATGACCCTTAGTTGTAGATCCTGGGAACATCTGAGCCTTTGGGGCCCTGGAATTGGAGATGGTCCCATAACCTTCCTGATTACTTTAAAAAAAAAAAGAAACACCTTTGAGGAGTTTAATGATTAAAATGTGTTCCACTTCAGAAGACTTCAGAACAAGCTGTAAAAAGTAATTTGCAATTCTTCCTTTCTCCATATCTATGCCGAATGTGGTGGTTAATTACTCCATAATAGCTTTTTGTTCTAGTGATTCGTTACAAAAATAGCAAGTTCTTTATCATCATTAAACACCAGGATTAATTTTTTTTTTAATTTGGAATCATTTGACTATCTTAAAAGGTTTAAAGAAAAATCCTGAGAACTTTTTTTGAGATACGAAATTTTAAACACAATGCCTTCATATTTGCAATAAATGAATTCATCCTAATGGTGTATATTTAAAGAAAAGTCAAGGCACTAAAATACTCTTCTCTTTAAATCACCCAATAGCTATTTAAGACAAGATCCTGGAGGGTGCCCAAATTATACTCTGTAATGTATATTCCCCAGGAGGATGAATTCTCTGGTGTTTTCACTCACGGTATTTCTGAATAGTATGGAATATGTTTAATCTTTAACCTATCTATTCTAACAGTTTCCAGAGTTCAACAGCAGTTTTGGATAGTTTGACCTAAAGAGGCAGCCCTCTTATCTGAAACTCTTGACCTTTGAGTCATCAGATATTTGTTGAAAAGAAGAGAATGTGAACCATTGAGGAAGAGAGAGGTTTGCTTCCCCTCTCTCTTCTCTTTGGCCATCCTCTCTATATCAGAAATAACATCATCATTCACATAGCCATATTTTGAGAAAAAAAAAATCCCTCTGAAATGGTCCTCTTTGCAGATGGAAGTGCAGTTGATTCATATCTTGGCTGAATTCATTTTAAATAAGCTTGTGTGCCCAGGTCTTGATTTAGGTGCTGTGGAAATGTGAAGTAATGCCTGTCACAGAGCATTAGCTTTTATATTGTAGTTAGAATTTAAATTTATGGGTATATTCCAACAGATTATTTTTCTTCACTAAGCAGGTGAGTTGGGAAAAACTTGGCAGCTGTTTTTAGTTAAGACAAAGGTCTTGATTTGGAAAAGGAAAAGGGAATACTACTTTTTAAGGCTGGGAAAGGAAGACATTATTTAATCAAGGTAGCCTTCAAAATAAGAAACTTTCACCTGGATTTACTTAACATATGTAATACATTAGAAAAAATACTTTACATAAATTATGTCTTTTGACTCCGCAATGAGATCCAGTGATTTTCGGACTAGTTATCTCCATGCTTTTCATGATGCAAAGGTGCATTTGCTGTGATGTGTACAGATTTGTAACTTTGTATCATAGCAGTTTAGAGCTAGATGGATTTTTAGCAATTACTTAGTTCAACTTCATCAGTTTAGGTGTGGGAGGACTGAGGTTTAGGAAGTTACCATAACTTGACTTACGTCAGAGGCTGGTGAACAAGCTGGGACTAGAAATCTAGGCTCTTGGTCAGACCTCACAGACTCAGGACTGTACAAGGACCCATTTGCCATTGCCAATCCTCATACCTCTCTCTGGAAATCTCTTAAAGCATAGCTGAAAACAGTTCCCTGTTCAGAAGTCTTCATGGTTCCCCTTGGAATGAATTTTAAATATATATATATATATAGATATATATATAACAATATTTTTATAATAGAGAATAGTGTCCAAACTTCCCTTAACATCATATTCAATGCCTTCCCCAACCTGGAATCTAGCCCCCTCTTACCTTCCTAGCGTCCTCTCTGCTTTCTTCTGCCCTAAGAACACTGAGATGCTCCATTCATCCCAAGACGCTCTGTGTTTCCACATCCCCATGTTTTCCTTCTGCTTCTGCTTCTGCTTCTGGAGTGTATCTTCTCTCTGAAGCATACTCAGTTAATTTCAGTGCATGCTCGGTTGCTCAGTCGTGTCTGATGTTTGTGACCCCCTTGAACACTAGTCCACCAGGCTCCTCTGTCCATGAGACTTCATGGGCAAGAGTACTAGAGTGGGTTGCCATTTCCTTCTCCAGGGGATCTTCCTAACCCAGGGGTTGAAGCTGTGTCTTGTGCATCTCCTGGACTGTTGGGTGGGTTCTTTACCACTGAGCCACCTAGGAAGCCCATCAATGTCAGTGGCTGCTGCTTATTTAGCACCTTTCTAGCTGACAGCTTTGATGCAGTTCTTATTTTCTGTCTTATAATTGTGTGCATGTGTGTGTGCAGGCCTGATTTCTTTAGTAGAATGTGGGGTTCTGGCCTGTTTATATGCTGGCTTCTGTCTAGTAGTTGCTCAATACATATTTCTAGAATTGAAACCAGTCTTGTTTATGTCACCAAGAACCCGTCCCTGTACTAGTTAGAGAAGCTAGATTTCAACTGAGAATCTCCCTCTCTCTCTCTCTCTCTCTCACACACACACACACATTGTAGCACTTTTTAAGAAATTTCTGGGGAACAAGTATTTTCCATCTGGAAAGCAGTCCAACATAGTGAGAAGAAACTGGATGCTGGCATGAGAGAGACCTGATTCTGAATTCAAGCTTCTTTATGTAATCACACTGTGACCTTGAACATGTTATCAGTCTCAGTTCCCTCATCTGGGAATAACAAACTCATCTTTTAGAGATGCTATTGGGATTAAATCAGAAAACACATATGCAGTACTCTGAACAGGGTAGGCACTCAGGCAGTGGTGCTGACAATCATCCTAATGGAACCGGAATCCCTTTAGTTAGGAACCATACTTTTGACAAGTTTGTATGTTCTTAGTTACCCTATTTGCTATTCAGTGATTCACTCTTTGGGTTGATGAGATTAAACACAGACCTCCAGAAAGTTGTCAAATAAGTGGATAGGACTACTTGGATGGATGATGTGGTCGAGTACAAAGCGGCTCAAAGAAGCTCCAACACAATTATTTTTATCAGTGATAACTGCTTAAGGTAAACCATCATCTCTTCCTTAAGGAGAAAAGGAAGAGGGAGAAGGGTGCCCACCAGTCCCTCCATTATGAACTAAGCCCCAACAGTTAGTTCCAGAAACTAACATATTTCCTTCAAACATGTGTGTGTTGGCTGGGAAGGGCAATCCTACAACTAACTTTCTGTGTAGAAGCATCATAGGTTTATGGTTTAAGCCAGGAGAGAAGCAACCTCCTCATCTCTGTTTGTCACTCCAACTATCTGCAATGAACATATCAGGCTACACTTAAGGAGGCTGGGGAGGATCAAAGTCTTAGGAGCAAGACTCTGGGAATACTACTCTTGCTTTCTCTAATCTCCTTCCACACAAAAGAGGTCTGTCTGATACTGTGATGCTGAGCAGGTCCTAGATGAATAATTACACGACAGTTCTGTAGGGTCGGCAAGAACATACAGAATCAACCCAAAGTGTTGGCTCCTTCTCTGCGGCCCAGTGCTTTGATGCAGTTTACACTTTCAGTCCCATCTTTGATGGGAGTTGCATGGGTCATTCCATAGAAAGGCTTGAGCTTCCTTTGGGACAGAATTGATGAGTTGGGTAAGCTGTTTGTTCTGACTGTGCAGTCACTGCCTTGGTCACTTGTCCTCATTGCCTGATATCCCCACTGTTTGATTGGGTGTAACCAGAGGGTTGGTTTTCTTTTGCTGCCCCGACAGATTATTCCAAACTCAGTGGTTTAACCAATGCAAAGTTGTTATCTTGCAGTTCTATAGGTCAGAAGTCTATTTTGGGTCTTACTAGGCTAACGTCAACTTGTTAATAAGACTGTGTTCTTTCTGCATACGCTAAGGGAGAATCTATTTCCTTGCCTTTTCCAAATTCTCAAAGACACTTGTATTCCTTGGCTTATAGCTCTCTTCCTCCATAATCAAAATCAGCATCTTAGCATCTCTCTGGCCCTTTTTCTGTCTGAGCATCTTTCCAGAGAAAGGCTCTCTGCTTTTAGAGATTCATGTGATTGTACTGTTCCACCCAGATAAATCGAGATAACCTCCCCATTTTAAGACCCATCATTTAATCAGATCTGCAAAGTCCTTTTTGCCAATTAAGGTAAAATAGACACAGATTCCTGGGATTAGAACATGGACATCTTTGAGGGGCCATTATTCTGCCCAACATACCCAGAGATAAAGGAGAGGGTGTTGGCCCTGGCTATCCTTTGAAGCCATCTGGCTTCCTAGGAGTCTCTAGCTGGAGATAATTGAGATATCTTTGAACAGAGGGCTTCAGACTAAGGATGGTCTACAATGTCATTTCCATCATAATTTCTTTACTTTTCCAAATCACACCATCCAGGGGTCTTCTAAGGCAGGCAATTGCTTACTGTCTCCAGGCCTGGGAGAAAATGGAAGTGGTGGGAGGAGAATGGTTAATGAGAGCTTTGATTACCCGGGCCCTGCAACAGGCTGTCTAGAAATAGCCATGTTACAGCGGGTTCTTTTGAAACACAAAATCAGGTACATTTGGTAATGACTGCTATAATTTGAGACAACCTCTCAAGCCACAAACCAGCTCCAGAAATGAGCTTTGTTCTTTACAGCCCACTTTGCCCCAAACATGGGCCCTTTAAAATACCTTGGTAGGCACTTAGTGAGGAACAGCCGAGAGGGCAGAGGCCCTGTTGTATGCAGCTCTGTATGTCCAGCGCTGAGCATGGTGCGCGGCCTGCCTTGGGTGGTAGAACAAGCATGGTACACAGCGTGCCCGCCACTTGGGAGCGTGTGGAAGAAGTGGGTCTTTTATGACAGGACGCTGAATGAAGCCCTGTGTTCCCTACTTCTACCCACTGCAGGCCCAGAGGAGATGAAGGATCCTGAGAGATATTGTCTCTGTTTCCATTATGCCCAGAATGGAGGTAATTAAGCCAATGAAACTTGCCTTCCATTTCAGTTTACTGGAGCTACTGAACAGAAGCAGATGTAGCAATTGAAGAGCATCTCACTTGAGGAGGCAGGATTCTGGTGCATATTATCTTTTCAGAACATGTCACCCTAACCTTCTGTTCACACTGCACACACCCCAGAGTGGTGTTTGTGGAATGAAAGGATGGCAGTATAGTTCAGTGAGGAAGAAGGTTGTTAGCTTTGGACTTCAGCTGTCCCAAGTTGGAAGTGTGGCTGTGCCACTTACCAGGACTGCGACTCTGGATACCTTCCTTCACCTCCAAACCTTCTCTCTCTCTCTCTTTCTTTTCAAAAAATATTCATTTATTTATTTGACTGCCTTGGGTCTTAGTTATGGCATGCGGGAAACTCACTGTGGTTCACAGGCTCACCAGTTGTGGGAGTGTGGGCTCTCTAGTTGCAGCTCATGGATTTAGTTCCCCAGCAGCACGTGGGATCTTTGTTCCCCGCCAATGATCGAACTCACACCCTCTGCGTTGCAAGGTGGATTCTTAACCACTAGACCACCAAGGAAGTCCCCAAACCTTCTCTCTTAACTCCAGAGAGCCAAGGAATAAAAAGGTCAGGTGGCACATTTCTTTGGGCATTTGCTGAGTAAAGAAGATGTGTTGGTAGGAGTCTCAGCTACTTTGTGATCACATTTCATCTCCATTAACCTGCCACATCTGAGGTCCATTTCTGTGTCCTCTCCAGGGGCACAGACATACCTCTGGATTTCTTGTAAAGTTTCAACAAGGTCAGAAGTGTAGAGCTTGCCTCTGCCCCAGAGGCCCAGTTCTTATTGCCCTGGACATGTGGATCAAAGAGGAAGTCAAAGAAGGAGAAGTGAAAATCTCTTTAAACAGCTCAGGGTTCACAAGTGAGGGCTGAAGGGAACCCTCACAGATGACATGCAAAGCCCCTTGTAGATGGAATTTCTTTCAGCAGAAATTTTCCTTCTGTGAATAGGCGCCTGTCATTTCAGTGTGATCTTTAATCATTTTCAAAAGGCAGCCCTTTTGATCGTGAGTCTTAAAGAGTTCAGATGAAATTTTCTGGGCCTCCCTTATTTGGGAAACATTTGTGCTTTGTGAAGACTCGGGCACGCCAATATTTAAAAGGCCAAGCCGAGCATCTTCATCTCTAGGCCCAGGGACCAATTGGCAGAGAGCGGCAAACAAGAGACCTTTTGTGCCTCCTTAATTGTAGAGCAGTGGGCATTTTATAACCACTGAGTGGACTTCAGAGTTAATTACCATTTAGAAGTCTGTACAAGATAATCTTCCAAAACACTGGGGGTCAGGAAAGTTTCAGTGCTTTATTTATATTTAAAAACCTAAACCGGCACTGCCCCATAGAAATAGAATATGAGCTACAGATAAATGTCCCTAGTGTCACATTAAAAAAAAAAAAGCACAGGTGAAATTAATTTTAACATTTATTCTCACCCAGTCTGTCGAAAATATCATTTCAGCATGTTATTCAGTATAGAAATTATTAATGAGCTATTTTGCCTTTTTTGCTCAGTCCTTGAAATTCGGCGTCTGTTTTACGCTTTCAATTCAGACTCACCACGTTTAAGTGCTCGGTAGCCGCCTCTAGATGGTGATCCTCTGAGAAGTGAGGATGTTGTTTTCCATTTATGCACAGCTTTCTCGCTGCCCAGTATGGTACCCGGTACCTAAGCGTGATTCTTGAGATGTGTCCGCAGGAGGAAGTGCTGGATGCAGTTATGAGACTGGCTTGCCCAGCTGCGGCCCAGAGAACTAGTGGCATTGCCAGCCATTAGAAGGGTAGCCAGCAACCCAAGACTCACTCTTTTTCTCCTCTGTTTATTGAGATATAAATCACATACCATACAATTCACTCACTTAAAGGGTACAATATAGTGGGTTTTAGTATATTTGCAGAGTTGTCTATCCGTCAGTCGGATGTTTAAAATGTTTAAAAACATTTTAAAATGTTTTCATTATCCCGAAAAAACCCTGCACCCCTTAACTGTCACCCCCTTCATCCTCTCCTGCCATCTACCCTCGGTTACTATTTATTTTCTGTCTCTAGATTTACCTGTTCTGGACATTTCATACAAAGGAAACCATACTTAGCATGCTGTTTTCAAGATTCATCTACACTGTAGCTTGTATTAGTACTTCATTTCTTTTCATTGCCGGATAATATCCCATTGTATGGATATACCACATTTTATTTAAATATTTACCGGCTGATGTTCATTTAGAGTGTTTTCAGGTTTCGGCTATGATGAATAATACTGTTGTGAACATTCATGTACCAAGGGATGTATGCATTCTTTTTTGGGAGTAAACAGCCAGGAGTGGAATAGCTAGATCATATGATAAACTCTATATTAACGATCCGAGGACCTGCCAGACTTTCCGGTGGGTACACTAGTTTACATTTCCACCAGCAGTGTTCCAGTCTCCCGAGGTCTTTACCAACAGTTACGTTTTTGATTATGGCCGTTCTAGTCATCCTAGTGGTGTGATATAGTATCTCCTGTGGTTTTGATTTGCGTCTCCCTGGTGCCTAGTGATGTAGAACATCTTTCCGTGTGCTAATTGGCTGTTTTTATATCTTCTTTGGAGAATTGTCTGTTCGGATTCTTTGCCCATTTTTTAAGTGAGTTATTTGTCTTTTACTTTTAAATTGTAATACATCTATATTTATAGGTACAAATGTCTTATCAGATATGCGATTTGCAATTATTTTCTATAATTCTGTGGGTTGTCTTTTCACTTTCTTGATGTTGCCCTTTGAGACACTGACATTTTTAATTTTGAAGTTTAGTTTATCTATTTTTTTTTTTGTTATTGTTTGTGCTTTTGATGCCATACTTAAGAAACTATGGCCTAATCCAAAGTCAAAAGATTTATACCTGTGTTTCCTTTTAAGAATTTTATAGTTTTACCTTTTTGAACCATTTTGAGTTGATTTTTGTATATGGTATGAAATGAGGTTATTTATTAATTAAATTAAATAATTTAATTATTTTGCATGTAGATAGCAAGTTGTTCCAGCACTATTAGTTGAAAATATTATTTTCCCCCATTGAATTGTCTTATCAGAATTTAGTTGATCATAAATGTGAGGGTTCTTTTTATGGATTCTTAATTCTATTTCATAGATCTGTGTGTCTAAAATATATACCCATGCCACAGATCTCTGTAGCTTTGTAGTAAGTTTTGAAGTCATGAAATATAGTCTTCCAATTTTGTTCTTCTCTTTCAAGATTTTTTGGCTGTTCAAGATCCCTTACAATTCCATTTGAATTTTAGGATCAACTCATCAATTTCTGCAAAGAAATAATGGAATTTTGATGGGATTGTGTTGGATTGGTAGATCAGTCTGGGGAGTATTGCCATTTTTTCCCACCTTAGATTAATTTCCCTTTTCTAGAATTTCATATTAATGAAACTGTATAGTAGATGCCCTTTTAGTATAAGGCCTCTTCCACTCAGCCTGGTATTAATGAGATTCATCCATGTTGTGTATTACTACTATTTATGTTCCTTTGGTAG
>SJXQ01007646.1:325104-485479 GCA_006408695.1 Aepyceros melampus
CCTTGGTAGCGTAGTGGTTAGGCGGGCAGGTACGCAGGCAGGCTAGGCTCTGTAGATCAAGAGTTCGAGTCCCAGATCCGACTCTTTTTTTTCGCGGGGGGGCAGGGTGGGGCTTCCCTGGTGGCTCAGAGGTTAAAGCGTCTGCCTGGAATGCTGGAAACCCGGGTTCGATCCCTGGGTCAGGAAGATCCCCTGGAGAAGGAAATGGCAACCCACTCCAGTACTCTTGCCTGGAGATTCCCATGGAGGGAGGAGCCTGGTAGGCTACAGTCCATGGGATCACGAAGAGTCGGACACGACTGAAAGACTTCACTTTTCATTTCCTTTATATTGTTGAGTAGCATTCTATTTGATGAGTATGTTGTACTTACGGTTATTTATCCGTTCTTCTGTTAATGGACACCTGGACTGTTTCTAACTATTATGAAGATTTACATACAAGTTGTTTTTGAGGAATTTGTTTTCATTTGTCTTAAGTAAGTACCTAGAAGCAGAACTGCAGGAACATGGTGTAGGTGTATTTCTAGTTTTATAAGAAATTGCTAGACCTATTTCCAAAGTAGTACAGTTTTACATCCCCCCTAACAATGAATGAGAGTTTTAGCTGTTATTTATCCTCACTGACATATGGTTTTGTGAATCTCTTTAACTTTAGCCATCCTGGTCAGTGTATAGAGATATGTTATTGTGGTTTTCATTTGCATTTTCTTTATGACTAATGATGTTGGACAATTTTTGTGTGCTTATTGGTCATTGGACTGTAAGGAGATCCAACCAGTCCATCCTAAAGGAGATAAGTCCTGGGTGTTCATTGGAAGGACTGATGTTGAAGCTGAAACTCCCAATATTTTGGCCACCTGATGCAAAGAGCTGACTCATTTGAAAAGACCCTGATGCTGGGAAAGATTGAAGGCAGGAGGAAAAGGGGATGGCAGAGGATGAGACGGTTGGATGGCATCACCGACTCAATGGACACGGGTTTCGGTAGACTCTGGGAGTTGGTGATGGACAGGGAGGCCTGGCGTGCTGCGGTTCATGGGATCTCAAAGAGTCGGACATGACTGAGCGAATGAACTGAACTGAACTATTGGTCATTTGTATATCTTCCTTTGTGAACTGTCTGTTCAAATATTTTGCCCATTTGAGTAACAGGTTAGTGAGTTGTAGATGAATTTACCTACTCCTTAGTCACTGGAGTATTTACTGTTTTTTTTTTTTTTCTAGAAATGTTTCAGTTTGAGCATTTTTCTGCAAGTTATGACTTATCATGAATTTTTTTGTGTATGGCGTGAAGTAAGGGTCTAAATTTGTTATTCTCTATATGGATGTTCAGCTACCAGTTTTGAAGAGACTTGCCTTTCCTCACTGGATTGCATTAGCTCCTTTGTCAGAAATCACATGATTATAAAGCTTCAGGTCTGTTTCTGGACTCAACTATTTTGCTCCATTGATCTATTTGTCTATCCAAATGTTAGCAACACTCTGTCTTGATTATTATAGCTTTATTATATGTTTTGAGGTCAAGTAGTGTTAGTCCTCTGACTACTTTTTTTCAGGATTATTTTGATTACTGTAGATTCTTATATTTCCTATGTATTTTACAACTGGCTTATCATTTCCCACCAGAAGTCTGGTGGAATTGCTATTAGGATTGTGTTCCATATGTAGCTCAATTTGGGGAGAATTAGTATCTTAATAATATTGGGTCTTCCAGCTGGTAAATACTGAAATGTTTTCTGACTCACTTATTGAGCAGTTCCCTTTCCTCTCGTTTTCATGTTTTGAGTCCCAAGAGGTGCAGTGGTGAGGAAGGGCCCTACAATCAGCTTGCCTGTGGGCTCTTTGACAAGTTAACCTGATTTGTTAAATGGGAATAAGAATGATAGTTACTTCTTCGAGTTTTGGGGAGCATTATGTAGAATATTTAAGAAAAGTCCTTAGAATTGAGGGCTTCATAAGTGTTGGATTTATTTAGGACTGCCCTTCAGGATCTGGCTTAGATTGTACCTGGTCCATGAAGACTGCTCAGAGTCCCAACCTTGAAGTATCTCTTTTCCTCACTGTGCTGTTTTCCTCCCTGTGTAGAATTTAGCACCTTTTCCTTGAGTGTATCTCACTTGCCTTATCTTTATAAGCTTTTTGACTATAAGGTCTGGATTTTAGCTTCTTTGGGGTCCATTAAGTGCTCGTTATAGTGGGTTAGCTCTGGTGGACACTAAAAAACTATCAAGAATTTTAAGTTTTCTTTTTTCTGAATGTGATCACATCTACTGTGTTAAATTTTCCTCAAAGAAATAGTTAAAGCAGACTTTATTCTCAATTACAGATGAGGAAACTGAGGTGGAGCCCAAGAGAGGCTAAGCTCTACTCACCATAACCAGTTAGGGACAGAGCTAGAACTAGAATCTAGCCCCCTGGACATGAAGAGTAATAATGTGAAGTTTTATTCTATAGTTTTTATATATTGTGTGAAATATTATACCTGTGTATATATCATGTGTATTATATTGTATATGTATATATTTTTATTAAGTTATACTGCTGGTGCTCAGTGCTCAGTTGTGTCCAACTCTTCACGACCCCATGGTAGCCTGCTAGCCTCCTCTGTCCATGAGATCTCTCAGGCAAGAATCCTGGAGTGGGTTGTCATTTCCTATTTTAGGACATCTTCCAGACCCAGCGATCGAACCCAGATCTCTTACGTCGCTTGCATTTACAGGTAGTTTGTTTACCACTGAGCCACCTAGAAAGCCCTATTATGTTATATATGCATATTATATGCAATGTGTCTATTACATATGTAATATATGTTACAGTATTTTTATATATGTGTATATATAAATTTCTTAAGCTCTCTGAGATGCTGGAATCCCTTTATTCAGGGCAAACCAACCTCACAAATCCTTCATGAAAATGACATTTACATTTCATGACTTTGTGACTAGGTGAATAATATCATACAGGTTTAAATGAACTTCCCCGTCTCCTTTTGAAACTAGGTGAAATATATCATACGGGTTTAAATGAGCACCTTTTGCAAAGGTGCTCAGTGGGATACCATCCATGGTAAGCACATTTACTGCCTGCTGACTCTTCTTCACAAGGATGGACATTTACAGCTACAGAGGTTGTTTGTAAGGTGTCCTCAGCTCTTCTCGCTGCCCCTCTGATCTGCCTGGCTTCATGGTAGAAGAGCCCAGCGCAGTGTGAGGTCCTGCTGCCCAGCCATGACTGACGTGGATGATAGAGGGACAAGAGTTGCGTTCGCTCCCGAGCCTGTGAGTGGGTGACTTTAAAAACATGTACTGCCTTCCACGAGAAAGACTTGTGCTCTGACCGATTCATGATACATCTAGAGTTCATGTTTGATTACTTGCTCCGAGCTACCATGAAAAATACTAGCACGTATGTGACGTAGAGTGTGGGGTAATACTTCTGGGGTTTAACGTTTGTTCATGTGATAAGCATTGAACCTGCTTCCAGAGCACACCTGTGACTGGGAGGGATTGCGTGCTCCCCTGCTAGAGATGTTTTTTATATCTGTCCTTGCCCCTCAGCGGCATTTCTCCATGCTGGAGGGTGGTGGACCTGGGGAGTAGGCTCCGTGATATTTTGCTGGAGTCTGATTGTTTGACTGTAGAATCTATGCAAGTACATTTTATTCATCCCAATAAAGGCATAGTGGCTGGGGTGTCAAAGAACTTCGTTGATCTTAATGATACCCTGAAACTCAGTTTCTCTCGTCTCTGTCCAGATTACCTGCTTCCAGTAAGTGCCTTCTGTATGTCAGGCCCTGTGTTGAGTCTTTAGGAGCTTAACATCCTTTAATCCTGACAACAGCCTCTGTCACTCCCACTATATCAGGTAGAGATGCTGAGACGGAGAGAGGGCTTCTAACTTTGCCAGCGGCAGAGCCGGGATCAAAACGCAAGCACTCTTGACCCTGGAGCCCACGAGCGTATTACCTGCACTGACTTATCGGTTACTTCCATTCTTTCCCTCCCACCACCTCTCTCCACCTGTCACACCCTCCTTTCCATGAATCCTAGTGAGATGACAGCTGGATCGGGAGCAGCTGCACACATCTTGGAAACTCAGACATGTGTCCTTGTGTTTTCTTCTTTTCCCAATCCTCTTTTTGGAATTCTCCTCTTTTCATTCAGCTCTGCATCCTTCCTCCTTGCCTTAGCTGTTGCCATAAACCTACTGAGATAGTTGCTTTTTGTTTTTTTTTTTTTTTTAAGAGAACTTGTAAAATTTTAAAAAGATAAAGGGGCATCTAGGTGGTTTTTGCAATTGGACCCCAAATTCACAGATAATAAAGGTTAAAACTCTAGGCATACAGGGATTATGGTATTAAAAATATTATGGGCATTGTTCAAATTAACTCTTGGGGCTGGGATGCTTGAACGAGTGCGTACTAAGTCGCTTCAGTGGTGTTCCACTCTGTGTGACCCTATGGACTGTAGCCTGCCAGGCTCCTCTGTCCATGGAATTCTCCAGGCAAGGATACTAGAGTGGGTTGCCATGCTCTCCTCGAGGGCATCTTCCCAATCCAGTGATCGAACCCATATCTATTACTTCTTATGGATTGGCAAGCAGGTTCTTTATCACTAGGGCCACTTGGGAAGCCCCAAGAATGTGGTATGTTTGCTCAATCTGGGCTATCACTGAGACAGTGTAACATAGTGGTGTAGAGTTAGTCTCTGAGACCAGACTGCTTGGGTTGAATCCCAGATCACCTTCTTCCTTGTGACTTTTGACAACTTTAATTATTACCTTCTCTGAGTCTCTGCTTCCTTATCTGCTTATAGTTCTAACTACCTCTTCTGGTGATTGATAGGATTAAAGGAAAGTCTGTCATACACTTAAAATAGCTCCTGATACATGAGAAGCTTTGAAAACACGATAGTTATTGTTATTGCTCAGTCTCCAAGTTGTGTCTGTCTCTTTGCGACCCCAATCTGCAGAATGCTGAAAAGGGCCAGCTGTGCTCTGATATTCTTCCCTGGATTTGGACACATCAGTGGACAGAACATCCCTGGAATCATAGTGCTTTCAGCTTAGAGAGAGAGAATTACAAGTGTGAGAGAATTGCAGGTGTGTATCTGTGCACTAAGAAGACACACAGGTGGGGTTTGAGTGTGTCACAGAGGGTCCTGCTGAAAGGTCCTGATTGTGTTCACTATAAAACTTTAGAGCAGGAAAGAATTGCAGAGACTCTCCAGTCAAACCTTCTTTGGAACCTAAAAAGCTTAGATGACTCGCCCCATTTATTCAGAGATTTATGGAAGAGCCAGGACAGAACCTGTATCTCCTGAAACTGATGTCAGACTAGTGAACATCACGTGGCCAAACCTCCTCCTTGAAGACTTGAGCCAATTTGCTGAAACATTTACTCCAAAATCATTCTCATCAACAATGCTTGATCTGGGGCAGCTTCTCTGAACTCAGACTTTAATTGTTTCTGGCTCCCGGGAGCTCTTGTGACAGTAATTTGTGCCAAGTCATCAGAATAATGATGATGCCATTGTCTTACATTTACTTAAAAGTTGTCCATCCTGGTAATGATCACCTGGCAAAGAAAGATTGTCTAGATTATTCTGCTAGACATTTGTAAATATCTAGTTTGGATTTAGGAGACTGGGTAACCAATCAAATTAAAACCCAGATCTCACAGACCTGCCTGAGGAATTCACATATGAGAAAACTAATCAGTTGGCTTTGAAATGGAGATGAAAGCATCTTCAGGGAGGTATATGCTGGATGGGGATGGAAGTGGATAAAAACTGATTCAAGGAAGCATAACCCTTCAAAGTTTCAGCTGGTTTATAATTTATCTGTAATGGGAAAAATACTTTACCATCAAGATAAGATCTTGGAATACATTTGAAATCATCAGCTGTATTATGGATATGTTTGTGGATGTATGTGAATTGTAGGGAATGAAATTTTTTTCTGTGAATGTAATTTAGCGTGAATGAGATGACAAATAAGCTATATGCCATAAAGCCCATTTGATATAATGTGTGTAATTTTAAACTTAAAAGCATCATGTTTAAGAACCATAAGGGACGTTAGAGATGATCTAATACGAGTCACTTTGCAGATGGAGGAACAGAACCCCAGAGAAGCGAGTGGCTTGGCCCATAGTGTGAGCTGGACTCCAGATATTTAGATTATTGAGTTTGGAGATTTTTTTAGAACATAAGGAGTGATACCCACACGCACACTTTCAGTATATTTTTTTTTACCCTTAGTGGTTTTATGGCATTGTTAATCATAGCTGTAATTGATTTCTTTTGCAAGATGAACCAATTCTTCAGCCCTTTATACACGTTGGTGCTTAATAAAAATATTTTCTGTGACTCCTAATTAATGCTGAAATAAATTTAGAGAAGTTAGAACAATATTGTTTGTCAGCGTCTTCCTTGGTTTGAGCTATTAATGTGTTTCTTATGATTTCCCAGCTAGCTTATTTAAAAGATTTCAGAGAAAGTCATATATGCTGTGCTTTTCAAAGCAAAGCCCTGGTTGCTAGAGGGATGGAGTTTAATATAGTTTCATATCAGAGAGGTTTTAATAATGCAGTCTAAAGTATTTGTACATGAATTCATTAGGCCCAGATTAGTCTTATTATAATTACTCAAAAAGTAATTCAATTTAAGAGAAAACATTTTAAATGGATATAAAATACCCTGTTAGCTGGGAAGCCATACTGTTCTAGTTTATCAGCTCCATAAAGTACTAGCAGATTTGAACATAACTTTCACAGTATACAGAATGCAATCATAAAAAGTATTATTCCTAAATCTATTTTTTTATGTTCTTTCAGTAGTTAAGAGCTTTATCCTTCTGTGCTAGGAATGAGATATACTCGGGATAGAGTGTCATAAAAATGTTAGGGACTTAACTAGCTCACAGCCCCTGCACTCCCTCCCCAACTCAGTGTCAGCTGATGGGACACAAGTCCAGAGCCTCAGATTGATGCTGGTCATACATGCCAAAGGAAGTGGAGCAGGAAGAGACTTTGGAGCTTTTGCAAGTTTTTTCTTACTCAGCAACAGTGACAGGCGGAGGAGGGGGTCTTCATTTCTAACATGGTAAAAGGTGAGGGGAGCCAGGAACAAGGAAAACAATAGAACTTTCCCTGGCCCGCATCCACAGTGGGACAGAGAAGAAAAAGGAGAGAGTGATGATACAGATCATACAAGGTAAAGAACGAGCTAGTATTTGGCACAGAGGGCAGGAGGTGGGGAGGGAGGCCTTGCAGTTGGTCCTTAATGACCAAGACTCACCGGGCTCCAGGCAGTGAAAAGCTGCCTGGGTACCCCTGGGGAAGCAGGAGGGGCAGGGAGATGAGTTCTGTGGCCACGTGGCTGCCTGAGCTGTCTGTGCTGTCTGGCTTTGGAGACACAGAAAACTAATCACAGCCCCCGTGTGGTGCCATCGAGGCCAGGCAGGGGCTCTGGCTGACTCCAAGAGAGCACAGACCTGCACTCGGACAGGAAGGGGTTCCACTTAAGTGGTTTGTTGTGTTCAAACTTTTACTAATTTATTTGATGAGCAGCAGAACCCTTTCCAGGCAAATTCTTCATCGAACCCCACTGTCCTGAGCAGAGTGGTTCTCAGTTCAGCTGCCACGTGCAGCCTTACCTTTTTTAAACCCTGGACCTCCACTCATCACACCTGAGGGCAGGGATGGGTGAGCCCCTTCCCTGGTGGCCTTGAGACATAATGGCACAGGGACTGCCACAGGGGTGAGTGGTGCCAGAAATGAAGGCCAGGCTCTGGATTTCTGGAACATCTGGTGCTTATTACAGCCTGGTAAAACTGGAGTTTAGAGATAGGATGGCAATAGGTCTCTGATCTTAAAGATTAAAAGTAATTCATTCATAAAATAATATTTAATAATTCCTCAGAGTTTCTTAATGGTACGTAGCTACCGATGACAAGAAGGAATTAAAACCATCATTTAATTTTAATGGATTTTCCTCTTATGATATTTTACAGTCCTATATAAGTCACAACTGGTTATTTTCAAATAAGAGCCCCTGGGGATGGGAACGGCTACCCATTCCAGTATTTGTGCCTAGAGAATCCCATGGACAGAGGAGCCTGGTGGGTTACAGTCCATAGGTCGCAAGGAGTCAGACATGACTGAGTACCTAAGCACATTCCCCACACACAAGTCACAAATGATGATTATTTTCAAAGAGTAGGCAATCAATAAATGTCTGTCGGCTAGTAATGCTACAAGTTATAGAAGTCTAAATATTAGTCACTGTGCACTTTATATGCTTTACTTCGTTTAATCTCCAAAGCAATTTATGAGACAGCACAACAATTAGCTATTTTTATTATCTGCATGTTGCTGATGAGAACAACAAGGCTTCGAAAGGTTCAGTAATTTGCCTGAGATCACACAGCAAGACATGGAACTAGTTCTGACTTCAGGACCTGAGCTCTTTGCTACCCTGCAACCCTATTCTGTTGTTATTGTTATACCAACATTAAATTCAGTTATTGAATGTCTACCATAAGCCAGCTCCATGTCCTAAAAGTGCTTTACATATATGATCTGGGTTAGCCTTATGAATTTGAAAGAAATTTTATTATTGTCATTTTTTACTTGTAGAAACTGAGACTCAAAGAGGTTGAATAGTTGCCCGAGATGGCTAGGATGGTAGACTAGCAAGTGTTTGAACCTGGTATTATGTGACTTTGAAGTCTATGAGCTGCATGCTGATTAAATGATCTAACTTGACCCTCATGATACTCCTTTATCAAAAGGAGTATCAAAAGCTTATCTTTATCAGCTGATTTTACAAGTCAGAACATAGGCTACAAGAAGCTTCACCTTGAGTTTCCACCGGGTGAGGGGCTGGGACCCAGTCTTAGGTCATGGGTTCGAGTAGCCAGAATCATGTGGAGGAGACTCAGCACTGGACTGTATTTGGGAGAGAAGGTGTTAACCCTGCTCTCTCTGAGAAGGTCACCTGCCATTTTTGGACCTAGACTTCTTCCATTTGAAGCTGAACTATTCTGGAGTGCTGGGGAGGCTTTGGTGAGCCCCACATGTCAACCTTGAAAATAAATAATTTCAGTTCATTTACAGAGATTTGCAGAAGTATACAGACTGAATTCTAGAAACTCTTCAATATCTGTGCCTAGTGCTTGCTGGTTTTTGCAACTTTGTGAGGGGGCAGCTCCACTGACCTTGAAATTGACTTTGGTTAATGGTGAACTTGACCCCGTCCAAGGAAGTGATGTTCATTCCAACTGCTCCCTACATCCTTTCTTTTGCCCCTGGTTAGTTAGGTCCCAGTAGCATTTATGGGGCTTTACTGTAATGGCATTTGAAAGAGAATGGTACTTGAAAGAGAATTTTCTTCTGTAGTTCAAACCACAGGAGGACTCACAAGACAGCTCTCTCCCCAGGTGAGACTTCCTAAATGGGAGTTAAGTACAGGCATTTTCAAGAAACTAAACTCCCCTCATACATAATTTAACCTAGAAAGAAAGCAAAATTGAGAGCGTAGTATGATCACATTGTTCGAGGGCTAGTAACTCCTTCCCCCAGTCTTACAGAAATCAGGCACACTTTCACTATTTGGCATATCTTTAATGCTGTGGGATGTGGGCTAGATGTGATATTGTAATAATAGTGAGGGTTTCTGTAACCATAGTTATGAGCTGAGCTATGGATTGAAATAGTAAATTATTCCTAGCAGACTGAATGGGCAATCAGACTGCCATCTAGTTCCCCTCATAAAACAAAGCAATAGATAAATAAAGGAGATCCAACTCACTTAACCTACGTGGCTCTGTGGACCGCTAATTATTAACCCAGGCACAAGAGAAGGGTTCACCCAGAGTGTGGTTAAATCATTTTTAATAGAGGTAAACACGAGCCATGTGGATGAGTAGCACTCAAGCAAGTTTTTAATCAGCAACGTTTAGGAATCACCCAGCCTAATTGCCATAACTTATTAATAATAATAAATAATCTGGTCTTTTTATGGCTCCTGTCTCTGGAGGACTCAGTGCATTAAAGATCTCTGGGGTGTGAATCTCTCAGTAGCTATGGGGGAGGTGGGCAAATATCCTTGATGCTCATTCCTAGCAGAAGAAAGTGGACATTGAGGCCAAGAAAGGCAAATCTGAGTTCGTTTTTTCTCACTTGCTTCTTCCTACATCTGAATCGCCAATTTATAGATGCCCTTTCATCTATCTATAGGACCAGAATGGCTCTGGTGGGGGTGGGGTCGGAGAACAGGCTTTTCTTTGTTGATGTGAATGATTAGGGTTGAGGTTTTTTCCCTTGGGAAGTGAGTATGAGCAGAGCTTTGTCTGAAGGAGTTCACTTCCTCTGCACAAGTGTCCCTGGTGTCCTTTGGGTTCAACCTGACTGTGGCTAGGCTGGGCACTGGAAACTCCTAACTCCTTAACTGCATGATTTCCAGTTCCTGGCGGAGCAGAGAAGATGGCACCAGGTCTTATTCTTAGTCATTCTCTGCTGCAGCGGATGGGGGATGAAAAATGATTATGTAAACCATCGGACTTAACCTCCCCAACGCCATGGCACGAGTGTTAAAATCTCTCCAGGTCAGCTTGGTTCAAAGGTTGTAAGTGATTGATTCCCAGATAATTCTTAGTGGTTGGTTAGACTGGACAGAGATGATTGCCCTCAAAGTTTGAGGTCATTTAATTCCTATAAGTGACTAGTTTGGGTTGGGGGTGGTGGACACATGCACCAGAATAGAAGATGACAAAAAGGTATTTCTGTGGCTGATGTCCTCTGAGGTCTGCAGTTTTGGCAGGTGTAAAATGGCACAGAATCTACCTTCTTCTCACTTATTTTCCATTCTTCTGTCCATGAGTCATTTGAACATGAGCCTGGATGGCTGTTTCTGTCTGGAAAAGTGAAATTTTAAAGGGGGTACCCAAGCAGAGAAAAGAGAGAGGGTACCCAATTCAGAGAAAAGAGCTAAGCAATGCTAAGAATGGAATGATTTATGTCATAGAGTACAAAAGACATACATTTAGAGTGTAAATTACAAGATAACTCATGTGCAAAATTGTTGTAATATTTATACTAGTGTTTATTAAAATTTACATTTGAATAAAAAGGTGCAAAATGTAAATGAAGCTGAAAAGTGGATTTGAAAAGAATCTGAAATAGCTTCTATGAAAATCAGGAGAGTTTTCTGGGATAGACGATAGGAATAGTACTCTATGTAGGTTTGTCTGTTAAACCATGAAATATACAGTAGGATTGGAACGAATAAGGTCTGTGATTCCTGAATCTCTGCCTGAATTTCCTCCCTCCCTGCCCACTGATACTTTCCAGTAACTCAGATCAGTACTGAAAGCCATGGAGAGGAGGTTGAAGTTTCTGGACGGATGTCGAGGCTGGATCCGTATTTGAAAGGCTAATCTCATTTCACTGATGTTTTCAATGTTGGAAATTTTTGTCTGTATTCATTAAAGGAGAATGATAAATCTCTAATTTGTACTTTGCTACTAATAGGAATGATTTTGTGCTTCATTAAGGTTAAAGAATCTCATGTCGTCCTGGCTCAGCCTCTCATGGACACCATGTGTGATCTTGGGAGAGATCTCTTCCTTCTCTGGGACTCAGTTTCTTCATCGATAAAACAAGGGGGTTGTAGCAGAGGAGTGTTGAGAGAGACCAGCCCCCTGCCCTTCCCTCCTGTGTGGGAACACACCATGCCAGGCACTTAGGATCCACAAAGGCCATCAAGATGCATAGCTCTTGTTCTCAGGAGTACGTGGTCTTCATAAATAACTAATTATAGTATGAACTGTAATTGCAACATGCACAAGTTACTCTGGGAGCACAGAGGCGGAAAGAGCGACTTCCTTCTCTGCAGGGATAGGCTCTGAGAAACTTCACAGTGGCTGTGACATTTGAAGGGGGAGGAGGAGGGCTTCTCCAGGTGTGCGGGCTGGTCAGAGGGTGGATGGTTCAGACTGTGCGTTGCAGGCAGCAGCTGCACGTGACTGTGGTAATTTAGGGAGCTGCACATGGTCCTTCTCACCATCTCTGGACCGTTAGGGCATGGCGGCCGAGTAGCTTTGTATACACTGCTATGTCAGAACTTGGGCCAGTGATGGATTACTGAGGTTAGAGAGTAATGTATGGCGTGTATAAATTAAAGCAGGGTTTAAGTTTTCCTGTAATGGCACCAGTCTGGCCCATTTACATTCCAGTTGGCTTTCCTGAGTGTGAGAGGAGGGGTGGTGATTTAGCCAATTCCCTGGGAGTTTTAAGCCTATGTTGGTCTCATCTCTCCTATAGCCACTGGCCTAGGTGTGCCCCGGGGGACATGTGTGTTGCATGTGAGTGACACCCTTATGGGGGCACATGTGCCCCAATGGGGGCTTCCCTGGTGGCTCAGATGGTAAAGAATCTACCTGCATTGCAGGAGACCCAGGTTTGATCCTTGGTCAGGAAGATTACCTGGAGAAGGGACTGGCGATCCACTCCAGTATTCTTGCCTGGAGATTTCCATGGGCAGAGGAGCCTGGAATGAAAACTGTTCTCACTGGTCTTCTCTCTTGCAGTCTGTTTAACCCATTAAGTACATGGTTATCCACACTATTTGTGGCCCCTTGGCCCTTTGTGACCTTGTGGGAGCTGATGTTTTAGCTGAAGACTGACAGCAAATATAGATGTGGATGATATAATTCTCATTTAGTTTTTAAGATGCAGGTAAATTTTAAATTCAGATTGTAAATGTAGGGCATGTTCATTGTTAAATTTAAAATAATACAGAAATTCTTACATAATATTTTAAATGATCCCAGATGCAATTACCTGAAGGTTAACATTTCTGTGACCATCATCACAGGTCTCTAGACATATACACCCATACATGCACATACATGGGCTCAGGATACATGTTCCATGTTACTTTCTGATTTCTTTGCTCAAAAATAATAAAAATCTTCTACCATTTTAAATGGCGGAACCATAATCCATTGAATAGATGTATTGTTTTTGATTTGGTTCTCTGCTGCTGCTGCTACTGGTGCTAAGTCACTTCAGTCGTGTCCGACTCTGTGTGACTCCAGAGACGGCAGCCCACCAGGCTCCCCCGTCTTTGGGATTTTCCAGGCAAGAACACAGGAGTGGGTTGCCATTTCCTTCTCCAATGCATGAAAGTGAAAAGTGAAAGTGACGTCGCTCAGTCGTGTCCAACTCTTAGCGACCCCATGGACTGCAGCCTACCCGGCTCCTCCATCCATGGGATTTTCCAGGCAAGAGTACTGGAGTGGGGTGCCAGTGTCTTCTCCTTCACAGGCAAATAGACAATCTCTGTTGCTTGTCCTTTATACACAATGCTGTAATGAACATCTTTGTAGGTTTTAGATATTTGAAGACCTTTAGGTATTTCATTAGATGACATTCCTAGCAGTGGTGGTGTTAGGTTAAGGATGTATATTTAACTTTTCCATACGTACTGTCAAACTGTCTTGTAGAAGTTTTGCACTTATTTACAACCCCGTGTTGGCTCAGATGGTAAAGAATATACCTGCAGTGCTGGAGACCCTGTTTGATCCCTGGGTTGGTAAGATGCCTGGAGGAGGGCATGACAACCCACTTCAGTGTTCTTGCCTGGCGAATCTCCACGGAGAGAGGAGCCTGGCAGGCTACAGTCCCTAGGGTCGCAAAGAGTCAGACGTGACTGGGCATGGCACAACCCCATGATCAGGGCAGGAACTGGCTTACATCTGCATGGTGGTGTCTGTATTCTTGCCAATGCTATCCTCCATCTTTGTGTGACTGGATGAGAAAATAGGACCAGACAGGAATATTTTAGGGGTGATTGGGAGTCTGTAGAAGCAAGGTGAGCCTGATGTCAAAAAGTACCTTGCAGGGACTTCCCTGGCAGTCCAATGTTAAGACTTACACCTTCCAAGGGGTAAAGGTTTGATCCCTGGTCAGGAAACTAAGATCCCACATGGCTCATGACCAAAAACCCAAAGCATAAACAGAAGCAATATTTTAACATATTCAGTAAGACTTTAAAAATTCTCCACATCAAAAAAATAAAAAATCTTGAAAAATGTACCTGACCTATGCATTCATGTTCACCAAAAGATATGGACAAAACATCACAGTCTGTAATTGCCCAACAATTGTCGAAACAATCCAAATATCCATCCACATTAGGGTGAAGTGAAGTGAAGTGAATTTGCTCAGTCATGTCCGACTCTTTGCGACCCCATGGACTGTAGCCCACCAGGCTCCTCCCTCCATGGGATTCTCCAGGCAAGAGTACTGGAGTGGGTTGCCATTTCCGATGGAGAAATAAATTATGATAAAATCATAAAATCACCCAGTAGAATACTACCTGGCAGTGAGAATGAATGACCTTCTACATGCCACAGCCTGGATGACTCCCGTAATCACTGTAGAGTAAAGAAGACGGACAGAACAAATTTGTACTGGATTAATCCATTTATATAAAGCTTGTTGGCTCAACAGGTAAAGAACCTGCCTGTAGTGCAGGAGATGTGGGTTCAGTCCCTGGGTCGGGAAGATCCCCTGGAGGAGGAGGCCATGGCAGCCCACTCCAGTATTCTTGCCTGGAAAATTCATGGAGAGAGGAGCCTGGTGGGCTGTGGTCACAAAGGGCTGACCATAACTGAAGCAAATGAGCACAGAGCCCAGAAGTATGCCTAGTGGTTACCGTTGGCGGGCGTTAGCCAGTGCTTATTAGTTTATGCTTTTTGCTAATATGTGTGTTTTCAGATGCCAGACCTAGTGCTTGGCATATGAATTAGTATTTTTTTTTCCAACTTGTCACAGATTTTGACTTCAGATTTAATATGAAGACCTGGTGTTATTAGTTGTGAATTATATGTAGAGAATTCATACAGATTTTCTGCTGATTATGATTTAAATATGGAACTTTAGTAGATTCACAGGTCTTTCCTCTGTTTATCCTGTTGTGTGCCATTGTCACTTCTGTTGTTTATAAACCAGCCTGGCGGCTTAGTAGTAGGCAAGAAGATGGTTTGTGGAATCAGACAGATTTGGGTTCAATCCTGAGCTCATTGCTTATTCCTCTGTGGTCTTGGATCAGTTTCTCAACCATCCAGAAGCTCAGTTTCCCTGTCTATAAAGTAAGGATAATATTGCAACTTGCCTCATAGGGTTGTAGTGAAAATAATAATATTAAAATGAATAGTAACTGGAAACTTTTGTATGTATACCATGTCCTGGACACCAGTCTAAGGCTTTAAAACATAGGACACAGTTTGGTTAATCTTTCCAATGCAAATGTATTTGTGGTTTAGGGATCTGTAAGCCACAGGGTTAGTAAGCATCAAGCCAGGATTTAAACCCACGCAGTTCCCTTCCAGAGGTCAAGCTTTTAACCACTGTCTCTGAGTAGAGGAAATATTGTACTAAGAGGGTTTAGTAGTCAGTGTATGTTAGCTATGATGCTCATCACTGGCATTTGCAACATAATTACTGATTTTTTTCTCCTTTCTGTCTCCTTTTTTCCTCCTGTTTTTCCTTCCTCCTGGCAGATGTTTTCCAGCAAGGTAAGCTCATTGCCTCCTGCCTGCTTTTCTATTGCTTGTGCTCTTTTGGGAGGGAGTATCACCCAGTGCAGAGGGTTATGGGGCTTTCCATCCTTCTGTGGACGTGCCATGGGGACTTTAGGACAGATGTACTGTGAGGAGGATGGCCTGGGGTGGCCTGAAGTGCCATCAGCCTTCCAGAACCTCTGCTGTCGAGCCTCTACCCCTTCCTCTGGACCTTGCTTGGGGATAGAACGAGGACTGGACAGTTGGGGCAGGGACATTGGGCACGGGTTCATGCCCAGGCACCTGTCCGAGAGCAGGTCTGCTGTGGGCTTGTGAGACAGGTGGGGAGCAGATGTCTCTGGAGGGGATCAGGTGGAGGCCCCTGTTTCTCAGAGCTCCTGCATCCAGGCCAGCTTCTGCTTGGTCAGGTCTCCACACGCCACCTCCACCTGGGAGCTTCTCTGTCAAGCAAAGGTGTGGGCAAGACCATGGCTGGCTGGCCACTTTGTGCCCTACAGCCCAGAGGGACCTCACAACCTCTCCAATTGGGTCAGTGATTGAGAGGAACCTGGCAAGGGTGTGCAGTGTCTTACATATTTTTCCAGTCAAGTTTATATGTTCAGGGGAGCTGGAGAGGGAAAGCGTAGACTGTGTCTAGGCTGCGTGTCCTTCTGGCTCATGTTTAAGTCCCTACTCAGGATACACAGCTTCTGCACTCCGGGAGACTCGCAGGCATGGCCTTATCGAACCCGCTAGATACACATTCAGGGCAACTGCCTCTTTCCGTTTTTCATCACCCTGTGAAACTACCGGGAGAAAGTGAATAGACCAGATTGTTTATATATTCAAGGTGGGAAGCGTGTGTATCCCATGCCTGCCACCTCATTCTCGAATCCCAGGCTGCCTTAGGATAAAAGAGACTGTTGTAAAAAAAAAAAAAAAAATCCAGGCATCCCATAAGTAGCTTCCAAATAATTTTATGGGCTGGATATTTTCTCAACAATTATTTTACCCCAAACATGCAGTGTGTGATGGAGAAGGTCTGTCTGCTTTCTCTGATCGAAGCGCAGTTGTGGGTAACAACGAAGGGACTTGTGCTGTCTTTAAGAGTGTGGAGTCATAGACCTACTTTTATAAATAATTCATAAATCTAAACCAGCCAGAAGTAATAAGTTCCATTTGGCTGGAGACGAAGCGATGGGCAAAATTGAGAAGGTGCCACGACTGTGGATGTAAAGCATGTGCCATCAGGGTCCTGGCTACAGTGTGTTTTCTTCCTTGACACATTGAGGGTTCAATGACATGCTCTGGGAGGCAGTTTTTTTTTTTTTTCCTATAAACTAGAGAGCCAAGCTCTCCCCAATGCCGAACTACATGTCTTCTTTTGAGACATAAAATGTGTGAGTTTGGGAAAGTCTTGCTGGAGCCAGTGTGCCGAGGCCCCTGGAGAATGGAGAGAGAAAAGATTGGTATCAGATCTGGCTTTTCTACCTACAACCATGAGCATTCAGTTATTGTAGTCAGTATAAAAAATGGCTTATCAGACTGCTCATGTCAAGGTTGCCTCCTTTTTAATCAGTCCTGCCATTCCATTGATGAGATTTGACTGTCGGTAACAATGATATGCAGAACAAAACTTATAATCATCTGTAAATCATGGACTATCGAGACTTAATCACATCTTCCAGAGACAGAAGCTGCTAACTATCCCTGGCCCTGTGAGATAGTACTAGGATTACAGATGGGGAGAACTGAACTTGCTTTTGTGAATTATTTACATGGCTCTGGCCTTGCAGGACTGTTTCATACAGAGGGACATTCTCTGAAATGATGGCCAAGAACTCACCAGCTGGTACCCCTCCTTACCCCTGCTTCTGGCCATTCTGCTTGTGAAATGAATGCTCAGTAAAATGTGACAGTAAAAATGTGTCAGTGACAGTAACCTCAGAAAAAGACAAAGCTTCTGTGTCTTGCAGACAATGTCTGAAACGTGACTGCACAGCATCTTCTTGGGGCAGGGGGTGGGGGATGGGTGCACAGAAACTCTGCTACCAGAATTGTGCCATTAACTTGAAACACAGGGGCCGTGAAGTGTGCTAGAAATAAACAGCAGAAAACTATGTGTTTCAGGTGAACAGAAGCCACAGGGCCGTTTCTGCCGCCCATCTACACGAGGCAACTCTGAGTGGCTCTGGGCTGACCATGCCGTGGGCATCAGGCCTGGCTTGCTTTGGTTTACCCAGGGACTGAAGGCCAGCTGGGTTGGGGGGTGCTGGTTTGCAAAAATGTACTCTTGGCCGTGAGTGAGTGAGGTCTCTTTGCCCAGAGGAATCCTTGCATGTTGGGGCTGCCATACGCCAGGGCTGATAGAAGAGCGAAGCAGGCTTGCAAGTTGACAACATCAGATGTTCTCAGAGGAAACCGAAGTTTTTTCCTCTGGATAGCATTATCTTTTCTTTCACTACAGATCAATCTTGTTACAGCGGATAACAGCGCAGCAGCTACTGCGGGTCTTTCTCTGCTGGTACCGTGGTGTGTGCACGTGGGAGCCGATTTCTACCCTCAGCCGTTTCTGAGCTTGTCTCGGTTCTTTGATCTGTAAATGCCACTTACTGTGACAGTTAGACCACAGGGCTGGAGGAGAGTCAGGGACCAGTGGGTCTGCAGCTGGGCCTTCCATGTGTAGGAGTTCTGGGGACCATGGGGCCACATTTTCAAGGAGCCTTAATTGACCCACATTCTCTGGCATCCACAGAGCTCATGAGCCACTGGATGGCTCTCAGGAATTCTGAAGAGCCACAGAATTGCTCTTCACAACATCAAATGCAATTGAAAATGCTGTACGTGCGCATGTGTCTAGAATCTTGAGTTTTAGGGCACTTTTATACTGATCGTTCAATAATGAAGTCAAGACTACATACGCACACACACACCGCACAGCTCATTTGAAGTTACTGAAGCACCTTTGAATGCTCATCCATGGGCTCAACCTTGATTCTGAAATCGAACAGAAACTGAGTGGCTTGGAAATGAGAACACCACCACTCAGCTGGGCGTTTGAAAGTGTCAGCAGGCACCATATAAAGATTTCACCATTGAGTTAATTCTCTGCTCAGTGAACTGAAGTCCTTTATAGACTCTGTGCCGAAGAGGCATAGCCTTCCCTCCTCCTCACTTCTCACCTGGAGCTGAGATCTTGCTATTAGAGAGGGTTTTCTTCCAGGTCAAGTAATTTTTGATACCTTTCAAACATAGTGCACTTGTTTATTTTGTAACCAGTAACTGTGTGTGAGGTACTTTCTGTGAGGATAAAGGAGTGACTGAGACGGCAAAGTCCCCTGTTCTCAGGGAACTCATGGTCGAGCTTGGGGAACATTTGGTGCCAGGCATGCAAATTAATAAACAAGGTAAATTTCAAGAGGGATACAAGAAGTGAGGGCTTCCCTAGTAGCTCAGCTGGTAAAGAATCTGCTTGCAACACAGGAGACCCCATTTTGATTTCTGGGTTGGGAAGATTCCCTAGAGAAGGGAGAGGCTACCCACTCTAGTATTCTTGGGCTTGCCTTGAAGGCTCACTTGGTAAAGAATCTGCCTGCAGTGCGGGAGATCTGGGTTCAATTTCTGGATTGGGAAGATCCCCTGGAGGAGGGCATGGCAACCCACTCCAGTATTCTTGGCTGGAGAATCCCCATGGCTTCTCCATGGGCTGCAGTCCATGTGGTTGCAAAGAGCTGAACATGACGGAGCGACTTAAGCACAGCACAGCATAAGCAGTGAAGAAAATATCATGGGTGGTACGCTAGGGGCTCAGAGGGCCAGGGATGTTACATGGAGGTGGCCGGAGAGTGACAAGGAAGACCAGCTATTGGAGGATCCGGGGACCAGCAAGAAAACTTGCAAGGGAGGGGCCTGGTGGGCAGGAACGCCCCCATATTCCAGAATCAGAAGGAAGCTGGTGTGAGAGAGGAAGTTGTATGAAATGAGCAAGGAGAGGAAGGCAGGCATGGTCTAGGGATCAGGGGAAGTCCATGGTGGTAGTGGTGAGTTGTAAGTAGAAGAGTCACATGGTCTTAGTTACATTTAAAAGCACCAGACTGACTGCTGTGAAAATGCACAAGAACAGCATGCGAGGCATATAAACCAGGACCAAGGCTGAGTGCTGAGCAGGTCCAGCCGGGCTGAGATGGGGCCCTGCCCTCAGGCCCTAGTCGCTCCCTTGAGGAAGTGTGGTGGGTAGTGGGAACTTCCCACCCAGCCAGCTCACCTCTACTGAGCACCATATTTTGTGCCTGTGTGGAGTCTTGTGCCATGACTTAAGGCTGGCAAATTATACCCCTCAAAAACACCAATAAAATACTCTTCTATGTGTCTTCAGATTGTAAAAAGCCACTTTTCTCCAGTGCATACATATGTTTTCATCATCTATATTACATATACATTATTAATGTATGCGCTTCCCTGGTGGCTCAGATGGTAGGGAATCCGCCTGCAATGCGGATTGCGGATTCCTGGGTTCAGTCCCTGGGTTGGAAAGATCCCCTGGAGGAAGGCATGGCAATCAATTCCTGGAGAATCCCCCTGGATAGAGGAACCTGGCAGGTTAAAGTCGATGAGGTTGCAAAGAGTCAAACACGACTGAGCAGCTAAGCACAGCACATTAATGTGTGTGTGTGTGTGTGTGTGTGTGTGTGTGTATAAATATGCCTAGTAGATATCAGTTTTTCCCCCAGTAGGGCTGCTGCCTTTGTTGAGGAGGTTGGGCCAATAGCTTTGCCCAGCAGCCTCAGTTTTCCTATCTGTAAAATGAGAGAGCTGGGGAGATCCTTGACCCAACGTGGCTTCCTGCTGATGCTCTGTTTTAAGAAGTTTTAAGTGAACTTGAGTTAATAAGAGTACAAAAATGTCCCATGCTGCAGATTTAGAGTATTGTCCAGAGAACATGGGTGAAAGCAGAGGTTGAGAATGAGGTGGCTGAGAATTAAGGTGAAAAGAAACATGGTTACAGAAGTGTAACGTACTCTCAAGGCTTTTTGGAAACATCAGTTCTTGCCTATGTGTTAATAATGGAATTCACACTGGATGGCATTGCTTTTACTAATCTGAAAAGAACAATAAATCATAGTTTGCTTTCTGGCAGCCCAGCCCAGCTCGTTAATTGTTGAGGTGGGTTTGTGATGACAGTGACCACTGCATTTATAATGTGTTTGACTTAAGCTCTTTTGCATTTTTCAAATGTGTTGGTCTAACTGCTGGAGTTGGCTCTTACGTTTTTCCCAACCACTTCAGAAAACCCATCTATTATAAAACTCTGACCCTTTAGCCATGAATTATGGTTCTCCTGGTAACATCATACATTATGAAATATTGTTTTCTTTATGAATGTGGGATTTGGGTGAATAAATTAAATCTATTGTTACCACCTCCAGGGAAAAACTCCAAGTTGTCATATGATGCTAACAAGTAAATGAGAAAAATGCATGAACATTCTTATGGTGGAAAGTGGCTGATTCCCTGGTCACGTGTTTCTATGCTAATGTTTATGGTGTATATATATATCATCCCCCTTTCTGTTCAGAGTCAGTAGAATATTCCGAGTCATGTAGGAAATGCATTCATCTTTCCAGCACAAACTGAACATTATCATTTAATTTCATGTAGACTCACTTTGTGTGAGTGCCTTGTGTAGGAAAACGATAGGCATATTTAAATAGTCACATTCTCTGAGATGCTTTGTGACATTCTACGTGGGCTGTGCAAGGTAGTCTGTTCCATGCCAGCTGGCCTCGAGTAATGCTTTTCCTTGTAGCAGATTCTGTGTCCTCACTCCAGTCCTGAAGTATGCATTTCAGGTGAGGTCTCAGAGTCTCTCCTCCCAGTTACTCGAGTTTCACAATTGCCAGATCAATGAAAGGGGGTAAGTTTTATTGTTGAGATGGTTGCTAATAACAAGAGGAATTTTTCTTTTCTAAATTTTATTTTATTGGGATGATAATGATGATGATGGTACTACCAATATTTGTCCACGTCCTGTATTCCAGGCATTGGGACAGATGCTTTGTTCACATTTTCCCGTTGAATCTGTCCGCGTATTTTTTGAAGTAGGTTTTATAACCAGTAATCCCACTTCACAGGGAAGAAAACTGAAGCACAGAGTAGAATCCATCTAGTGATGTTTCTATAAGTCGTGAGTAGTAGAGCCAGGATTTTATTTTTTTTATATTTTGTGGGTTCGAATCCCACCAGAGTCAATTTTATTTTATTTTTTTCCTTTCCTCTTTTTCTGACTTTTTCTTAAAGGCTCCCACCCTTCTCCTCCTACACTATCTCAGTGTTTTCCAGCTGGTTTCAGTTCCAACCTCAGCCTCTGCTCTGCTCTCTTCTTTACTTACCTGTCTGCCCCAGGGGACTTGGGCCGAGGAGAGTAGGACTGGGAGTGGGAGACAAAAGGGGAGGGAACGTGGGTGTTAATGCTGAGATAAAGGCAGGGCCCTCGCTCTGGGAAGGAGAAGGCGATGGCACCCCACTCCCGTCCTCTTGCCTGGAAAATCCCATGGATGGAGGAGCCTGGTGGGCTGTAGTCCATGGGGTCGCAAAGAGTCAGACACGACTGAGCGACTTCACTTTCCCTTTTCACTTTCATGCATTGGAGAAGGAAATGGCAACCCACTCCAGTGTTCTTGCCTGGAGAGTCCCAGGGAGAGGGGAGCCTGGTGGGCTGCCGTCTATGGTGTCGCAGAGATGGACATGACTGAAGCGACTTAGCAGCAGCAGCTGGCTCCGGGACACATGAGGAGTTAGTAACCACTTTGTACTATGTACTAGGGACTCAGGAATGGACTGGGGCTGGACTGGGGGCAGAGGGTACAATCCTAGACACAAGGGGATGGGCGCAGGGAGAAGGGACAGGGACCGGGAAAATACATATTTATTTATTTTGGTTGAAAGACCTTATTCTACAGTAAAGTTTTAGATTTTCTGAAAAATTGTGAAGCTAGAGAGTCACCATATATCCTGCACCTCGTTTCCCCTATTACTAACATCTTACATTAACATGGTTCATTTGTTACAACTAATGACCCAATATTGATCCATTATTAATAGCTAAACTCCATGGCTTATTCAGATTCCCTTGCATGAGTGCATGCGTGTGTGATCATTCGCTCAGTTGTGTCTGATTCTTTGCAACCCCATAGAATGTAGCCTTCCAGTCTCCTCTTTACGTAATTTTTTCAGGAAGAACACTGGAGTGGGTTGCATTTCCCCTCCAGGGGATCTTACCAACCCAGGGGTTGAACCTGCATCTCCTTCGTCTCCTTCAGTGGCAGGCGGATTCTTTACCACTGCGCCACCTGGGAAGCCCATTCATATTCCCTTAGTTTTTACCTAATGTTCCATCTCTTTTCAGGGATCCTATCCAAGACATCACATTACTTTTAGTATCCATGTCTTAGGCTCCTCTGGGCTGTGACAGTTTCTAAGACTTACCTTGTTTTTGATGACCTTGACAGTGTTGAGGAGTCCTGGTGTTTTGAGAAGTCTCTGTTGTAGATGTCCCTCTCTGGGAACTGGAATACTGTTTTTCTCATGATTAGACAGAGGTTATGGGTTTTGGGGAAGATCACAGAGGTAAAGCTCCATTTGCCTGACTTCATATCAAAGGCATTTCCTGTCAACATGATCTGTGACTCTTGATGTTGATCTTGAACGCCTGGCTGAAGTAGTGTTTGTCAAGTTTTTCCACCGCAAAATTACTTTCTGACTCCTTTCCACACTGTACTCTTTGGAAGGAAATCTATGCATAGCAGACTCTTAGGGAAAGTGCGGAGCTGTGTTCCATCTTATTATACAGAGGCTAGCTACTCAAGTTATTTTTCTACAAGGGAGATTTGGTTCCTACGCTTCATTTATTACTTTATTCAATCATATATTTAGATCAGTATGGACTTATGATTATTCTATTTCATTGTTGTCATTTAATCACTAAGTTGTGCCTAACTTTTTGCAAGTCCATGGACTATAGCCTGCCAGACTCCTCTGTCCATGGGGTTTCCCAGGCAAAAATAGCAGAGTGGATTGCCATTTCCTTTTCCAGGGGATCTTCTTGACCCAGGGATCCAACTCACAACTCCTGCTCTGGCAAAGGATTCTTTATCCTATGTGATAGTTGCTCAGTTATGTCCGATTCTTTGTGACCCCATGGATTGTATCTTGCCAGGCTCCTCTCCTCATAGAATTTTACCATATACCTTGGGTTACATGTAATACACATTTAATTTATTTTCTTGGCTTGTCCATTGGAAGCTCTTTCAGTGGACTCCTTGTGTCCCTTTGACATATTGCAGTCAATTATTTTTTGAGGCTTTCTGCAATACTTTCTGATACTATAAGATGCTCCATGCTCATCTTGCGTATTTCCCATCCCTGTCCTTGAGTCAGCCATTTCCTAAAGGAGCCCTGCTTCCTTTTATTGGAGAATGATGTTAGAAACCAAGATCTGGGTGCTGGGTATGCTTATTGTTATTGGGATGTCATTTCTTTTAGGCCCTCTCAGTTGACAGAGCAAAAAAACGCATGTGTGTGTATTCTAACCCATGTATATGTGCCTGCCTGTTTCTATATACAACCAGTTGTATCTGTATTAAGTGTGAGTTCTTACTGGTGTATCTAGCTCTCATCATTACCACATGGATCATTCTAGGCTTCTCCCCTTGCTTATCTGCACATTCCCACTCCCAAAGTGAGACACTTAAGCCAGAGTTTTCAACTCAGGAAGTCTGATTTAGGTTTTACAACACACTGTCATGATTCCCACTGAAGGACTTTCTTCTACTCCTGGTGAAACACAGTCACAGGTCCTTGACGTTCCCTAGGTTCAACAGGACCACCCAGATGCAGAGGGGTGAGTTTATTAGATACCTATCTATGTTGTTGTAACAAAATGCCATAAACAGGGAGTAGGGTGGGGTGTCAAATAGCAAGCGTTTATTTCTCATGGTTCTGGAGCCTGAAAGTATGAGATCAAGTTGCTGGTAGATTCCATGTCTGCTGCTGGCTAGTTTCCTGATCTGGAGAAAGCTGTCTTTTCTCTGTGTCCCCAGGAAGCAGGAGGGAATGAGCTCTCTGGTCCATGCTGATGTCTCCAATGTGTGTGTGTGTGTGTGTGTGTGTGTGTGTGTGTGAGAAGCAAGCTTGCCTTTTCACAGTCTCCTCTAATGTCTTTATTAGGACCATGCTTACAATCTCTGCAATGACATTTTATCTTGAAATGCTTGTGAGTTAGCTCCCCTCCCAGTTCCTCTCCTAGATATATCCCTGCTCCTGCTCACTTTGTAAAACTCAGGATAACTCTCTGCTGGGTTACCCTGACTCACTCATCCCAACAGGTGGGGAATTCTGCCTTCTACTCTAGGGAGTTTCCTATCACCCCCTCCTGCCTCCATCAGCACTTCTCTCAACTCATGTTGTTGTAATGATCTATTTGAGCAAGTTTTCCCACCCCCGATCAAGCCCCTGGACAGAAGGAACTGTGTCTTTTAATTTGAATTCCTAGCACCAAGTGCAGTGCTTAGCACATAGTGGGTGCTCAATAGATGTTTGATGAATAACAATGGACTAAAACGACAAAGCTCAGAGGAACTGCATTTTGTGTGTATGGTTTATGTGTGTGCACATGCATGAACGTGCACACACGTGTACACACACTTCCTTTTATGTTCGACAATTTAGGTGCTTAGTCAGGTTGAAGCAGATGCTGTCATGGAATCAGCTGGATGTTGACAGCAAAGCCAAATCCTTTCTTATCCATGAGTCCAAAAGTCTTTTTTCCATTCTGTTTCCTTCACCACTGTTTTTGTTTTTTGTTTTTTTTTTGAGGGGACAGGTTTTGGACCCAGAATGAATCAGCAGGTATTAGCTGCTGTGGTCTGTGCGGGTATGAGCAGGAACATGAGATATATAGCAGACACATTTCTACCTTCCAAGAGTTGACAAGTTTATTGGAAACTCAAAGCCAATCTGTCTAGGGGCCAGTGGGCACTGCCCTTTCTCAGTGCTGGAGGAAGTCATATAGAGTGGGAGTTCTTCTGCTGAAAGAGTGGGGCTGGAGATGGTTTAAAGAAGGTGGAAGACCTGAGTGGACGGGACCAGGGCGGACCTGTAGGTGGGCAGACGGAAGACAGTCTGAATGGAGGTGGAGGCAAAGACAAGTTTGGTGTTGTGCTTATGGGATGTTGAGAGTGCAGTACACTCACCAGGCTCTAGGTTAGGACTGGGTGGGACCAGTGATGGAGGCTTCACAGACGTCAAGGGCCAAAACCTCTGTGCTTTCTTGTGCCCCAAATCTACCAGTGTGATTGAAAAGATTTTGTCTGCCAAGTGCGTAGTATTGTTGTTGAGTTATTGCACTTTCTAATTCATTTTATTGTGCCTTTTGCTGTTTAAGGTTGACCAATCAGTGTTTCTAATCTTTACAGTGAATTAGTTATGCCCTTGAGTTGATGGAATTCTAATCCATAAAAAAGCTAGCTTGATATTTTAGATAGCTTGAACAATAGTTTTCTTGTTTATTTTTAAATCTAGGCAGCAAAATTTAGATTTGTTCTAGGAACCACAAGAAAGCCATTGTAGCTTTTTGAGCAGAGAAATAGCATGTACTGTGCACACGATGAAAATGCTGTGTGCTTGGTGGCAGAGGATAAAGATGGCCTCTGCTTACTTATGTACAGTGTGCCAGGCACATACGTTAAAGCCTTTCTTCCCCAGAATGACCCTAAGAGTTTCACGTACTCACTTATCTTCATTTTTTATCCCCATTTTTCATATGCTGAAATAGATTCAGAAAGTTCACGTAGCTTTACTTTGCAGAGGATCTCCCATCTAGTAAAGAACAGGGCCTGAATTCAGAACCAGGCAATTGGACTTAGTTCAAATTCTTACCACCATATCACAAAGTCATTTTGGAGGGACCAGATTAATAGTTAAATGTAGGTGTTAGCTGTATGGGTGTTCATTGCAGATTATCTCACCTCTGCTATATGTTTGAAGACTTCATTATAAAATATGGAAAAAACAAAGAAACCTTAGTTGGGTTCTTCATAGGAACAGAGGTCACATGGCCTCCACAGTCATGGATTAAGAGAGGTCAGTCAGAGGTTGGGCCTCCCTGGAGGAGTGGGCCGGTCGTGGGGTCCAGCTGTGGGACTGCAGGTGAGGTGGGACCCAGGTGAGAGACAGGTGGAGAGCAGGCTGAGGGCTCAGCTCGTTTCCTGGGTGCTCTTGTAATGAATAACCAAGAACCTGAGGGCTTAAAACAACAGAAATTTATCTCTCACGGTTCTAGAAGTCAAGGGTCTGAAGTCAAGCTGTTGGCAGGACCCGGCTGTCTCTGAAGGGTCTAGGGGAGGGTCCTTCCCTGCCTCTTAACCAGCCTGTGGAGGCTCCCAGAAGCTCTTGGTTTTCCTTGGCTTGTCGCTGCATCTTTCCAATCTCTTCCTTCACCATCACACAGCCTCTTCTCATCTTATAAGTACACCAGTCACTGGATTTAGGGACCACTCTAATCCAGTGTGACCATGTCATAACTTGATGACATCTGCAGAGACCTTATTTCCAAACAAGATCACATATTGAGGTTCAGGGTGGACATGAACTTTTGGGTTGGGGACACTCACTACTCAACCATGACAAGTGAACAGCCAATCTGGGAGGTCCAGTATAAGGAGAGGGAAGTATGGGAGGACGAGGTGGCCAAAAAGAAAGTAAAGGGTTGAAAGATAGGGAGGAAACCCTGAGCAAAGTGGAGAAGGAAATTGAATTAAATCTGGTAAGAGAAAGAAACAAGGGCTCCAGAGAGAGGAAAACAAGGCAAGTAGGTTTTCGAGGAAAGGGCTGTGTCTCAACCATGGGCCTCTCTGTTTATTTATCTCCTGAATACCTTAAAGAATTAAAATGTAAATCTCGGAAATTAAATCCACGGGCACAATGTCAACAGAGAGGGCTTTTGCAGAACAGACAAAGCTGTTCTTTTTCCTTGTGAAACAGCCATGGTGGGAAACCACGTCTGTATGCACAAGATTTATTTGAGATGGATTAAGGTTCGTGATGAGCAAATCTCTGAAGGATTGGAGATGCAGTTCTCATAAGCCTGCAAAAGTTCAGCTCCTTATCTGAGGCTTATCCAAACCTGACGAAACCTTTTAGGCCAGCATGGAGGTTAGGGACCTCCAGCAGCTGAAAGTTAATATCCTGCGCCAGGAAACCACCTGCATTGTGAGAGGCGGCGGGGAGAGAGTCATATAAATTAATGTGCTCTTGGAAGGGAGGCCCTCTGTGGGCTGGGGCTTCCTAGTGTGGACCACCCACTCTCTTTGGTAGGGGGATTACAAGCTCAGTCCTTTGAGCCCTTTAGGGGAGGGAGGTAATACCTCCTGGTTCTTGAGATCTTTCAATGCATTCAGTTCTCACGTCAGATTCCGTTCTCAGTCACCTCCTTAAGCGTCCTTTTGGACTCTTGGACCCCAGAACATTCTTCCTGTAGCAGGCTGCTCTTTGTTAGGCAATCACCTCTTCAGACATGCCTTCCCTGGCCATCTTTGTTGAAGATATTTCCCCAGACACGTTCCTCCATTGCCTCACCTATTTCTTTACAACATGGTACAAGATGGGTATTGGGTTAAATAGTGTGCCCCAGGGAACTTCCCTGGTGGTCCAGCGATTAAGACTTCGCACTTCCAAGACAGGGGGTGCGGCTTCAATTCCTGGTTAGGGAACTAAGATTCCACATGCCACAAAGGACGGCAAAATCTTTTTCTTAAAATTTAGGATATAAAAGGTACAATTAAATGGTTTTAAAATATTAGTGTGCCCCCCAAATTCATGATCCCTGAAACCTCACAATGTGACCTTATTTGGAAATAGTGTGAGTGAAGGATCTTGAGATGAAATTGTCCTGGATTTAGAGGGGATCCTATATTCAATGACTAGCTATTCTTTTAAGAAGAAGAGAGGCCCCAGAGAACTACAGAGAGAAGGTCACAGGAAAATGCAGGCAGCAAGTGGAGTGATGCTGCCACAAGCCATGACCACCTGGAGCCACCAGAACCTGGAAAAGACAAAGAAGGGTTCTCTCCTAGAAACTTTAGAGGGTATACAGCTCTACTGATGCCTTCATTTTAACTTTCTGTCCTCCAGAACTGCAAGAAAATACAGTTTTGTTATCTTCATTCATTAAGTTTGTGGTCATTTGTTGTAACAGTCCTAAGAAACTCACATAGCACCCAATACTGTCTGAAATTATTTGTTCATTTTTTTTTGGTTTGCTTATGGTTTTCCTGTCTCTCCAGCTGGAATATAAACTACTCAGGTACCAGGCCTTGCTGTGTTGTTCATCCCTGCATCCCAGTGTTTAGAATAGTGCTGAGCAGAGTGTAGGTGCTCAATAAGTATTTGTCAAATTAATGAACCCTGTGAGATAAGCATTGATGTCTTCATCTCTGGGTGATAAAACTGTCGCCCAGAGAGGTTTATTCACTCACCCAAAGTCACACAGTTGGAAGAGTCGGGATTCGAACTCAGGCCTTCTCGTCCTCAGGTTGAGGTCTACTACATAACAACAGCTTTATTGAAATTAAAAATATTATCCTTAGAATCTTTATGACTTATTTGAAATGCATCTCCCCCAAATAATATAGTTTTATACAATGGCGCCCCACTCCAGTACTCTTGGCCTGGAAAATCCCATGGACGGGCGAGCCTGGTGGGCTGCAGTCCATGGGGACTAAGAGTCAGACATGATTGAGCGACTTCACTTTCACTTTTCACTGTCATGCATTGGAGAAGGAAATGGCAGCCCACTCCAGTGTTCTTGCCTGGAGAATCCCAGGGATGGGGGAGCCTGGTGGGCTGCCGTCTATGGGGTCGCACAGAGTCGTACACGACTGAAGTGACTTAGCAGCAGCAGCAGCAGCATACCTTACCAAGCCAGAGCTGGAATGTTCCCTGGGAGGTTTAGGGTCTTAGCCTGTCCTGGAGAAGAAGGAAGTCCTCACAGGCACAGGGACAGGCAGCCTTCATGCACACCCGACCAGAGCCAAAGCTGGACTCCTCTGGGGCCTGACCTTCCATGAGGGAGCTGGATGCAGTTCACACCTGGGCCAGATGGGTATGCCTCTGTAGACAGACTGGGAAGGCATAGCACTCTGGGGAATTGTAACTCTGATGGTCACCCCTCCTCTCCTCGCCCTGCAAAAAGAAAAAAGGAAACTTGTATTTGACGTTTTTTCCCCCTGTTCACTCAAACACATCTCTGTCACCCAGTAGGGCCTGCTGTTTGTCTTAGAATTGATCATCCTACGAATTTAATTCCTGATGAATCTCTTGGTGCCTGATCTAACTCTCACCTCTAGTTCTCAAGGTCAGCAGGCTCACGTCACTAGTCACTTTAATTTCTGTGGGTCTGCTTGTGTCTGCATCTTTTCTAGCCCACTCTAGTGCCATTTACCTGCTTCTCTTTGTCTCTCTCTTTCTCTCACACATACACATGATTTTAACTTTTTTTTGGTAAGAATGTACATACTTTCATTTTTTTATTAAAGGAAATATGCTTTGATGCACCAGCAGACCTTCTCTAGCCTCTCTGTACTGTAGGATTATGTGACTTCATATTTAGTATCTACAAACAAATTTTCCAGTTTTTACAATTTTGAACCAAAGGAAGTTACATTGTAGGACTTTTGTGTAAAGCTTGTTTTCCCCTTATTACAACTTTCTCTCTCTCTTTTTTTGGTAAATAATAAAACATGAGTCTTAAGAAAAAGTAGTATAGAATATAGGTTTTCTAATATCCTTTCCTAGTGCATGTCTGGTTATATGAGGATGACTGGATTTTGGAAATAAGTTCAAGGTCACTCAAAGTTCACATCCCTAACTAAAGTGAGCCAGTCATCAGTTGTGGTATTGCCAGTCTGGGTCTGAAATAGAATGTAGTGTTAGAGTTAGCAGAATGGCTTTCCTGTCTCCTCCACTAGACTACAGGCTTCTTGTTGGTGGGACGCATCTTAGTCATCTTTTTATTTCTAGGCCTGCTATACAGTGGGTATTTAATGCGAGTTTGAATGAATGGATGGGTAAATGGATGACTAATAGCTTTATGGTGAGCCTTATTCTGAAAAATAACCTTATATAGAATTCATAAAAATGATTATATGTGTAGCCACTCTAAAGGTACATATTAGCATTCTGTTCTATTCAAGGAGGCCCCTGGCTGTATGATCATGGCTTATATGTTTGAGTGGATAAGTGTTAGTCGCTCAGTCGTGCCTGACTCTTTGCGACCCCATGGACTACAGCCCACCAGGCTCTTCTGTCCATGAGATTTTCCAGGCAAGGATACTGGAGTGGGTTGCCATTTCCTTAATTCTTGTCTTATGTTTTCTTTGGAGGAGGGGGTGATGAAGTATAAAAGGGTAGCTTTATTGCTTTGCCAGGCAAAGGGAGACACACCAGCCTTCTGCCTCAAAAAACTATATGTCTCAACCCCAGAGAACTTGATGAGGGTTTTTATAATGATGGATCAAAGATGGAGTTCTTATATTTTCTTATAGTCACTAAAGTGTAATTGCTCTAAAATCTTAAAAATGTATAGAGTGAAAAGTAGAAAACTCATGTCGTAGTAAATTGGCATTGAGGGGGACTTGGGGACTTTGTGGGGGATGGTACCTAATTACTGTGTTATCAGGGAAGTTAGTTTCAATGCTTGAATTTTCTCATCTATGAGATAAAGAGATTAGACAACATCTTGAAGACTAACCCTGTGTAGTCTATTATTCTATGAAATGATGACTTCCAACCACTTCTGCTTTGATCCTCTAAGCTGTTTACCTTGTCTCTCTCCCCAGCCCCACCCCAAGTTTGAATCTTTCCTTCTTAACTAGCTTTTAGGCCTCTCCTCCATCATGGCATCCCCAGGGGCATGGTGAGCTGTGTATGTGTATTTCATCTCACTTTGAACTGAGTATTAATCACCCTGAGACTGCCTTGGTTTTTTCAACAGCTCACCAGGACTGTATCTTTTCTGTGAACCTGCTTCTTGTTTGAAATAGTGGTATGCAGGTTTCCAAAAAGTCAATCCGAATTTTGGGGCTAGATTTTGAAGCCTTACTCAAAAGGTTTCTCTGTGTCTGGTGGGGATTCCCAGTGGGGGCCCAGCCGGCAGCACAAAGCTCCTTCAGAAACTAAGGCCTGTCTCTTTGTCCATTCATCCCCTATTCTTTTAGATTTTAAAGATAGTATGGCTGACAGAATATTGGCCCACCAAGGATCTGTGCCTTGAAATCCTTGAAACATGTGAACTACGTTATGTTGGATGGAAAAAAGGATTTTGCAGACCTTTGCTTAGGGCACCCATGTATGCAGGGATGAGGAATGTTCAAACATTTCAAATATGGTTTAGAAAAGCCTATAAGACTCTTCTGAAAAAAAGAATACAAGGTATATATGGAAAAGGTTGTTTGATGCATAGTTTGGGATAGCTAGGAGAACCCTAAAGGAACCCTCTTCCTTGGTGAGGCTTAGGATTCACTGAACAGAGTTTGCAAGTTTGAGTCTGAGCTGAATCGCTGGAAACTAAGGAGGGAATCTGAGTGCCTCACTGATGGTCCTGGGTACCCTCCCCTGAAACAGCACTTGGCCTGCCTCCTACAAGAATGCTGAGATACTGTTTAAGGGCTGTCAATTTGAAGGGCACAAAAGTAGCAGTCCATTTGGCAGGCTGTAACCCTCAGTCTGATAGTGAAAGTGTAACAAAAAAGGTAGAACTGAATCAGTAGGTCAACTTAAAGTAGGGAAGAAGTTCTCCTCAAAGGCACTAAGGAAGACTCAGTGGAGGATTTATATTTTTCTAAACTTGGCTATGAAGGTATAACCAAAAAAGATAGAGCTAAAGCAGTAAATTAATTTAAAATAGAGGCACAGTTCTCTCAGAAGACACTAAGGAAGGCTCAGTGGGGGATGTGTTTTCTAAACTTGGCCCTGAAGGAAACGAAAATGTTATTTTAGTGTAGGGGGCTCATAAACTGTGGCCTGCTAGCTGGTTATTTTTATGAATAAAACTGTATTGAAACACAGCCACACCCCCTCATTTGAATGTTGTTTATGGCTGCTTTTGCACTATAGTGATGGTTGAACGGTTTCCACAAAGCCTATGTGATCTACAGACTGGAAACATTTATAATTTGTGAACCCCCTGCCCTCCTTTCCTCCGCAGCAGGTATTTGGTCCGCAGACAAAATGAACCAGCAGTTTCAGAGATGGCTCGGTCTGTTGAGGGAATTAACATGAAGATGTTGATGGACTGATGAAATGAGCTTCTCAGTGTCTCAGAAAGGCTCCTAAATGTTGGAGTATCTTCTTAATTCAGTCATGTAGCAAAAAATTATTGATGTTCCTCTATGTGTGAATAGTAGGCTAAGGGTTGGTCATAAAAAAGTTTCTGAGTGTTTTTGTTTCGGTTCTAATTGTTGAGCACTGGTAATCCATGGATATAGGGTAATTCTGTGTCAACCAGAATACTTCATTATTCAGAAAACTGGTCCTTGATCCAGCTAAATGTTGTGCACTGAGATATCGACAAGAGCTATACTAGAAATTTTAATTAACCTTTCAAACTCCCTTTCGATTTCTTCAAGATAATTTAGAGATCATGGAAAGTCTACTGGGTTCACCCAAAGTAAGAAGTAGTTTAAAGGTGACCCAGAAAGGTGAGCTGGGTCAGGAATGATTCATTGGAGATGGCTTTGTTGTCTTGATTTTATGGTGGGAAAGAATTTCTGTGGTTATTTTTAGATTTTCTGTTCTCATTTATCAGTCAACTTTGGCAACATTGATTTACCTAACAGACCCAATTTGTAAATAGTGAAATAGGTCCACAGGAATATTTAGAAACTACTGTCTGCATATATAGCAGGTTGAGGGACGGCAAATTGTTAATAACTCATTCACCATCCTAAGGCTTCTCATTCAAGAGTTTGTAATGAGCTTCCTTTTTATAGATTGTTGACTGGTTGACTTTGGTACAGAGCTGGCACAGGTAAATGGAGGGAGGGAGGGAGTGCTACCTGGAAGCAAGTTCAAATGTAAGAGGACCCCCATTGGACTTGGCTTTGAGACTGTCTGCACCCCCTTTGCCTGTCTTCTCAGGTAGCAGAATACAGAATTTTTCCAACAAAGACAGGATTTGTGTCTCTTAGGAGACCAGTCCTTCTCTGCTGGCTACATCAGAAAATACAAGACAGATGTGATTGATGGTGAGGGATTGGTGACATTTCCATGAACTTGGGACTTAATGAAGCCCTTTATCTCTTATCCCCAACGTAGTTTTTTTTCACCTTATCTCCCCAGAATGTATTTGGTTTTAATTTCCTTTGAATGGTAAAGAATAAGTTAATAGACTTTTAAGAACCAACTCAAAAAACCCCAACGTCTAAAAATCCTTTGTGTTTCCTGCCTCTCCCCACACTTTAATAGCCCCTGGAGTGGGTGTGGAGGTGGCAGGAGTCTTTTGTACTTTCTAAACCTGCTGTTTGCAGAAGTGGCTGTTATGACTGCTGCAACATAATTGCTCTTAAAATGCCTCAATAATGAGAAAAAAAAATCTATTTTTATTTCATAATCTTGATGCTCCTTGGCTTCCATTTTTTCAGGCCACTTTAGTAACTTCCGAAAATTAGCCTGACAAATATGGTTTCCCAGCTTGATCAGAGAGCAGCTCTTTGTCATGGGGGTTGGCTGTGTGAGTGGAGGGGAGCTGGGGAGAGATGAAGGTGGAGGGGGCAGCTGTGAGAAGGGCCGAGGGACTTGATTCCTAGGTGGCAGCTGTTTCTGCCTTCACTTGATCACTTTAAAACATAAAGGCAGAAAGTGTACCTTCTCACACTCCCTGGGACTGCCTCTGTTTCTCCAGGCTTGGTTGAGAAAAAAAGGAAGCATTTCAAATTCTCTGACTGTTCTTGGTGCCCAGAACTGGTTGTTGGGATGGCCAGTTTGGATTTTGAACACTGTGGAGGGCCCAGCCACTTTCATATGGAATTTTCCATGTTTTTATAAGCCCTGCTTCTAAGAGGATGTGCTCGGGCTGAGGCTGGATGGACAGGAGCTTATCAGCTTTGAGAGAGAGCTTTTCTCCTGGGGTGAAGGTGCACTAGGCAGGTTCTTCTGATTCTCAGATTCTTCAGTTTGACTCTTTGTAGATTCAGCCTCCAGACAAAGCCAGCTCTGCATTTGCCTTGGACAGTTCACTTACCCCTCACTAGACCCTCGTGTTGATCTGACTTGGGATGCCCTGGAAGCAGGGACTCCCAGGGAAGACCATCTGCTAACTTCCCTGGTGGCTCAGCTGGTAAAGAACCCACCTGCCAGTGCAGGAAACTCAAGAGACCTGAGTTGGATCCCTGGGTCACGAAGATCTTCTGGAAAGGGAAATGCAACTCACTCCAGTATTCTTGCCGGAAAGTTCTAAGGACAGAGGAGCATGGCAAGCTACAGTTCATGGGGTCCCAAAGAATCAGACACAACTAAGCGCATATGCACAATCCACCATCAAAGATGGTGGTGCTGGGGACAGGTAATTGAATGGTAGTTCCTGGGCATCAGAGCCCCTAACAACTAGATGCAAGCAGAGACCTACCTCGGCTCTTCTCCTAGATGAGAGGCCTCTAGGCACCCAGCCTGCAAACCCCAACTCCCAGCCTCCGTCAGAATGCAGATGTATTTGCTTTAAGATAGATATTCTTCGCCCACAGGGACGAAGAATTGCTTGGGGGTGGGGTGGGGCATTCAAAACAAGTTCGTTTTATCTCAGTACAGGCAAAAAGCCCCAAACCACTAAGTAATGAAATTATTCCTTTACTCATAGGGAGGAGGAACAAAAGAAAGGATTCATTTGTGCTCTGCACAGTTACCAGACAATTCCTACCCTCCTGTTGCCTGCAAACTAACTTGGATTTGTTCATGTTATCCTGATCACTGAAATATCAGGCCTTTAGTTTTCTTTTAAATGTTTTAGCTTATTTCAAAATGTTTTTAGGTACAGTCCGCCCCCCAACCATGCCCCGGAATTGTAGAGGATCAATTCCAGGATCTCCCATGGATACCAAATTTTGAGGATGCTCAAGCTTCTTATCTAAAATGACATAGAATTTGCATATAACCTACATCTATCCTTCTATTTAAATTATCTCTAGATTATTTATAATACCTAATAGAGGGTAAGGCTTCCTTGGTGGCTCAGAGGTAAAGAATTTGCCTGCTGTTGCAGAAGACGCAGGTTCTATCCTTAGGTCAGGAAGATCCCCTGGAACAGGAAATGGCAACCCACTCCAGTACTCTTGCCTGGGAAATCCCATGGACAGAGGAGTCTGGTGGTCTGTAGTCCATGCGGTCACAAATTGCTGGACAAGACTTGGCTACTCAACAACAGTACTAGGTAAATAGTTGTAAGTACAATGTAAATGCTATGTTTCACTTTTTGAACTTTTCTGGAATTTATTTCTTTTTTCTGAATACTTTTGATCCGTGATTGGTTGATTCCACAATGTGGAACCTGTGGCTCCAGAGGGCCAACTGTATTTGGAGGAGACAGCCTAGTAAAAGCCTTGTCATGTTTCCCTGGCAACGTGTGAGTTGTCCCTTCTTGCAGGGTGAAAGGTGTCATTAAAATTAAGTCAAGTTGCAAGATGCTGTGTGGTTTAGAATGTCAGGTTTTCATGGTGTGGCTGCTGAAAAGTTTATTGCCTTGTGCCAAAAAAAGTCATTCTGATTTCATTTTTGAAAGTTGAATTCAAAACTCAGAATACACTTTCTTTATAATTATGCTTCTTATTTGGCAACATATGGTGAAAATTTATACGGCCTATCAATGTAAAAGAACAGAGCTGAGGCTCTAGGCTTTTATGGTGATTACATCTACCTGTATGGGGGCTTTATGTGCTTACAATTTGAATCATTTATAGATGCACACTCAACAGAGTTCTAGCATAACTAGTACTGTGAGTTTTTTTGCTGACTAAATGATAGACAAAGCAATTTTCAACAAATGTCTCCCAGTAGGCTGTCATCATAGAAGCCTTGTAATATTGTTTTTTAACCTTAGCACTGGCAGCTATCCAGAAATTATTGCATTGATACCAAACTGCCTTGCACCAGGCAGTTGCCCTTTTCTCCATGGGAACCCGTGAACACTCAAGTAGGTGCCTGCTCCCCCTCTCGAGTCCCCTTGTTTTTTATTTCAGAGAGATCTTTTACCTGTTCTTGTTTAGCTGTAGGTAGCCAGGCACATGGAAGTTTAAAAATATGGCAAAACAATTCTCTGGATTGTGTTATTATGCCTTTAATGCATTCAATTAACATTCAGGGCTTTGTCACCAAATAAATGACGCACATCGGTGGCACAAAGGGAATGAAGGGAAAGGCTTTGTGGGTTTTTTTTTTCCCCCTTAGACAGAGTCAGATCAGACTTCCTTTTTTCTTCCTTCTCTCCCAGCTCTTTGCTTTCACTTTCAGAACCTCTCATAAATGGATTTTGAGAATTGGCAGATCCTGATTCTGTGTTTGGGGGAAGGATTTTTGAGACTTCTTTGGAAGGACTGAGTGAGACATACATTCTGCAGTTTCCCTGCATAGGAGGTGGAGCAGAGGGTGGGATCCAGGTGCAATCTTCAGGTCTCTGTAGGAAAGGAGCCCCCAGTGGGAGGAAATGATGGCTCCCCACCCTGACTTCCGGTCTGGGAGCCTGGCTCCAGTGCACCTGACCTCCTGGGAGCTCACTGCTCTTGAACCTCAGTAAGTGGGATGTGCTGCTCAGCTCTTCTGTCTAGGCTGAGAGAAGTAAAGTCTGGGGATGATTCGGTTCTGGAAGTTTGATTTCAAACACCCGTGAAGTTTTGGGTACACCCACTGTGTGTCGTGGTGGGTGCCGGGAACCTCACAGAGAATAAATGAAGAGGTTAAATGATTCTTCTCTTATTCGATGGGAGCCTGCCATTGTGTTTGCATGCTCTATCGGCTCTGGGCCTGACTTCTGACTGCTCCCCTCAGCTGCATCCCAGTTACAAAATATGAGCCCTCTCCAGCTCCGGTTTCTCTGTCTGCCTTGTCTGGGGGCTCTCATCAGGTTTGAAATGTCTCCCTGGGGGGCATTTGTCTCCTTCTAGAAAGCCTATGCCCACCTTCACCTTCTTGAAAAGAGTTCTTTAAAATAAAAAACAAAACCTCTAGCCTAGTACATTTGCCTTGACCTTCTAAAATGATGAGTGCTATAAGTGGAGAAATAGATAACTATTATATATCCCTGGTTTTCAAAGAAAATTCTGTCTTTGGCTTGGAAAGAAAGCATTGTACTGGATGAAATTGGAACTGTAAACTGTAATAGAAAATCAAACTCAAAGCGTTGAATATAATTGGGGAAGTCAATGGTTTTCAACCTACTTTCTTTATTTCTCTTGCCTAAGAGATGTTTCACTCAAGAAGTATCCATGAACGGCTGTATGAATGAATTTCAGAACCTGTTTATGTATAATTCTCCTGCACTTGATACTTGAAGAGAATAAAATGTAAGATAGTTAATGTATCTAGTTGCAGATGTAAAACAGGCTCAGGGTGTATCTGGAGTAGGGGTGGGAGTGTGTGGCGGAAGGACAGAGGGATGATGCCTTCTGAGACGGAGCAGAAGATGAACTTGTAGATGAACACAGCAGAGAGCTCAGTGGAGCTGAGGGGAGTGTTAGTCCTTCAGTGAACAAGATGTGTTGGTCAAGAATGGTCCTTGGAGGAAATGTTTCTTGAGCTAGGATTTGGAGGAACAGAAGTATTGTGTGCCAGTTGCCCCCTGAGATGCTCCACCTCAGGCACTTGCCCTCAAGCACTTCCCCTTGTGGGGAAGGACGTTTATTCCACCTTTAAATCAGGGAAGAGGCAGAACCACATCTCTGCCTGCAGGTGGATTCATTAGCTGGCCCAGGGAGCATGCTTTGGTGCATTGCTGCTGCTGCTACTGCTGCTCAGTCACTTCAGTCGAGTCCGACTCTGTGCAACCCCATAGACGGCAGCCCACCAGGCTCCCCCATCCCTGGGATTCTCCAGGCAAGAACACTGGAGTGGGTTGCCATTTCCTTCTCCAGTGCATGACAGTGAAAAGTGAAAGGGAAGTCGCTCAGTCATGTCTGACTCTTCGCGACCCCATGGACTGCAGCCCACCAGGCTCCTCCATCCATGGGATTTTCCAGGCAAGAGTACTGGAGTGGGGTGCCATTATTAAAAAAGCCCAATTCCAGCCCATCTATCTTTTCCTTATAATTCTAGTAATATACATGTTACTTGTTCAATCATGTCCAATTCTGTGCGACCCTTGGACTGTAGCCCGCCAGGCTCCTCTGCCCATGGGGATTCTTCAGGCAGGAATCCTGGAGTGGGTGGCCATGCCCTCCTTCAGGGGATCTCCCCGACCCAGGGATCAAACCCAGGTCCCTCGCATTGCAGGTGGATTTTTTGCTGTCTGAGCCACCAGGGAAGCCTTATTTAATGCCTCTGAATTGTACAACGTAAGTGGTTACAATGGTCAATTTTATGTTAGGTGTGCCTAACGTTTTAACCATTTTTGTGTGTACAATTCAGAGGTGTTAAACACACTCCCACTGCTGTGCAACCATCCCCACTGGGCATCTCTAGCACTTTTTCATGTTCCCAGATTGAAACCCTGTGCCCCTTATACAATAGCTCCTCTTTCTCCCCTACCCCTGCACCTGAGAGCCTGCCTTCTGCTGTCTCCATGCGTTTGACAATTCTAGATACCGCATATAAGAGAAGTCATACCACATTTGTCATTGTGTGCCTGGCTTACTTCACTGTTGTCTACTTTTTTGGAGACTGGTTTATCGTAACCAAGAGTCTATGTAACAGATATTTGTTCTTTTCAACTTTGGCTCCTATGGGCATATTTTCACATGACTGGATCCCTCCCTCTGCAGATTTTGGCTTAAATGGTGTTGCCTCAAAAGGGGCCCTCCACCCCACCCATCCTAAGAGGTTCTGTTTCCCCATCTTGGTCCCTGAATTCTCCTTGTTACCCTGTGCTGTGTGCTAGGGCTTCCCAGGTGGTGCTAGAGGTAAAGAATCCACCCACCAATGCAGGAGACATAAGAAATGCGGGTTTGATCCCTGGGTCAGGAAGATCCCCTGAAGGAGGGCGTGGCAACTGCTCCAGTATTCTTGCCTAGAGAATCTCATGGACAGAGAAGCCTGGTGGGCTACAGTCCATAGGGTTGCAAAGAGCCTCCTATCTTTATTTTTTAAATTAATTTATTTATTTTAATTGGAGCCTAATTACTTTACAATATTGTGATGGTCTTTGCCATGCATTGACATGTATCAGCCATGGGTGTACATGTGTCCCCCATCTTGAACCCCCCTCCCACCTCTCTCCTTATCCCATCCCTCTGGGTTGTCCCAGTGCACTGAAGAGCATCCTGTCTTAAGATCCCTTCCCCCTTCTTGGCCCCTGGATTCTGCTCTAATTTTTCCTGTCTGCCTGAATTATGTATAGGTTTATGGTTTCCTCCTCGTGTCTGACGGCTCCACCAGCTTACAAGATCTGAGAGGGCTGGAGCGTCTAGGCATCTAGATGTCTTATCTGGAGCATGACCTAGTGCTTACTTATCACATGATAAGTGCTCAGTAAACATTGTAGTGTAGGGTAATGGACGGAGGGTAAAGGAAGGTGTCTGGCTCTAGCCTTGGCTGTGAACCCTCATGAGGTCATACATGTGGCTGTGTTTTGAGCGCTTCAGAGATAAATACTAACTATTCTCATTAGAGTCTGCCCAACCTTTGCAGAGAGTTTCCAGTACAAGCACTTGGATTTCAGACTGCTCCTTTTCCTAGTGCAACAAGATTGTGAACTGCTTTGCTCTAGCCCTTCCATGGGCATGTACTCGGAGAAGGTAAACATTTTAATACCCTCCTAGATAAAACACAATTAAAAGCGAAAACATTTCCTCTACAGTAAAGTCAATCCCCACCTTCCTGTGCCTGATAAAATGATAAAATGCCTTATGGCTGAGCTGCTTCACTGGATTATTCAAGCCACCAACTCTTAGATTATTATGCTAATTAGACTTTATTAATAATAAAAATAAGAGCAGTTTTCAGGCCTGGAGAATTCAAATATAACTCTTTGAAGAAGGCTAGGAAGAGTCAGAGGGGCCTCACTGAGCACCTAGTCCAACTGACTCAGTGTGAAGGAGAAACTGCAGGAGGGTGACTTCCGGGGGCAGGCAGAGTTCTCCAGAAATGCTGGCTGAGCAAACACTGGAACAGGGTTCTGAGAAAACAATGTGTAAATACTAAATACTCACAGAATATTTGCATTCAGGAAGAGTTAAGTCTTTTTCTAGAATACTGGGTACTTTTTAAAACAAATATAAGTATTGCCCTCATTGTTTTCTGCACCTCACTGCCTTGAAAACCTCGTCTTCCACTGAAGTGCAATGCTTTAAATAGCAATTATCTGAAGACATCTGTGAAAATCCTCAAGGTACCTGTACATTGAGTTCTCACGTTCAAGTTCCCAGGAACGTTACCGGTTTTGAGAAAAGAGCAGAGATGTGACCCTGTGTGAACAGGTCCTCTCTAGTTTTGGGAAGTAATAGCTTGAAGGGACATTAGCTTGAGCCTGGCTGGTGAGTGGGAAAAGCGCTTGATGTTTGCTTAAAGTTCACATGGACTTGAGACATGAACTGCGGTTAATATTGTTCTGTTTCTTTGAGGGAAAAAGTCAGACTCCTTATAAATACCATACTTTCATTTGCTGGGAAAATCTCATTTCTTTTATGTTCTGTTCACCTAAAATGCAAATAGGAGTTTGCTTGCGATTAATTAAGCGGATGATAGATGGCACTGAAAATGAACATTCAGCATTTTCCCCCGTCTGTATACAGAGTGCAGAGATAATTGGATGGGAAACAATATGGCAGTTAAGTGTAAGTTTTTTTAAAAGAGCCTTTCCCCTTTGACTTATACAGATAGAGCCTGGCCTTTCAGAATTGTGTAGTGTCGCTGGCATATGTGTAAACCAATCAGCTGGGCCACATGCCCTCATTCTGTAAGTGTCCCGCTTACTTGGCTGCTGGCAAGACCTTGCTTAGCGGCGCATCAGTAATTAGGAACTGCCACCACCTCTGCGGGAAGCAATGTGGTTTTTTCCCCTTGTCATTTGGTTCCTCGGAGGAGGTACGGGGGAGTCACATTCATTGCTGGTAAAATGCAAACCTGTTTGGAAATGACGAGGTGGTCCGGAACCGTTTTAACTGCATGTGAACCCTCGGCAGTGTCGCTCTTTCCTGGGGACCGTCACTCGGCCGGCGCTGCTGCCGCTCCAGTTAGCACTGGCGGCTTTCGTTGATCCTCTGCTGGGGGCCTGATCAAACCACAGAATGGGTACTGCTGGCTGACCCAGTGTCCGAAGGCCCTGAGAAGAAATTCCTTGTGGTCCTTTCTCCGTCACACCTCCCAAAAAAGAATAAAGTAAAATACATTTGAAAGGTTCAAAACGGAGTGTCATTGACATATATACACTACCACGTGTAAAATAGATAGCTAGTGGGAAGCGCTGTACAACACAGGAGCTCAGCTCGATGCTCTGTGATGACCTAGAGGGGTGGGCTGGGGCCGTGGGATGGCGAGGTGGGAAGGAGGCTCAAGAAGAAGGGGATATATGTATCCATACAGCTGAATCACTTCGTTATAGAGAGGAAACTAACATGACATTGTAAGCCAACTTTGTGTGCCCCGTTGCATCCAACTTTTTGTGACCCTAAACTGTAGCCCGCCAGGCTCTTCTGTCCATGGGATTCTCCAGGCAAGAATACTGGAGTGGGTTGCCGTTCCCTTCTCTGAGGGATCTTTCTGACCCAGAGATTGAACCCGAGTCTCCTGCATCTCCTGCATTGGCAGGAGGATTCTTCACCCCTAAGCCACCTGGGAAGTCCTCCCTAAAATAATGAAGTTCATGAAAAAAAAATAAAAGGCCCTAACCTGCAGCTTTCCTGATGGTACAGAGTTCATGCCTAGATATCAACCAGGGGAATCGAGTCCTATAGGACATTGTGAAAGGTACAATAATATCTATAGTTTAAAAAACAACAATACTCTGTAGGAGAGGGAGAGGGTGGGATGGGTTGGCAGAGTGGCAGTGTAACATGTGTGATATCATAAGTGAAATGAATCGCCAGTCCAGGTTGATGCAGGAAGCAGGATGCTTGGGACTGATGCACGGGGATAATCCAGAGAGAGGGTGTGGGGCAGGAGGGGGGAGGTGGGGGTCGGGATTGGGAGTTCATGTACGCTCGTGGCTAATTCATGTCGATGTGTAGCAAAACGAATACAGTATTGTAAAGCAAAACAAACTAAAAAATAAAAATTAATTAAAAAACAGCAACAACAACAACAACAACAATGGTACCCAGCCTTTATTGTCCAGCTAGCATTCAGCAGACTCTGAGAAGAGAATGTGTGTGTGAATGATTCCTTAAGGAAGAACTGCCTGAAAAAACTGGGAAGGGAGCAAGGGAGGCAGGACAGAGAAATGGGAGAAGTCAGGACAGATTTGGATGAAGGCCTTTGGACATGTGGCTCCTGGTGGAAGGGGTGTCCCGCCAAATACGCTCTCCACATGGATCCTGGCTCCAAGGCGAAGAAGCTTCCAGTTCATCGGCCAGGGCTCTGGTTAAACAACCAAGACCCCAGGGTGTAGCTGTTGTGGCCAGTTTTCCCTGAGCCTCCTGCTTTGAGAACTCAATCCTGCCGCCTGCCATGGCAGGGAAGAGGCACCGACGGGGCCTCGTGTCTCTGCTGTGACCTCTGAGAAGATGTTTCAATTAGTCCTGGGGCAGCCAGCCAGGGAGCCCGGCTACGGTGCCACCTCCTGTTGGAGGTCAGGGCCTTGTGAGAGAGCAGCCTTCTCTGGTGGCCAAAAGCCACCCCAGCCTGTCTGGGGATTGGTTTGGGGATGTACCCAGAAGCTGCAGGTCCCTGCCAGGCCCAGTAAAGGAACACGTTGTTCCTCTGGGGAAATGCTGTCATTTATCATTAGCTTGGTGAGTTGAGGGCATATTTGAAAACTAGGGGAGCTGATGGATGCTGGCATGTGGACCTAGAGAGAAGGAGCCTGCCTGCCCTGTCTTCCCCTAAGCTGGGTAACTTCTCATTTTTCTAGTTGCTCAGTTGTGTCCGACTCTTTGCGACCACGTGGACTATATAGTCCATAGAATTCTCCAGGCCAGAATACTGGAGTGGGTAGCCTTTCCAAAACCTCTCCTCTAACAGCCAGTCAGGAGGTCCTGGCAGCCTATGCTTTTGAGGGGCTCCCCTGGTTGTCTGGGGGCTTTGGAGGGCATCTCATTGCTTGCCTGGAAATATGACAACCTGGTTAATAGAAAGTCAGGAAAGCTTCCCCTCTGGGCCTGTCTTTACAGGATATGGAAATCATAGAATCTGTTCCAAGTGTGCATTTCCTGAGTAGTTGGGCTTAGGCAAAAGCAGGTGAGTTTCTTGGAAGGCTTCCTGGTGTGGTGGGCACCACACCTTGTGAAAATGATCCATGCAACCTGAGGAAGCACTTTGTGCAGCCGGTGCTGTGGGATGCTTCTGAGCACGGCCCAGGCAGTGACGCCCACACCAGTGAACTTCCCAGGGGAGGCAGGGGTGTGAAGAACATTGGTCTGGTGATCTGGAGATCTGTCCCGGATCCTGACTGTGAAATCAGAGCATGTCCCTGGGGATGTTGAGATGGAGAAAACACTCTCCCAGCCTTCAGGGATCTCGAGCAGAAACTGGATCTACAGGTGGGCAGTGATGCTCAGATCAGCCCTGATGCGTCACCAAACGCAGAGCAGCCTGGCACCAAAATGCCTAGTCAAGGGCATCAGCCCTTGTTGCCCTTCTCTGAATGAGGGACCCAGTGAACATCGAGAAGGAGTAGGTGAATGAGCAAAGGAAGAAATGGGGACGGGGTGAAAAGAAGAGGGAGGACCATGAATGGACATCTCTTCCCAGCCTGAGGAGCCCTCGGCCTTTCCCAGAGTGGAGAAGGACGGGAAAGGGAAGAGCCGCTAGTGTCTTCCTCTTCCTGCTTCTCATGCTTTCACTAGTTGATGGCCTATGAACACCTTGCCCTCCATCCCCTGGGTTCAGCCCACTTGGTGCTGAAAGTGGGAGTGAAACAGCATGACTTCAGACCCACCAGTATTCAAATCCAGCCTCTTGATCTTGAATAAGTTAACCTCTCTAAGCCTGAGACCCTCCACGGAATGAGTATAGTAAAGGGCACCTTGCGGGCTGTTGAGACAATTTCATAACATAGTGCATTTAAAACCCTTAGTAGACAGTGGCACAGGACTCGCACTGCAGGCAGTGAGTAGGAGCTGTTAGAATGAGGATGGCCCAGTTGGTGTGCTCTCTCAATGGTGGGTAACCTCCCAGTGTGAGGGGCTGTTCTTGCCCACTTGGTTTTATCTGATCTGAGGGGATCAATCAGCATTGAACCCCAGTCCCAGGGAGCAAAGCTGCTTCCTCCTCTTTCCGGAATGTACTGATGAGATGGTATTGAAATAGTGAAAGAAAAGAAAATTGATCAACAAATGCCATACTTGTTCTCTCAGAGGAAAAGAATACATATTTTTCTCCCTTTAATACTCAAGACTTGGGAAAGTCAGGAAGTAAAGAACAATGAAGAGGGAAAAGTGTGTCCAGACAGATATTTGGGGAGGCCCTTGGACTTCCCTGGTGGCTCAGATGGTAAAGCGTCTGCCTACAACACAGGAGACCCGGGTTTGATCCCTGGGTCGGGAAGATCCCCTGGAGAAGGAAATGGCACCCCACTCCAGTGTTCTTGCCTGGAGAATCCCATGGATGGAGGAGCCTGGTGGGCTACAATCCATGGGGTCACAAAGAGTCGGACACGACTGAGCAACTTCACTTTCACTTTCTTCTTTTGGGGTGACCTAGATTCTGATGGATAAACTGCCCTGTGCTGTCATCACAAACTCCTGGGCTACTTTAGGCTGGAAGTGTAGGGGAACCACTTCTTGTGAAGTGTCTTCCTAGTGGGCTCAGCCCTTGGTGAGACTTGGAGGTGGAGGTCATTGCCCAAGTGACGACAGCCGTCAGTCCTAGACTTGGCTTGCTGCCTCCTGCGCTCCAAGCCCAAGCCTGGACAGCTCTCGCAACTGGCAAAGTGGTAGCGACAAGTCCTTTGCATGCCTTTCCTTCTGTGGTGCGTGAGAATGGTGTGAGTGGGGTTTTCTAGTGTCCCAGAAGTTGGACAGGAGACAAATGGTGGTTTGTTGGCTCCTGAGTCACTGAGTCATGGAGCTGCTTCTGGATCATCTCCAGTTCAGAAGATGGGGAACAGCTTGATCTGCTTTGATATTGGCCTTAGCGTCTAGGGTGTTCCTGAATGTCGCGCAGTGACTGCTGCTGGCCACAGAGTCGAGAGTGCTGCAGATCCGCTTACTCAGCAACTTTGCGAAGTGCTTTTTAAATTAGGCTTTGACTTCTGGGGGTTGGGGGCAGGGGAGTGATTACAAACAGAATGATGTTCAGTCCAAACTCTGCCACTTAAAACACGTTTACTTTTTAAATGAACATATAAGACGTGTTCTCTTCCTGTGGTTCCCAAATGAAATTCAGAGCCAGAAGACAATTCTTGTGTTATTATTAATATCGTCATTTGGTCAGTTAGTCATCCACCCTGATTTATGGGAGACAGTTGTCACTACCTTGTCAAAGGAGCAGCATCAGCCCTTTGGGTTGATCTAGCTTTATCCAGTTTGGTATATCTAGGTTTCCCCCCTTCCTTTCTCATCGGTGCCCTCCTCCCCACCCCCGACCCCCACTCACATGTGTTTACTCTGTGTTCTTGAATATGTGTGTTCATGAATATATGTGTATCCATGATAAAGATACTTTTATGTGCCCATTTTTTAAAAAGCAGAAATGATATTGCACTTCAGAGCTTGTTCAGTTTCTTATATTTCCACACAAAACTTTTTAAAAGATCAACTCGTGTTTTTGGAGGTAGAGCAAGTTCATAACTTCTGCAGGAGCGTTTTAATAAATTCTTGGAGGGACTTCCTTGGTGGTCCAGTGGTTAAGACCTCGCCTTTCAATGCAGGGGGCTTGCAAGTTCGATCCCTGGTCAGGGAGCTAAGCTCTCACATGCCTTGCGACCGAAAAACTAAAGCATAGAAGCAGTATTGTAAAAATTCAATAAATGCACTTTAAAAATGGTCTGTATCAAAACAGTCTTTAACAAAATAGTAAATGCTTGGAAAAAATTGTGCTATTATGGCTATTTTGCAAATAACTAAGCTGAGACTTCTAGCCTAAGAACATATATGAAGGTGTACAGCAGAGCTTCCCAGGTGGTTCTAGTGGTGAAGAATCTACTTGCCAATGCAGGAGATGAAAGAGATGTGGGTTCAGTCCCTGAGTTGGGAAGATCCCCTGGAGGAGGGCGTGGCAACCCATCCCGGTATTCTTGCATGGAGAATTCTATGGACAGAGGAGTCTGGTGGGCTACGGTCCGTAAGGTCGCAAAGAGTCACACAGGACTAAAACGACTTAGCACACACACTCGGCAGAGCTAGGCTTCGCTTCTAACTCCTGTTCTGTGCTCTTTCCACCACTGTGTCAGTGACCTCAGTTTTTAAAAACCTCTGGTGACTTGAGCCTATTAAAGGGTCTGATCATGGTCATCTTGTTGATTATATCCTTATCAAGCCCTTGGACAGAACCTGAACACCCAGGCTTTTGGCCTCTCCCCTTCTGTGCTATTAGTCTCACAAAGGCTGTGCTCACAGACCATTTCTACCCATGCTTTCTGCTCTTTGCTACTCAACAGGAGCTACCAGGGCCTCCCGTACTCTAGCGCAAAGGTAGTATTCCCAGCATGTGATTATTCTTATGGGCATAAGAATAATAGTGTCTTTGTTTCTAGGTTCTCGCAGATGGAGTCCAGTGGGCTTGTTTCAGTTCATTATTACCATCCACCTCAAGAGCTTCATCAAAATCGGCTCTCTACCAGGAAACACATTACTTAGGGATGACAGCAGTTGCGTGTGATGATTTAGAAGGGAGGAAAAGATTGGGCTTCTGGACCCAAGGCTTTTCCTGATTAGAACTGTGGATCTGTGAAAGGCTTATAAACACTGTTCAGAAATGGAACAAAGATCTCAGAAGAGGGATGCTTTTTCTAAAGAGACTACAGACGCAGTTTACAGATGAGTCTAGAAGGAATATTATTTGAAGAGGGTAGTGATGGAGCTATGGAAGCTGAGAAGGGATGGAGCTTTTAATTGGAACAAAAAACAAGCTTCAATCCCAGAATTCAAAAGCGAAACAGAGTTTAGCATCCTTAAAAGAAGATAAGAAGGAGGGGAAAAGCAGGTAGAAAGGGGCCAATGCCTGTCTGTTGTTGGGGATAGAAGCTAGAAAGTAAGGATGAGGGACAGGCACACCTCGGAAATACCGCAAGTTTGGTTCCAGACCACCACAATAAGGCAGATATTGTGATAAAGTGAGTCACGCAGTTTTTGGTTTTCCAGTGCATATAAAGGTTATGTTTATACTATAAACGTATATATGCTATACCTAGTCTGCTAGGTGTCCAGTAGCATTATATCGCTAAAAAAAAAGTACATACTTAATTCAAAATACTTTATTGCTAAAAACCATCATCTACCATCATCTGGGCTTTCCCTGGTGGCTCAGTGGTAAAGAATCTGCCTGCCGATGCAAGAAACACGGGTTTGATCCCTGGGTCAGGAAGATCCCGTGGAGAAGGAAATGACACCCCACTCCAGTATTTTTGCCTGGGAAATCCCGTGGACAGAGGAGCTTGGCAGACAAAAGAGTTGCACATGACTTACCGACAAAATAGCAACAATAACCATCATCTGAGCCTTCAGTGAGTCTTAGTGGTCACATCAAAGATCACTGATCACAGATCATGGTAACAAAAATAATAATAATGGAAAAGTTTGAAATACGGCGGGAATTACCGAACTATGACCCAAGCTGAGCAAGCGCTGTTGGAAAAAATGACACCAGTAGCCTTGGTAGACATGAAGTTGCCACAACTGTCAAATTTGCAAGAAATGCAATATCTGTGAAGCACAATAAAACAAAGTGCAATCAAACCAAACGAGGTCTGCTTGTAATTAGTTTTGTTGGGAGGAAAAGTTAAGAAGTTCGTGACAAAATTTGTAGTGACTGAATATTGACTGAAAGTTGATACATAACTTTAATTATATCTTTCTGTTATTTGTTACTCTATTATTATAACCCTTATTATTTAGCAACTGAATAATGAGAGAGAGCATTGATATTGATGAAGACCTTCAAGCCAAAATATTTATCATGGGCTCCAACTTTCTTGGAATATATGTCAGGGAGCATAGATTCACAAAAGAAAATTTCATATTTGTGAGGACAGTATAAGTATTTGGCTTTTATTTATGTTCCCACACGCTACACAAATAGGTTTTCTGTCCAGTGTGCTGGAATTTATGCTGCCAAGTCTTATTACAATATTGTAAATTGAACTGCGTATGATGTTTTCCTTTGGAAATACCATTATTTTTCCTGCATGTTCACCTCAGCCAAGCACTTTAAAAACCTTTGAGTCAAAAAGGTGTTGTCTGAATTAATTCTGTATTTGTTCAGGAAGAAATATTTGCTGAGTGGCGTGGATGGGAATAATGTTATTAGGGAACTGAATTTGTTTGACAAGCTGTGGATTGCCAGCGTTACAGGAGTCAGGAAATAATGTGTCTCCTTTGCAAGGTTGGCGTGGTGGGTGACCTCAAGTCTGGGGGATAGTGCACAGGGCCAGCCTCTCTGGGCCAACGACTCCTGAATTCTAGACTGCCCCTTGCTCTTCTGTTCCCATAAAACATGTGTCTCTCTAGAGTACCTGCTCGCTTCCAAACCCTTGTGACTCTTCAGAGCCTTCAGAACTGGTGAGGTGAGTCATCTCCTGTTGCCTCGGGCAGGCAGCCTTTGCTCTGTGATGAGCACAAGACACGGTCCAGCCTTCTCTCCCACTGACTCTCCTGCTGTCCCCAGCACTCTGGCCGAGCGAGTTTATTCAGGATCCCTCAGCACTTTCTGCACTCTCTTTCTGAGCCTTTTTCTGCCTGGAGTAGCCTGTTCTGGCCCTCTCTTTCTGTCTAAATCCCACTCCTTAGTCCAGGCCCACCCACCCCGTGCCTCTCCATCTCAGACTACTCTCTCAGACCTCTGGCCCCAAAGGGCCAGCTGTGGCTTTCCTCTCTGGAGGCCAGTTCTGGTGTCTGCATGAGTGAAGGACCATGTATTGTGATGGCCACGGGGATGGGTTCAAATGCCAGCTCAGCCACCTACCAGCCATGTAACCACGGCTGGTCACTTAACTTCCATGCCTCAGTTTGTTCATTGGTAAGATGGTGATCAAAGTATTTACCTCATAGGTTTTTTTTTAATTTTTAAATATACTTATTTTTAACTGAAGGATAATTACTTTATAGTATTGTGTTGGTTTCTACCAAACATCAGTGTGAATCAACCATAGGTATACATATGTCCCCTCCCTCTTGAGCCTCCTTTTACCTCCCTCCCTATTCCATCCCTCTAGGTTGTTACAGAACCCTGATTTGAGTTCCCTGAGTCATACAGCAAATTCTCATTGCCTGTCTATTTTACATGTGGTAATGTCCTATAGGGTTTTCATGAAGCGTTAACTAGTACTGTTTATAAACTTAGATCAGTACCTGACATATCCTAGGCTTAATATGTTAAATAGCATCCTGAGAGTATAGCCGTTTGATACTGAGGGCCTAGGATGGGGTTGCAGTTGGTCTTCTCATCTGGACTGTCATCTTCTTGGGGGCCAGCCAACCCCATGCTTCTGTATAGCTCTCTCTGCATCTAACACTGAATAACACATCAGCATGGTTAAGGAAAGAAACAGATGAGAGCTGGGCCTGGCTGGGAAGAACTTTGGCTCTTGCAAACAGAGGTGGTCTCCCTATATACAGAGCGCTTCAGTGCATACAAGGGCTTCAAAGTTTGGACTTGAAGCTCTGCTTAGTGACCCCGAGAATGACCCCTTGGGGGAAGGGCCCTAGAAGAGCACAGGGGAGAAGGCGGAAGGCACAGGGTGATGCTTCTCTATTTGTGCACCTCTGTTCCTTTTGGGACAGTGTTTCTTTGGTTCCACTCAAGGTTCCCTTGGTTTGAGAATATTTACTGACTAGCCAACAGAGGTCCATATAGTTAAAGCCATGGTTTTTCCAGGAGTCATGTACAGATGTGAGAGTTGGACCATAAAGAAGGCTGAACTCCAAAGAGTTGATGCTTTCAAACTGTGGTGCTGGAGATGACTCTTGAGCCCCTTGGACTGCAAGGAGATCAAACCAGTCAATCCTAAAGGAAATCAATCCTAAATATTCATTGGAAGGACTGACGCTAAAGCTGAAGCTCCAATACTTTGGCTGCCTGATGCAAAGAGCTAACTCACTAGAAAAGACCCTGATGCTGGGAAAGATTGAGGGCAGGAAGAGAAGGGGGCAAAAGAAGATGAGATGATTGGATGGCATCATCAACAATGAACATGAGTTTGAGCAGACTCTGGGAGATAGTGAAGGACAGAGAAGCCTGGCATGCTGCAGTCCATGGGGTTGCAAAGAGTTGGACACTGCTTAGCAATTGAACAGCGTCAACTGACTTCAGCAGAGACATATACCATGAAAGACCTTGATCAGATCAAGATGGTAATTAATCCCACCTTCTTCTGGGTGTCCAGTGTCCATGGTTTCTCCCTCTTTTAGAACTTGGTACAGTTACTCATCGGTTATGGATATGTCTCCTGCACCCAATTTTGAAACCTTTCGGATTGCTTCTCCAGACAGCTAAATTACATTCATGAAGCGGTGAAGTTGTTGAGTGCATTCCTGCATAGAAACTCACAGAACAGTGTAAATCTGCCTGTCTTAAGAAGCCTGACATCTGGCTAAATGACAATTAAATAATAATAAATCAAGAAGTAATTAATTAACAATACATTCTGTATGAGTTGTGGTCGGGGAGAGAGAGCACCTATCCCACCGCACACACACCTTGTGGGCTGGAGTGCTCCAGGGGAAGGCTCCTGGTGCTGCAAAGATCGGTGTGTTTATAATTCAGCTTTATTTGAAAACTTCACAATTTACCAGTTGGGAATAAGCCAAGCCCCGACAAAATCTATATGCAGTTCAAGGAACACTGCAGGCAGAACTGTCCCTGCTTTTGAAAGTGTGCATTTTATAAGTCTAATGTGCATACTTTATTGGAAGAAATGCCAAAGCGCACATTTTGAGAATGCAGTTGTAGCAGTAGCTGTAGGATCTGTTGTTAGTGGATATGGCAGAGTGGGCTTAGACTGGGGTCTCATGGCTGCTCTGATCCTGCGCTCTTTGGTGGAGACTGTTTCATGGTAGCTCAAGAATTGGGAGGACGGATCCTGAAGCTGGAGCTCAAACTCCAATACTTTGGCTACCTAATGCAAAGAACCAGACTCACTGGAAAAGACCCAGGTGCTGGGAAAGATTGAGGGCAGGAGAAAAAGGGGGTGACAGAGGATGAGATGGTTAGATAGCATCATCAACTCAATGCAAATGAGTTTGAGCAAATTCCAGGAGATAGTGAAGGACAGGCAAGCCTGGTGTGCTGCAGTCTATGGGGTCTCAAAGAGTTGGACACAACTTAGCAACTGAACAACAAAAACAGGAGTTGAGACATTTGGCTTTGTCTCGGTGTTCCCAAATACACAGGTGTGTGTGCTTATTTGTCAAGAGGAATAAATAGGAGGGGGTGAGTAGAGGTGTTTAATATTTATAGTGATATGACACAGATGTTCAGGAAGCAGTTTTATTGTTCCTTGTCCGTGTGATACATTTCCACGCTAAAGTACCATCTCGGTGGTGGTGCTCATGTTCCTGTGGAGATCGGGAGTGAATGCTTGCTCCCCCCCCCACTCCCCGCTTTTCTGCATAGTCTCATCTGCCCTCCTGATTGCAGTCACCCACCTGTATTCTGATACCTGCCAACTGGCCCAGGCCTTCCTCCCAAGCTCCAGATCCTCATTGCTGATGCTTCTCCCTCTGCCTCCTCTGCCTCATCAATGCCCCAATGCCTGCTCGCTTCCCGTGTTTCCTATCAGAAACACTGTGTCAGCCCTGAGCCTGGACTCAGCCTGTTTCTTCCTCTCTCCACACACCACGTGGATATTCCTTAGGATTCGGGATTCTACCTTCTGGGTCAATTTTGAGTCCTCCTCGTTGGTCCCATTCCTGTATCTCCTTTCTTAGCCCAGGCCCTAGTTATTTTGCCTGGACCATCACACATGCCTCTTGATGGCTGTGCTCTCTCTATCCTCTGCACTGCCACTGCGGTCACCATCATCACACACAGATATGCGCCTATAATTGTCTAGTTCAGGAAACCTGGGTGACTCCTTATTGCTGGAGGAGGAAGGTTTCGTTTCTTTTTTTTTTTTTAATTAATTTTTATTTTTTTAGTTTGTTTTGCTTTACAATACTGTATTCGTTTTGCTACACATCGACATGAATCAGCCACGAGTGTACATGAACTCCCAATCCTGACCCCCACCTCCCCCCTCCCGCCCCACACCCTCTCTCTGGATTAACCCCATGCATCAGTCCCAAGCATCCTGCATCCTGCATCAAACCTGGACTGGCGATTCGTTTCACTTATGATATCACACATGTTACACTGCCACTCTGCCAACCCATCCCACCCTCTCCCTCTCCCACAGAGNGGATGGAGAGGACTTATAGTATTGTTCCGTGATATCCTCTCCTTGTGGGTCACCTTGGATCATCTGTGGCCACTTTGGTAGAAGGCCTCTCCTCAAGTAAGGCAACCTTTCCAGACAGTTCTCTCAGTGCTAAGATAACAATGAGGGCTATAGAATACCCAGGGTTCTTCAAGGAAAACTTTCTGGAAGAATTCTGGGAGATGTGCTCAGAAGCAGGTGAGAGTTTGATTGACCAGGCTGTTGCGAACACCATAGGAACACATTCCTGAACATTTCATTTGCCTCCCATTCAGAATAACTGCTTAGTCAATAACAAGTGTGCTATTAATACGAGATTTAGGGGCGGGGAGCCACAAATCCCTTTGAGAATCTTAAGTTTTAAGGCATCTCCCTAAGAAAAGCCTACATACTCAATTCTGCATGCAGTTTTAGGATTTCACAGGTGCCCAAAGGTCATTCATGACCTGCAGGGATTAAAGATTTGTGTCCTAAGGGGGAAAAAAAATGCAAGCCTCTGGGACACTCCAGAGAATGGCTTGCATTCATTATTAACTCATGGCATCTGTGACATTATCTTTACATGGGAGGGCTTCTACCTCTGAATAAAGGGATCTACGTTTCCTCTTTTCGACTTGGATCTCCCACTTTTGAATTTACATTCAATGTACCAGAAGGCCACCTTTTCTAAGGTCATGTGTCCACCTCTCAAACTATCTTACACTGGAGCTTTGAAGATTGACTATCAGAGTATAATGGAAGAGGTTAGCACTAGAAGTTGGAGACATTACCAGACTTGTTGCTACTATAAAAGTTTCTTTCCTTACTATCAAAGATGTCTGGATTTGCATTTCCAAAAACAGCTGTCTGCTTTGGAAAATAGCCACTCCCACTTTGTTCCTCTTTGATATCTCTCCTCTTAAGTGACTTTCCAGGATAGCATAAAGTGAGCAAGCAGTTTAGAGAAACAAAACAAAGAACTTCAGTACTACCTTTAAGATAGTTCAAGGTACATAAGGTAAAGTTTAGATAACAATCAGATCTTAACACAGTGGGACTTAGAATCAACAGACAGAGACCATATCTGCTTCTGTAATGTGTCATGTACCTAACAGCTAACCTTTGTATGGCACATGGTTCGTACTTAATGACATTTGTTGAGTAAATGAATGAATTAATTAGTCAGAGACTTTTAGCATCTAATCAAATTTTGGAGATGACCTAATCCAGTCTTTTCTCTGATGCTTAAATGGTCTCCATTTCCCCAACCCAACACATATTTATCAAATGCTTCCTATGTTCAAAGAGTCTGGAGATTACCAAAATAAGACATATTTATATCATAGTCTTGTCAAGTACAAATTGGCACTTGCCAAGATTGATGCAGATGACTGAACAACAAGAGCATTCACCCTCTGCCTCTGCAGAGACTGAACCAGGCACTGTTGCAGGTGTTGACCTTCAATACCCCTTGAAGGAGTTCAGGGTGGAGTAAGGCACTCTGTGCTCCAGGCAATCTGGTGGGTCAGGTCTTCAGATAGATGTTTTAGGAACAGATTTTATAATCTCAATCTTTTCATCTCCTCATATCTAAGTGAAGTTGCTCAGTCATGTGTGACTCTTTGAGATCCCATACACTGTAGCCTACAAGGCTCCTCTGTCCGTGGAATTTTCCAGGCAAGAGTACTAGAGTGGGTAGCCATTTTCTTCTTCAGGGGATCTCCCCAACCTAGGGATCAAACTCAGGTCTCCCACATTGCAGGCAGATACTTTACCCTCTGAGCCACCAGGGAAGCCCACATATCTAGAAAAGCAATAAATCCCTTTATAGTGACATCAGATCATTGTTACTAGCAGAAAACTTTTTGTAAATGAACGCTTAATGGTATTGAACTCCCTCCTTCAACAATATGCTATATATTGACCTTCCCCTATTACCTCTTTACATCAAGGCTGTATATTGTCACCCTGCTTATTTAACATATATGCAGAGTACTCTAGAGTGGGTAGCCATTTTCTTCTTCAGGGGATCTCCCCAACCTAGGGATCAAACTCAGGTCTCCCACATTGCAGGCAGATACTTTACCCTCTGAGCCACCAGGGAAGCCCACATATCTAGAAAAGCAATAAATCCCTTTATAGTGACATCAGATCATTGTTACTAGCAGAAAACTTTTTGTAAATGAACGCTTAATGGTATTGAACTCCCTCCTTCAACAATATGCTATATATTGACCTTCCCCTATTACCTCTTTACATCAAGGCTGTATATTGTCACCCTGCTTATTTAACATATATGCAGAGTACATCATGTGAAATGCTAGGATGGATGAAGCACAAGCTGGAATCAAGATTGCCAGGAGAAGTAGCAATAACCCCAGATAAGGGAGAGTGCCTTGGACTGCAAGGAGATCCAACCAGTCCATTCTGAAGGAGATCAGCCCTGGGATTTCTTTGGAAGGAATGATGCTAAAGCTGAAGCTCCAGTACTTTGGCCACCTCATGCGAAGAGTTGACTCATTGGAAAAGACTCTGATGCTGGGAGGGACTGGGGGCAGGAGGAGAAGGGGACGACAGAGGATGAGATGGCTGCATGGCATCACTGACTCGATGGACGTGAGTCTGAGTGAACTCCGGGAGTTGGTGATAGACAGGGAGGCCTGGCGTGCTGTGATTCATGGGGTCGCAAAGAGTCGGACACGACTGAGTGACTGAACTGAACTGATGCAGATGACATTACCCTTATGGCAGAAAGCGAGGAAGAACTAAAGAGCTTCTTTTTTAAAAATTTAATTTAATTTTAATTTATTTATTTTAATTGGAGGCTAATTACTTTACAATATTATATTGGTTTTGCCATACATCAACAAGAATCCTCCATGGGTGTACACGTGTTCCCCATCCTGAACGCCCCTCCCACCTCCCTCCCTCTACCATCCCTCTGGGTCACCCCAGTGCACCAGCCCCAAGCATCCTGTATCCTGCATCAAACCTGGACTGGCAATTCATTTCTTCTATGATATTATACATGTTTCAATGCCATTCTCTCCAATCATCCTACCCTCTCCCTCTCCCACAGCATCCAAAGGACTATTCTATACATCTGTGTCTCTTTTGCTGTCTTGCGTACAGGGTTATCATTACCATCTTTCTAAATTCCATATATATNCAAAAGTCAACAAGCAATAAATGCTGGAGAGGGTGTGGAGAAAAGGGAACCCTCTTACACTGTTGGTGGGAATGCAAATTAGTACAGCCACTATGGAGAACAGTGTGGAGATTCCTTAAAAAATTGCAAATAGAACTGCCTTATGATCCAGCGATCCCACTGCTGGGCATACACACCGAGGAAACCAGAATTGAAAGAGACACGTGTACCCCAATGTTCATTGCGGCACTGTTTATAATAGCCAGGACATGGAAGCAACCTAGATGTCCATCAGCAGATGAATGGATAAGAAAGCACTGGTACATATACACAATGGAGTATTACTCAGCTATTAAAAAGAATACATTTGAAAAACTCTAGGAAATATCTTAATCAATAAATAAATATATTGATTTAAAAAAAATACATTTGAATCAGTTCTAATGAGGTGGATGACGCTGGAGCCGATTATACAGAGTGAAGTAAGCCAGAAATAAAAACACCAATACAGTATACTTACACATATATATGGAATGTAGAATGATGGTAATGATAAACCTGTATGCAAGACAGCAAAAGAGACACAGATGTATAGAATGGCCTTTGGACTCTGTGGGAGAGGGAGAGGGTGGGATGAGTTGGCAGAGTGGCAGTGTAACATGTATGATATCATAAGTGAAACGAATCGCCAGTCTAGGTTTGGTGCAGGATGCAGGATGCTTGGGACAGATGCACGGGGATAATCCAGAGAGAGGGTGTGGGGCAGGAGGGGGGAGGTGGGGGTCGGGATTGGGAGTTCATGTACACTCGTGGCTGATTCATGTTAATGTATAGCAAAACGAATACAGTATTGTAAACCAAAACAAACTAAAAAATAAAAATTAATTAAAATAAAAAAAAACAACAAATAATGCCATGATGAACAACCTTATTCCCATTCTTTTATATCTCTTTTGCCACCCATGTAAGTGATTCCCTGGGTAGTAGAAGGGGTGCAGTTTCTGGGAAATAAATTATGTAAATACTCACCTCTCTAGATGTATGCAATTGTTCTACAAATGTTATAATCCTATTGAGGGTATACAAAGTTTCTCCTTCCCCCTTCCTCAACAGCACTTGATAGTATCTGGATTTTGTTTTGTTTTTGGCCAGTCAAGTATGTGATCTAACATAGTTGTTTTAACGTTCACTGCTCTGATTCCTACTAAAGGATTCTGCTTCTCTCCATATGTTTGTTTGCTTTTCTAGTTTCCACTTTAATGAATTTCATATGCATATTATTGACTCATTTTCCCATGAGATATTCTGCTCTTGATAATATTCAGGTTATTCCTATTTATTCAGGATATTCACTCTCAGCTGGTTACATACATGTACCTCTCTTTTAACATTGTGCATAATGTCTTTCACAAAGTGTAAAGCAATTTTGATGTAGTTATACATTTTCACTTTTTGATTAGAGTATAGTTGATTTACAATGTTTTGTTAGTTTCAGATATATAACAAAGTGAAGCAGTTAAACATATACATATATCCACTCTTTTTTAGATTCTTTCCTCATATAGGACATTACTTTTTTTTTTCTTTTTAAAAACTTTATTTGTTTTAGTTGGAGGCTCATTACTTACAATATTGTGGTGGTTTTTGCCATACATTGACTTGAATCAGCCATGGGTGTACATGTGTTCCCCATCCTAAACCCCCCTCCCACCTCCTTCCCCATCCGATCCCTCAGTGTCATCCCAGTGCACCAGCCCTGAGCACCCTGTATCATGCATTGAACCTGGACTGGCAATTCGTTTCACATATGATATTATATATCTTTCAATGCCATTCTCACAGATTATTCCACCCTCTCCCTCTCCCACAGAGTTCAAAAGACTGTTCTATACATCTGTGTCTCTTTTGCCATCTTGCATACAGGGTTATAATTACCATCTTTCTAAATTCCATATATATGCCTTAGTATACTGTATTGGTGTTTTTCTTTCTGGCTTACTACACTTCTTATAATAGGCTCCAATTTCATCCACCTCATTAGAACTGATTCAAATGTATTCTTTTTAATGGCTGAATAATATTACATTGTGTATATGTACCACAGCTTTCTTATCCATTTGTCTGCTGATGGACATCTAGGTTGCTTCCATGTCCTGGCTATTATAAACAGTGCTGCCATGAACATTGGGGCACCCGTGTCTCTTTCAATTCTGGTTTCCACAGTGTGTATGCCCAGCAGTGGGATTGCTGGGTCATATGGCAGTTCTATTTCCAATTTCTTAAGGAATCTCCACACTGTTCTCCATAGTGGCTGTACTAGTTTGCATTCCCACCAACAGTGTAAGAGCGTTCCCTTTTCTCCACACCCTCTTCAGCATTTATTGCTTGTATATTTTTGGATAGCAGTCATTCTGACTGGCGTGAGATGGTACTTCATTGTGGTTTTGATTTGCATTTCTCTGATAATGAGTGATGTTGAGCATCTTTTTATGTGTTTGTTAGCCATCTATATGTCTTCTTTGGAGAAATGTCTATTTAGTTCTTTGGCTCATTTTTTGATTGGGTTGTTTATTTTTCTGGAATTGAGCTGTAGGAGTTGCTTGTATATTCTTGAGATTAATTCTTTGTCAATTACTTCATTTGCTATATTTTTTCCCATTCTGAAGATTGTCTTTTCACTTTGCTTATAGCTTCCTTTGCTGTGCAAAAGCTTTTAATTTTAATTAGATCCCATTTGTTTATTTTTGCTTTTATTTCTAATACACTGGGAGGTGGGTCATAGAGGATTCTGCTGTGATATATGTCGGAGAGTGTTTTGCCTATGTTCTCCTCTAGGAGTTTTCTAGTTTTTGGTCTTATGTTTAGATCTTTAATACATTTTGAGTTTCTTTTTGTGTATGGTGTTAGAAAGTGTTCTAGTTTCATTCTTTTACAAGTGATTGACCAGTTACCCAGCACCATTTGTTAAAGAGATTGCCTTTTCTCCATTGTATATTCTTGCCTCCTTTGTCAAATGCATGGATTTATCTCTGGGCTTTCTATTTTGTTCCATTGATCTATATTTCTGTCTTTGTGCCAGTACCATACTGTCTTGATGACTGTGGCTTTGTAGTAGAGCCTGAAGTCATGCAGGTTGATTCCTTCAGTTCCATTCTTCTTTCTCAAGATTGCTTTGGCTATTCAAGGTGTTTTGTAGTTCCTTACAAATTGTGAAATTATTTGTTCTAGGTCTCTGAAAAATACCATTGATAGCTTCGTAGGAATTGCATTGAATCTGTAGATTGCTTTGGGTAGTATACTCATTTTCACTATATTGATTCTTCTGATCCATGAACACGATATATTTCTCCATCTATTAGTGTCCTCTTTGCTTTCTTTCACCAGTGTTTTATAGTTTTCTATATATAGGTCTTTAATTTCTTTAGATAGATATTCCTAAGTATTTTATTCTTTTATTTGCAATGGTGAATGCAATTGTTTTCTTAATTTCTCCTTCTATTTTCTCATTATTATTGTATAGGAATGCAAGGGATTTTTTTTTGTATGTTGATTTTATATCCTGCAGCTTTACTATGTTCATTGATTAGCTCTAGTAATTTTCTGGGGAAGTCTTCAGGGTTTTCTATGTAGAGGATCATGTCATCTGCAAACAGTGAGAGACTGACTTCTCTTTTCCAATTTGGATTTCTTTTATTTCTTTTTCTGCTCTGAGTGCTGTGGCCAAAACTTCCAAAACTATGTTGAATAGTAGTGGTGAGAGTGGGCACTCTTGTCTTGTTCCTGACTTTTAGGAGAAATGCTTTCCATTTTTCACCATTGAGGAGAATGTTTGCTGTGGGTTTGTCATATATAGCTTTTATTATGTTGAGGTATGTTCCTTCTATTCCTGCTTTCTGGAGGGTTGTTTTAAATCATAAATGGATGTTGAATTTTGTCAAAGGCTTTCTCTGCATCTACTGAGATAATCAAATGGATAAAGATAATTTTCTTTCCATTTTTAGTGTGGTGTATTATGTTGATTGATTTGTGGATATTGAAGAATCCTTGCATCCCTGGGATAAAGCCCACTTGGTCATGGTGTATGATCTTTTAAATATGTTGTTGGATTCTGTTTGCTAGAATTTTGTTAAGGATTTTTGCATCTATGTTCATCAGTGATATTGGCCTGTAGTTTTCTTTTTTTGTGACATGTTTATCTGATTTTTTATTAGGGTGATGGTGACCTCTTGGAATGAGCTTGGAAGTTTACTTTCCTCTGCAATTTTCTGGAAGAGTTTGAGTAGGATAGGTGTTAGCTCTTCTCGAAATTTTTGGTAGACTTCAGCTGTGAAGCCTTCTGGTCCTGGGCTTTTGTTTGCAAGATTTCTGAATACAGTTTTGATTTCTGTGCTTTTGATGGGTCTGTTAAGATTTTCTATTTCTTCCTGGCTCAGTTTTGGAAAGTTGTACTTTTCTAAGAATTTGTCCATTTCTTCCAAGTTGTCCATTTCATTGGCATATAGTTGCTGATAGTAGTCTCTTATGATCCTTTGTATTTCTATGTTGTCTGTTGTGATCTCTCCATTTCATTTCTAATTTTGTTGATTTGATTCTTCTCCCTTTGTTTCTTGATGAATCTGGCTAATGATTTGTCAATTTTATTTATCTTCTCAAAGAACCAGCTTTTGGCTTTGTTGATTTTTGCTATGGTTCTTTTGTTTCTTTTACATTTATTTCTGTCCTAATTTTTAAGATTTCTGTCCTTCTACTAACCCTCAGGTTTTTTCTTTTCTTCCTTTTCTAATTGCTTTAAGTGTAGAGTTAGGTTATTTATTTGACTTTTTTTTTTTTTTTTTTGCTTCTTGAGGTAAGCCTGTATTGCTTTGAACCCTCCTCTTAGCACTGCTTTTACAGTGTCCCATAGGTTTTGGGTCATTGTGTTTTCATTTTCATTCGTTTCTATACATATTTTGATTTCCTTTTTTGATTTCTTCTATGATTTGTTGGTTATTCAGCAGCGTGTTGTTTAGCCTCCATATGTTGGAATTTTTAATATTTTTTTTCTTGTAATTGAGATCTAATGCATAGTGGTCAGAAAAGATGCTTGGAATGATTTCAATTTTTTTTGAATTTATGGCCCAGGATGTGATCTATCCTGGAGAAGGTTCCGTGTGCACTTTAGTAAAAGGTGAAATTCATTGTTTTGGGGTGAAGTGCCCTATAAATATCAGTTAGGTCTAGCTGGTCCATTGTGTCATTTAAAGTTTGTGTTTCCTTGTTAATTTTCTGTTTAGTTGATCTATCCATAGGTGTGAGTGGGGTATTAACATCTCCCACTATTATTGTGTTATTGTTAATTTCCCCTTTCATACTTGTTAGCATTTGCCTTACATATTGTGGTGCTCCTATGTTGGGTGCATATATATTTATAATTGTTATATCTTCTTCCTGGATTGATCCTTTGATCATTATGTAGTGTCCCTTTTTGTCTCTTTTCACAGCCTTTGTTTTAAAGTCTATTTTATCTGATATGAGTATTGCTACTCCTGCTTTCTTTTGGTCTCTATTTGCGTGGAATATCTTTTTCCAGCCCTTCACTTTCAGTCTGTCAGTGTCCCTTGTTTTGAGGTGGGTCTCTTGTAGGCAGCATATATATAGGGGTCTTATTTTTGTATCCATTCAGCCAGTCTTTATCTTTTGGTTGGGGCATTCAACCTATTTACATTTAAGGTAATATTGATAAATATGGTCCTGTTGCCACTTACTTTTTTGTTTTGGGTTTGAGTTTATACACCCTATCTGCGTTTCCTGTCTAGAGAAGATCCTTTTAGCCTCTGTTGGAGAGCTGGTTTGGTGGTGCTGAATTCTCTCAGCTTTTGCTTGTCTGAAAGCTTTTGATTTCTCCTTCATATTTGAATGAGATCCTTCCTGGGTACAGTAATCTGGGTTGCAGATTTCTCTCTTTCATCACTTTAAGTATGTCCTATCATTCCTTTCTGGCCTAAAAAGTTTCTATTGAAAGATCAGCTGTTATCCTTATGAGAATCCCCTTGTGTGTTATTTGTTGTTTTTCCCTTGCTGCTTTTAATATTTGTTCTTTGTATTTGATCTTTGTTAATTTGATTAATATGTGTCTTGGGGCGTTTCACCTTGGGTTTATCCTGTTTGGGACTCTCTGGGTTTCTTGGATTTGTGTGACTATTTCCTTCCCCATTTTAAGGAAGTTTTCAACTATTATCTCCTCGAGTATTTTCTCATGGCCTTTCTTTTTGTCTTCTTCTTCTGGGACTCCTATGATTCAAATGTTGGGATGTTTCACATTGTGCCAGAGGTCCCTGAGGTTATCCTCATTTCTTTTAATTCGTTTTTCTTTTTTCCTCTCTGTTTCATTTATTTCCACCATTCTATCTTCTGCCTCACTTATCCTACCTTCTGTCTCCATTATTCTACTGTTGGTTCCTTCCAGAGTGTTTTTGATCTAATTGTTCATTATTGATTGACTCTTTTTTATTTCTTCTAGGTCCTTGTTAAACATTTCTTGCATCTTCTCAATCCTTGTCTCCAGGCTATTTATCTGTAACTGCATTTTGTTTTCAAGATTTTGGATCATTTTTATTATCATTATTCTGATAGAATCAGGTAGACTCCCTATCTCCTCCTCTTTTGTGTGGTTTGGTGGGCATTTATCATGTTCCTTTACCTGCTGAGTATTTCTCTGCCTTTTCATCTTGTTTAGATTTCTGTCTTTGGGGTGGCTTTCTGTATTCTGGCAGTTTGTGGTTCCTCTTTATTGTGGAGGTTCCTCCCTGTGGGTGAGGTTGGATGAGTGGTTTGTCAAGGTTTCCTGGTTAGGGAAGCTTGCATCAGTGTTCTGCTGGGTGGAGCTGGATTTCTTCTCTCTGGAGTGCAATAAAGTGTCCAGTAGTGAGTTTTGAGATGTCTGTGGGTTTGGTGTGACTTTGAGCAGCCTGTATATTGAAGCTCAGGGCTATGTTCCTGTGTTGCTGGAGAATTTGCATGGTATGTCTTGCTCTGGAACTTATTGGCTCTTGGGTGGTGCTTGGTTTCAGTGTAGGTATGGAGGCTTTTGGATGAGCTCTTGTTGATTAATGTTCCCTGGAGTCAGGAGTTCTCTGGCATTCTCAGGTTTTGGGCTTAAGCCTCCTGCCTCTGGTTTTCAGTCTTATTCTTAAAGTAGCCTCAAGACTTCTCTATCCATATAGCCCTGATAATAAAACTTCTAGGTTAGTGGTGAAAAGATTCTCCACAGTGAGGGACACCCAGAGAGGTTCACAGAGTTACATGGAGAAGGGAAGAGGGAGGTGGGCGATAGAGGTGACCAGAAGAAGAGGTGACCAAAAGGGGAGAGAGCAATCTAGCCAGTAAACAATTCCCTATGTGCACTCCACAGTCTGGAACCCTCAGAGAGGTTCACGGAGTTACATAGAGAAGAGAAGAGGGATGAAGGAGAAAGAGGTGAGGAGGAGGAGCAAAGGGGGAATCAAAAGGAGAGAGATAGATCTAGTCAGTGCTCTGTTCCCTAAGTGTTCTCTGCAGCCTGGAACACCTGCAGAGATTCACAGAGTTGGGTTGAGAAGAGAAGGAGGAGGGAGGAGATAGAGGTGACCTGGGGGAGAAAAAGGAGAGTCAAAGGCGGAGAGAGTAATCAAGCCAGTAATCACACTCCTAAGTAAAAATGGGTAATGAAGATGGGATTCTTAAATGTACAAAATTGATAACAAATACTATAAAACAAAGATTAAAAATCTAGAGTAGAGTTAGACTCTCAAAATACAATATTTTTGAAAAATCACAAAAGTATAAGAAATATATATGAAGTTTGCTTTAAAAATAGGGTCTTATTTTTTTTGCAAGGTAATAGTAAGTTATACGAAGAAGGCAATGGCACCCCACTCCAGTACTCTTGCCTGGAAAATCCCATGGATGGAGGAGCCTGGTAGGCTGTAGTCCATGGGGTCGCTAAGAGTCGGGCACGACTGAGCAACTTCACTTTCACTTTTCACTTTCATGCATGGAGAAGGAAATGGCAACCCACTCCAGTGCTCTTGCCTGGAGACTCCCAGGGATGGGGGAGCCTGGTGGGCTACACAGAGTTGGACACAACTGAAGAAACTTAGCAGTAGGTTACAAAAATGAAAATTAAAGGAGTAATAGAGGACTTAAAAAAAGAAAAAAACATTTTTAATACAAAAAAATGATAATAGTAAAAATATATCTAGGAATTTCTCTGGTGCTGTTGCAGGCAATGTGGGGTCAGTTCAGTTTCAGATAGTTCCTTGTTCCAGCTTATACTTCTCAAGATCTATAGGCCCCTTCCAATGTAGTCAGTGTTAACTACAGGGATTTTAATCTGTTGCACCTGTCACTTCCAAAGCGGTTCCCTCTGTTTATTTGGCTTCTTCTGTTTGCAGGTGTCTTCAGTGTCTAATTTCCACTCTGACACAAGGGGGCAAAGGTGGTTTCTTGTTTAGGCTCACTTGTTCAGTCTTGCTGTGGGGAAGGAGGAACACTGTAAACAAATATCACTGGTGTGTGTGGGAAGTGCTTGCAGTGTCTCAGCCACACTGAGTTTGCCCCCGCTCACAGCGTGTGTGCTTTCCCAGTCTACACTGCTCAGGCTTCAGGTTGCTCTGCAGGGAACGGGCCGGGGATTGTGTGCACTTCTCAGGTCTAAGCCAGTCAGTTTCAGGTTCTCGGGTACTCCACAATGGCACAGACTCAGTCAGGCCTGCGTTTTGTGCCATTTCCTGGTTAGAGCAGCTCAGGTGACCAGGTGTGTGTGGGCACACTCTCCTCAGGTGGGGTGCGTCTTATGACCTCTCCGGTCCCAGCCGCTCTGGGTTTCCAGGAGTGCCCATCTCCAGTGTGCCATGTGTCTCTTAGGGGGAGCTGATCTCTGGCTGTGGCCCTCCCAGCAGTTGTCAACCGTCCAGAATCCCAGGAAGTCTTTGGTTAGAAACTGGAAGCCTGTTTGTGGTTTGGTAGGGGATGCCCTCTCTGGGGGCGACTTTGCCCCTTCCTGCTCTGGCTGGTGCCCACCTGACCCCTGTGTCCAGTAGGGGACGGGCCGGTCCGCAGCCAGCTAGCTCTCCTCTGGTATTCACTCAGTCCTTTGTTCTGTGAGTGGCCTGGCAGTGCCTTAGGTTAGGGTTTTTCTGCAGGATAGTTCTCTCTCCCTTTTCCCCCCAACTCTCTCTCTGGCTATCCTGCAGTTTAGGTTGCTATCCCACATCAGCTCCCTCAGATTGCCCTCAAGGCGTTCAGGCCCAGTCCTTACCCTAAGCAATGCTGCCCGCTCTTCTCCGTTCAGCCCTCACTGGCTGGTGGCAGATGCGAGCATCTGGGCTACCTCTTTGCTGGGAGTTTCCTTTAGGCACGTAGTCTGTGGGGTTTATTTATTTATTTTTCCTCCCTGTTATGTTGCCTTCCAAGATTCGAAAACTTACCCCAGACCAGCCCGTGAGAGGGTTTCCTGGTGTTTGTAAACTTCTCCTCTATTAAGACTCCCTTCCTGGGATGAATCTCCATACCTAACTCTTTTGTCTCTCTTTTTATCTTTTACATTTTATCCTACCCCCTCTCGAAGACGATGGGCTGCTTTCCTGGGTGCCTGATGTTCCCTGCCAGTGTTCAGAAGTTGTTTTGTGGAGTTTGCTCACCGTTCAAATGTTCTTTCAATGAATTTGTGGGGGGAAATGTGGTCTCCTTGTCCTATTCCTCCGCCATCTTAGGACCACCCTCATTACAGAGTATTGAGTTGTTTCCTGTGCTAGTCAGTAGGTTGTTATTAGTTATGCATTTATATAGAGTAGTGTGGTTATGTCAGTCACAGTCTTTCAATTTATCACTCCCTTCTCCCAATCTCCTGGTAACTATAAGTTTACTATCTACAATGATACCACTTCTGTTTTGTAGATAAGTTCATCTGTACTCTTTTTTTTTTTTTTACAATCCACATATAAGTGATACTATCTGATATTTGTCTGTCTGACTTACTTCACTCAGTTTAACAATCTCTAGGTCCATCCACATTGCTGCAAATGGTATTATTTTGTTCATTTTATGGCTGAGAAGGAAAGTTATGATCAACCTAGATAGCATATTCAAAAGCACAGACATTACTTTGTCAGCAAAGGTCTGTCTAGTCAAGGCTATGGTTTTTTCCTGTGGTCATGTATGGATGTGAGAGTTGGACTGTGAAGAAGGCTAAGCACCGAAGAACTGATGCTTTTGAACTGTGGTGTTGGAGAAGACTCTTGAGAGTCCCTTGGACTGCAAGGAGATCCAACCAGTCCATTCTGAAGGAGATCAACCCTGGGATTTCTTTGGAAGGAATGATGCTAAAGCTGAAAATCTAGTACTTTGGCCACCTCATGCGAAGAGTTGATTCATTGGAAAAGACTCTGATGCTGGGAGGGATTGGGGGCAGGAGAAGGGGACGACAGAGGATGAGATGGCTGGATGGCATCACTGACTCGATGGGCATGAGTTTGAGTGAACTCCAGGAGTTGGTGATGGACAGGGAGGCCTGGCGTGCTGCAATTCGTGAGGTCGTAAAGAGTCGGACACGACTGAGTGACTGAACTGAACTGAAGTGGGAAAGCAAAATAGAAAGTGTGTTTTCAGGAAACATATCTTATTTATCTATTCCTCTGTTGATTGAATTCAGTGGAATAGGTTAGAAAGCACACAGATAAACCCAAGCACCTATGGTCACCTAACCTATGACAAAAGAGGTAAGAATATTTAATGGAGGAAAGACGGTCTCTTTAATAAGTGATTCTGGGAAAACTGGACAGCTACAAGTACAAGAATGAAATTAGACACTTCCTAAATTCAAAATGGATTAAGGGCCTAAATGTAAGGCTGCTGCTGCTGCTAAGTCGCTTCAGTTGTGTCCGACTCTGTGCGACCCCAGAGACAGCAGCCCACCAGGCTCTCCTGTCCCTGGGATTCTCCAGGCAAGAACACTGGAGTGGGTTGCCATTTCCTTCTCCAGTGTAAGGCTAGATACTAGAAAACTCTTAAAGGAAAACATAGAATACTCTTTTTTTTTTTTAATAATAATTTTTATTTATTTATTTTTATTTTTGGTTGCACTGAGTGTGACTGTGCAGGCTTTTTTCTAGTTGCAGAGAGTGGGGGTCACACTCTAGTTGCAGTTTGTGGGCTTCTCACTGCAGTGGTGTCTCTTGTTTCAGAGCCCGATACAGGCTTCAGTAGTTGTGGCACACAGATTCAGTAGTTTCAGCTCCCAAGCTCTAAGTCACAGGCTCAGTAGTTGTGGTGCATGGACTTAGTTGCTCCATGGCATGTGGGATCTTCCCAGATCAGGGAACAAACCCATGTCTCCTGCGCTGGCAGGTGGATTCTTACCACTGAGCCACCAGGGAAGCCCTGGCAGAACACTCTGACATAAATCACAGGAAGACCTTTTTTGACCCACCTCCTATAGTAATAAAAAAAAATTAAACAAATGGGGCACAAATTGAAAAGCTTTTGTACAGCAAAAGAAACCACAGACAATATGGGAAGACAACCCTCAGATTGGGAGAAAATATTAGCAAAAGAAGTCATTGATGAGGGATTAATATCCAAAATACACAAATAGCTCATGCAGCTCAGTATCTAAAAAACAAACAACCTGGTCAAAAAAGAATTGAAAGACCTAAGGAGACATTTCTCCAGAGAAAACACGCAGATGGCCAAAAAGTACATGAAAAGATGCTCAACATCATTAATTTTTAGAGAAATGAAAATCCCAAAGCTACAATGAAGTATCACCTCACACCAGTCAGAATGGCCATCACCAAAAAATCTACAAACCAAAATACTGGAAAAGGTGAGAAGAGGAACCCTCTTACACTGTTGGTGGAAATGTAAACTTGTGCAGTCATTATGGAGAACAGCATGCTGTTAAAAAGCTAAACAGAGAGCTACCATATGATCCTATGGTAACATAGGATATATGATAACATATATCCAGAGAAAACCATAATTCAAAAAGATACATGCACCCCAGTGTTCACTGCAGCTCTGTCTACGATAGTCAGAACATGGAAGCAACCTAAATGTCCATCAACAGAAAAATGGATTAGGAAGGTGTGAGATTTTATATATATATATAGCTGGACTATCACTCAGCCATAAAAAAGAACAAACTCTTCACTTTATTATTTGTGCTTTTTATATTTTGGTTAAAAAATTTCCTGACTCTCAGAGCTATAAAGATATTCTTCTATTTCATCATCTAATAGGTTTAGTACATGAAAATAATTTTTTAATAGATTCAAATTCTTTATTAAAGTTCTTCCTCTTTTCATCTATTAGGTACTTCTTTCCCTCTATTTTCTTCAAAATATTAATCATAGTTATTTTTAAGTCTTTAACCTATATATGTAGATCTGTTTCTAATGTCTACTTTCTCTCTTTATTATCAATTACAGTTTTGTCTGCCTAGAATTTTTTCAGTGTCATGTATTCTTGTTGTTTAGTCGCTAAATGGGGTCTGACTGTTTGTAGCCCATTGGGCTTTTCTGTCCATGGAATTTCCTAGGCAAGAATACTGGGCTGGGTTGCCATTTCCTTCTCCAGATGAACTTCCTGACCCAGGGATCAAACTTGCATCTCCTGCATTGGCAGGCTGAGCCACCAGTTTGTGTAAAAAAGCCAAAGAGGCTTCAGATTATGTTGTCTTTCAGCAGAAAGGATTCCCTTTACTTCCTGTTAGCCAGGTAGGGTAAAAGGCTGATCACCTCAGTGCAATCAGGGAGTGAGTTTGTTTGGGTTGGGTTTCAATTTAAACAAGACAATTTATCTCTGCTTTACCCTATTCTTGGGTGTGGCCCCTACAGGTCTCTGATCGAAGACTGTCAGGTATCATTCTGCACCCCATGGACTGCAACATACCAGAAAGGACAGGAGTCACAAAGAGTCAGATACAACTGAGCGACTGAACAACAACAAGCATCGGTCTCCTCAGATCCGAGAGACAATCAGAAGATCTAGTTTTCAGCCTCCATCCCACGCAGTTTCAAAATCTAGAAAGTGAATTAGGGAAAAGACCATCACAGTAGGTCTGTTTCATAGAGCTGCAGGACTGAAATAGTTCACTCTTCTGAAGATGTCAGTCTAACTCATCATCACCCAAGGCACTCCTGGAAACAAGCAAATGTCTGTTGAGAAAACCAGCCATGTATTAGAGACTGCCTCAGTTTTCCAATTTTCCCTCTAGATTTCCACAGTAAAAAAAAATTTTTTTCCTGTCCCTAGCTTGCTCAATTTGGACCAAATTAAATATTTAGCTTGTGAATGGAGTAGGTCAATCTCCTCTACCTCCAGCTAGAAAAATGGCTGGCGATGATCAGCTCATCTCAGAAAACTTCTACTTCTCAGGAATTTTATGTCATGGAGTCCCATTGCTTTCACAGTTTGCTGATACCTCTAAAAATAAGATTGTGTAATTCATCTGGCCTTTTAAAATTTGTTTTAAATTTTTGCAGAATTGACCTGGTGCAAACTGCTACATCCCAATTGGCGGTGGAAGACATGTTTTGTAACGTCTTCACTTCTGCAAAGAATTTCTGAGTCAAATTCTTATTTTCAATTGAATATATTTTTACTCTATACCAGACTTAAATGGAATTAATAAGGCCTATAATTTTGTAGCATTTAACTTTAGCAAAATACACAAAGAATTATAACAGGATACAATGTGTTTGACATTGTATCATTCTGTATTCCATGGCCAAATTTGCTTGTTACTCCAGGTATTTCTTGACTTCTTACTTTTGCATTCCAGTCCCTTATAATGAAAAGACATCTTTTTGGGTTGTTAGTTCTAGAAGGTCTTGTAGGTCTTCATAGAACCATTCAACTTCAGCTTCTTCGCATTACTGGTCAGGGCATAGACTTAGAAAACAAATAGGTCTTTCAGAAGGGACAGTATGGTAGCTGTGAGTGAAAAGTCAATCTTCATTCTTATTCTCTGGACTCTACCCTTTCCCCCCCTCTCCATCCTGCATCATCAATTTCTGCCTCATCACTGAGGTAATGTAGACACATAAATATGCTTTATAAAAAAAATACCCACAGTATCATATTCTAACCTCATATCCTCTACCATATACCATTTCATTTTCTTTCCTCCTATTAAAAACAATTGAGCTATGAAAATATTCCCCTTAATTTCCATGATTATGTCTTTTTTGTAAGTCACATAACTATAATAACATATAGAATAATTATTCCTGGTACATAGTCACAGAATTTCATCAGTTTTTCATTTGTATCTGTTTCTAATTCCAGGTTGCTGGAAATTTTTAGAAGAATATACTTTCTAAACTAGCATTGAGCTTATAGTTTTAAATTAGTTCTCTTCTCTTCAAATAATTTTTGAAAAAAAAAATAGAAGAGAAAAAGAATAAGAGAGAAGAAGAAATGAGTTTTATCTAAGAATCAAATCTGTCCATATGCACTGAAAGTATGGATTAGATGCTAATAATGGACTCTGAGCAAATACCTAAGGAGGATGTGTACATGAGTGTGTGTATGTGTTTGTGTAGGGGGCTTGCTGTTTTTCACATGAATTTTTCTCAAACAGAGAGAGCACTTGTGAACTTTAGGTGTTTTACACACTCTCTCTCTGATTAACAGTTAAACATAAGCATCTTTGTTTTTTATGACCCTAAAATAGATTTCCATATGTTGAAATAAAAAGTTATTAATTCTTTTCATTTCAGCCTGAAAGCTGAGAATATCAAAATTGTTGCAGAATTCATCACCTCCTCCTCTGATATTTATCATTTTAGGTTACCCACAGGCTGCTGATGGTTTTTAAAGCCAACTTGAAAAACAAAATCTATTAGATAAACAACCTCTAAGTTCATGGCATCACACACTAGGTAGCTGGAGAATTTCATAACAATGAAACAGAGAATTTAAAAACTTTGGGTACATTCAAGATTCAACTACCTCCAATTAAAATAAATAAATTTATATTTTAAAAAAGATTCAACTACAAATTGAGACATTTCCACAATTACATCTGCTTTCTAGAGGTCCAGGTGAAGTCCTTGTGGAATGAAATGCTTGTAAGTAGAGACAGGGGGAGCAGAGGCAAACTGAATGTTGAACTGAAGTCAGCTTCCTGGAACAAGATCCTTGGTGACTAGTTTGGCCTTATAGACACATCTTGATGCCATCATCCAAACAACAGTGTTTCAAATATCTGACCATAGTTATGTTGTTCCATTTGTTGTCTTAATCACAGCCCTTCTCACCAGATTTCCTCTTTTCCAAGTTAATCACCCCCATTTTTTCAACTGTTTCTCATTAGGAAGTATTTAATGTAGTCTTAGAAACAAATTCTACAATCAATAAATGATAAGTATATCTTTCTTTGTGTTACCAGTGCCTGATATTTCACCATCAGTTGCCCTCTGGTGGACAGTTTCCTGATCATTAATGTTGCTCAAATGCTACTTATTATTCATTTCTTAATGATGATAATATTAAGAACTAACATTTATGGTGTGATATGCTGACAGTGTATCAAGCACTTTGCTTATAAACAATTTGTTTACAGACAAATCATAAAAACAATGTGTTTACAAACATTCTAACTGAATGTGCAGAACACACATGGGGTACTATTATGGTTGTCCTCATTTTACAAATCAGGAAACCAAGGCCTAGAATCGTTAAAAAAAAAAAAAAAATGTTGAGGTAACATAGCCAAGGGGTTGCAGCTGTAGTCTTCTGCATCTTCTCCCATGCTTTCTACTATTTGTACAGCAGTGTCATCTTATAACTTCCCCTTGTTTCTCACTTAAATTGTGGGAGCCTCCATTCTCTTTCCACTTAACAGTGTTTTTGCTAAGGTCAAAACTATGACCATACAGGTAGATGGATTTGGAGCCTCTTTATGCTACTGGTTATTTGGCTTATTTCTTTCTCGGAATCTAACTTTTGCTTGTGGTGCATGCATGCTCAGTCGTGTCTGACTCTTTGTGACCCCATGGACTGTGGCCCACCAGCCTCCTCTGTCCACGAAATTTTCCAAGCAAGAATACTGGAGTGGGCTGCCATTTCCTTCTCCAGTTGATCTTCCTAATCCAGGAATTGAACCCAGATCTCTTATGTATCTTGCATGGGCAGGTGGGTTCTTTACCACCAACACTACCAGGGAAGCTTACATTAATTTAAAATTTGCATATACCCTCTCATTTCTCTTTTAATTATCTGCAGAATTAAAAATGCCTCAATATTCCTTTCTTATATAAATCCTTCTTTGTTTGAATTTCATGACATTTCCTCTCCTGTTTTCCTCTGACTACTGTAACAACTTTTCCTCAGTTTCCTTCTCTTCCAATCATAGTTGTTTCCCTCAGGATTTTGTCAGTATGTTTTATTTTTCACACTTTCACTAGCATAGAGAATTTCCAAACATGGAATTAAAGATAATCATAAATCAATAATTAAGTGTGACTAGAGGCTAAGAAAAGACTCTTGGAAAACAATGTATAATAGCAAAATTTAAAACTCAAGCAAAAAGCTGAAGATCAATATGAATATGGTTGAACCCATGTTTGGAAGATGTCCCATAAGATATCTCTGAATAAATATATCAGAAAGAGGCTGATGCATGTTGATATATGGCAGAAACCAACACAATATTGTAAAGCAGTTATCCTTCAATTAAAAAGAAATAAATCTTAAAAAGAATCATGTTGGAATGTAAAATAGAAAGACAAAAAGAGAAAACTGGGATATAGTAATTAATCAATATGGACGATACCTACAGATATTTTAATACGAATTTCAGGAAGAAAAATTAGAGAGGCCAGAAAAGAAGTAATAATCAAGGAAATAGAAGAGAATCTCTCTTTACTGAAAAAAACACAATCAATGCCATACAAGAATATGTAACACACTTGGACACACCCTGGTGCAATTTGGTTACATTCAAGTGTAACCAAGTAGGATCATACGGGGCCTTCTCAGAGCAGTCCCCATGTCCACATCCTCTTCCTGCCTTTTGTCTGTAGAAAAACTTTAATCAAAGATCAAATTTAATCAAAGAATTAATAAACATGGAAAAAAAGGAAAATAGTCAAGCAAGACAAAATATTAATACTTTAGCAATTTAGTTCCAAAAAGTCAAGAACCTTTAGTTCTTCCCCAAGCACTACAGATAATATTCTGAGCCAAGTCCTTTGAGTTGTTTTGCAGATGCTGAAACTCCCACTAGGTGGAAGAAGTTAACTGTATGCTGCCCACAAGCATGTAGACCTCAGACCATTTGGAACCAGAAGGTTGATGATATTGACTCCCAATTACCTCACCACCAACCAATCAAAAGAATATCCATGAGCTGATTACATACCCTACAATTCTCTGCCTCACCTCATCTTAAAAAGGCTTTCCCCGAAAGCCTTCTGGGAGTTTAGACCTTTTAAGCACTGGCTACTTAGACTCCTTGTATCCTACAATAAATGTTGCACTTCCCTTCACCACAACCTGGAGTCAGTAAATTGGCTTTACTACACACAGGCAAGTGGACCCAAGTTTGGTTTGGTAACAATGTTAGCAACCCAGATGGAGCAGAAGTCCCAAGGCAGCATGTTGTCCATGACACATCAATTCCTGAATGATGACAGTTCTTGCATACTGTCCAGAAGCTGACTGAGCACCTTTGTCTTGGGGACAGCCCCAAGTGCTTACCATTGACCAGGCATTGCTGGCTCACAGTGCTTTCAATTCTGAGATGAAGGTAGCAAGGCTCTGGTTTTGGTTTGTCTCTACAAATGAACATTAGTAGACATTTGGGAGTTGACAGACTCAATGTAGGAGGGTAAGTCGCTTTTGTGTGTACAACCAAAACCTCCCTTCCTCTCTACCCTGGGCTTTCCTCCTCAAATGAGCCTGTTTGTTTTGTATTGATGTGGGGTACCCTGTTGGAAAGAAGAATAGCTATGGACTTCTATCCTAATTGTGAAATGATTCCTTGCTTATTTAGATGCTAATGTTTGGCTTTGGAGCCACCATTTATGCTTTGTTTTTCGTTTCTGGGGAGCATGCCCTCCAGGTCACATTTTGGAAAAATAATCTTATTATAGCTATGAACCTATGACTAAGACATATTATTTAAAACTGTGTGGTCACAATATTGTTTAGACTCTGGAAAAAATTGGTTAAGATGAAAAGAACTTTTGAAATTCCAAAACTGGTTCTTTTTGCATACATAGTTAGAAAAAGCTAGTTTGATAAAATCAGAATTCTGACCCCTAGAGAATGAAAATATTCCAAGGAAAAAGCTTGAAGTTTTAACTCTAATCATGCCTTTGAAATACAAACACAGCCCACTTTGCCTGAGAACTTTGGCCTTAGAACTGCACACCAAATGTATAATGTGTAAAGAGACTCTTTAAGCTCAAATAAGTAAATTTAACCTGTTCTGAATGTTATTTTTGGTTTTGCATTTGCCAGTTAAATTGCCATGATATCCACGGTCATGATTCCCCTATCTTTCTATTTACATTTTGTTTGTTCTTTAAAAGAGGGATTCTTGCTTGAAAAATGAGAAAATTGTTGGACTTTGCCCTTTTGTTTTTGTCCTGAAGGAATTAGATTTTGGTCCTTGTGTGTATGTCTGCATTTGTCTATGTGTAAGTGTGCCAGCCATGGGAAACTCAAATTTGCTTCCCAATGCAACCCCTTGAGGTACATTTTCTAGAAATGGAGAATTTCAGCTGTAAGCCAATGAAACATGGAAAGATGATTTTCCTTTGTAATATATCCTGCCATAATACTCCCAGGATTCATGGGGGAAACTGGCCTTAAATAGATCTCTGAACTAAATTTATCTACTTTTCTCTTTGATTAAGAGAAAAAACAAGATATTTGGATTCATCGGACACATGTCTTGTACCACATTAAAAATTATTCTATAAAAATGTATGTTTTTAGAGTTAATGATATATGTTTGTGTGTTAATCCGAAATACTGGTATGACACACAGTTCACAATTACTTGCTTCTCGATTTTAAATTGATATTAAGGCTTTTACAGGTTACAATGATAATATATGTAATTAGAGCTACTAAAATGATCAAAAAAAAGTATTTTGGTATCTAAAGAAATCAGTATATATGTTGTCAGTGATAGAAGATATGAATACTGGATATATATTTGTTGGAGACTGGGTGGAAAAAAATGGGAGCAATTAAAATGAATTTAGAAAGCTATGAAAATTTTGAAGAAAAAGAATCTTGAAAAAAGAGTTTTGTACTTGGCCAGAACTTATTAAGATTAGACTGAAATTAATTAGGTAAATGAATATTGTTATTAACAGTAAGCTAGTACAGGTTGGAATTTGGTTCTATTATGAAAACAAAATTCTGTTAGAATGCTGCTTTTGACAACACATTGAATTTCTTTCTCTAGCTAACTTTAAGATGCTTCAGGCAACTCAGAAAAATATTTAACTGGGATTATTTGGTAGATTAAATTACAGGGCAAACATCATCAAGTAAAAGGTAATATTAAGCCTTTTTTATGCTGTGTCTATAAAAATGTATTTTATAGGTGTTCCAGAAATTATATGAAATTCCTGGAGATCATATATGTCCTGACATAAAATGTTATCTGTCATCAAAACTGAGACCCACACTAAATGGACTGAACACAAGTCTTAAGAAAATGCCCTAGTTGGCTTTCATGCAAAGGCAACAACAGAATCTGTTAAGATTGTGGCACAGGTAGATAACGTCCATTATACTTATTAAAAAATTAGCCCCTCATGTCAGACTTTTGCCATCCTGATATCCTTGAATCATAGCAACAGTTTGTCCTAAATCAGAGGAATTAGGATGGGTAAACAATAGTCAGGGCTATGGGCACACCCAGCGTTTCTCATGATGTACTCTGCACATAAGTTAAATAAGCAGGGTGACAATATACAGCCTTCACGTACTCCTTTTCCTATTTGGAACCAGTCTGTTGTTCCATGTCCAGTTCTACTGTTGCTTCTTGACTTGCATACAGATTTCTCAGGAGGCAGGTCAGGTGGTCTGGTATTCCCATCTCTCTCAGAATTTTCCACAGTTTATTGTGATCCACACAGTCAAAGCCTTTGGCATAGTCAATAAAGCAGAAATAGATGTTTTTCTGGAACTCTCTTGCTTTTTTCATGATCCAGCGGATGTTGGCAATTTGATCTCTGGTTCCTCTGCCTTTTCTAAAACCAGTTTGAAATTCTGGAAGTTCATGGTTCACGTATTGCTGAAGCCTAGCTTGGAGAATTTTGAGCATTACTTTACTAGCATGTGAGATGAGAGCAATTGTGCGGTAGTCTGAGTATTCTTTAGCATTGCCTTTCTTTGGGATTGGAATGAAAACTGACCTTTTCCAGTCCTGTGGCCACTGCTGAGTTTTCCAAATTTGCTGACATATTGAATGCAGCACTTTCACAGCATCATCTTTCAGGATTTGGAATAACTCAACTGGAATGCCATCACCTCTACTAGCTTTGTTCATAGTGATGCTTTCTAAGGCCCTCTTGACTTCACATTTCAGGATGTCTGGCTCTAGGTGAGTGATCACACCATCGTGATTATCTGGGTCGTGAAGATCTTTTTCATACAGTTTTTCTGTCTATTCTTTTTTTTAATTAATTTTTAGTTTGTTTTGCTTTACAATACTGTATTCGTTTTGCTACATTTCTGTCTATTCTTGCCACCTCTTCTTAATATCTTCTGCTTCTGTTAGGTCCATGCCATTTCTGTCCTTTATCGAGCCCATCTTTGCATGAAATGTTCCCTTGGTATCTCTAATTTTCTTGAAGAGATCTCTAGTCTTTCCCATTCTGAAATGGGAATTGTTTTTTTCCTCTATGTTTTTTTGCATTGATCGCTGAGGAAGGCTTTCTTATCTCTCCTTGCTATTCTTTGGAACTCTGCATTCAAATGGATATATCTTTCCTTTTCTCCTTTGCTTTTGGCTTCTCTTCTTTTCACAGCTATTTGTAAGGCCTCCCCAGACACCATTTTGCTTTTTTGCATTTCTTTCCCATGGGGATGGTCTTGATCCCTGTCTCCTGTACAGTGTCATGAACCTCAGTCCATAGTTCATCAGGCACTCTATCTATCAGATCTAGTCCATTAAATCTATTTCTCACTTCCACTGTATAATCATAAGGGATTTGATTTAGGTCATACCTGAATGGTCTAGTAGTTTTCCTTACTTTCTTCAATTTAAGTTTGAATTTGGCAATAAGGAGTTCACGTGCTGCTATTCATGGGGTCGCAAAGAGTTGGACATGAATGAGCGACTGAACTGAACTGGTGGCACACCCAAGACAGTCAATTGACTCTTTCCAGCTCCTTGAACAACTCCATTTTTCTCTCTGATGGGTTAAATCCTCCCCATGATGCAAAGCCAATGCTCTCACAGTGAAAAAGGAAATGATATTCTACTTCGGGTATACTTTCTACAATCTCCAGTGATCAAGGCACTCACTTCACTGGACAAATTACACAAGCCTTAACAGAAACCTCACAAACTTATTGAAATTATCTGTCATTATCATCCTCAATCATGAGGCAAGGTGGAAAGAATGGAAAGAAACAGACTTGAGCAGAACAAAAATTAATTACATAGGGTTGAATGAACTAAAAAATGTAGTTATAACTTGTATGACATTTTGTCTGACATATTACTGGCTTAATCTTTGTTTTTCAGATTTAAAGGAACATTTGCCCTTAAGCTGATTATGATTTATAGAAACTTGGTAAATTATACCTTGTAAATAGAATTGAAATGTTTCTCTTTCCTCCCTACCTGATCCCTCCAGAAATTAGAAACTCTCAGGTGCCAGAGGCCTTATCAGTGAGTAAGGAAGGTCACCTCTTAACAAGTTAAGAATCTCAAGGGAGTTCCCTGGTGGCCTAGTGGTTAGGATTCAGTGCCATCACTGCTCTGGCCCAGCTTTGATCCTTGGTTGGGAACTGATGATCCTGCAAACTGGGATTATACATAGTACAATTATATATATGTGTGGGTGTCGTGTGTATATCTCAAGATATTTTGAGGACCTTGAGAAGAATTCACCCAAATCTATAGATACTGCAGGCAGAATCTGTTACAAGCCATTGGTGTGGCTTGACTGACCTTGACACTCCTTTTAAAAGTTCAGTCTGAGAGGCTTTTAAAAGCTCAGTGTGAGATCCCTTATGAGTTTCAGCACAGCTAATTTTTTCAAAGTCTATGTGATTAGATAACCATATTTATTTTGCAAACAAACTAATATTAACTTGGCTATGTTTAGTAAATATTAGGGTAATTTTAGAGAAAAAAATGATTGTGCTTCAATATAAAATTCTGCTGCTGCTACTGATGCTGTTTAATCACTGAGTCATGTCCAACTCTTTGTGACCCCATGGACTGCAGCCCACCAGGCTCCTCTATAAGTGGGAATTTCCAGGCAAGAATACTGGAATGGGATGCCATTTCCTCTCCAAGGGATCTTCCCGACCCAGGAACTGAACCCATGTCTCCTGCTTGGCAGGAGGTTCTTTACCACTGAGCCACATGGGAAGCCCATGTTAATTCTAGTTTTGCTCATTGAGATCTGTATTTACCGTCTAAATCTCATTTCCCAAGTAGCTATTTTTACTATGTTACATTGTTGTAAAGCTTAATTAATTGAGTTATTAAAAAGATATTCTAAGCTTGTTCTGAAACTGATCACTGTAATCTATTTTAGGGTGAAGATCAGATGCCCCCTGGTCTATAATCAGAGGATTATGCATACTGGAAGAAGGATAATTTAAATGATTGTCTCCAACCTAGATGAAAGATGACATCAGGTATCCTTAAGTACATCATGCACTAAGAAACTGAAGGAAATTAACTCTTAAATTTATGCTGCTGCTACTGCTGCTGCTAAGTCGCTTCAGTCGTGTCCGACTCTGTGCGACCCCATCGACGGCAGCCCACTTACTTAAGAAAAGCCACTGCATTGGGCTGCTCTGTAGAAAGGACTGCTGGCCCCAAACAATATTAATACCAGGATGAGAAGACAACAGAGTGATATGCAACTGACCCAGACAGGCCTTAAGATTTGATATACAAATCTAAGTGAATTGTTTACCAAATGTTTTTCTCCCTATCAACACTGAAAGTTACTGTTTCAGTCATTTCAGTAACAACTATATGTTGTCACATAATGGAAGTCTAGAAAAAATTCCAAGTAAGAACTAATTAATAGCTACCATTTACTGAGTTGCATATAGAATAATGACCCTCCAAAGATAATTATATTCTAATCCCAGAATTTGTGAATGTGTTAGGTTACATGGTTAAGGGAAATTAATATCACAGATGGAATTAAAGTTTTTCCTCATCTGACTTTTTTAAAAATTGATGTTATATGTATTTTATGACAATTTTAAACATTTAAAAATACTTTCAAATGACATACAATAATTTTCACATATTAAAACTATATAATAGATTTTACTTTTGGCATATGCATACAATTGTGACATCATCATCACAACAAAAACAATGAACATATTTATCATCTCCAATATATTCACTGTGTAATCCTGTTCTTTCCCATAGCCCCAACTCCTACTCTCAGCCACCAACTGATTTTATAATTACTAGAGATTAATGCATGTTTTCTAGAATTATATATATATATATATATATATATATATGAATCAGTATGTTAAAAAAGAAAAGAAAGTTACTGTTTTACCTTTAAACCACACTGTTGCCCTCAGTAGTTATGATAGAAATAAAATTCTCTAATAAAGTTTTGCAGAATATTACCACTATGATGTGTAATACTGCTGGCTAAACTTTATTGCTGAAAGTGCAAGTACAATGCTCATGTGACAATTGAGTATGATTGATAAAATATATAGGCTATAAAATGTTTCCCCTTTAACATACCTCTGAGCCTGTTTGCAATATCTGATTAGCTTTCCCCCAACATGGATAAGTAGACAAATAGAAAGGAGGTCTAAAATAGAGGACATGATCTAACCCTGTGGCAAGCAGCTGAGCTACCCCAGCATCAAGGGACAGATATTCTGATCATAATGCTTTATATTGAAACATTCAGAATCAAAAGGGTAAAATGATTAAAGAAATTTTTACATATTGAGGTATGTAGGGTCATTCTGGCTTTAGGCTAGCCAAAATAGCCTGTTTGTGGCCTTATAAACATGCATTGTACATCTGCTTTAACCATTAAGAAAAAAACGCATTTAAAAAATTAGAATGGGATAACTATGATTCAAACATCCAAAATAGAGCTCGGTAGCCATTGTGGATATGAATTCAGACACATTCCTACATTACCAAGAACTTAAGTTTTCTAAACTTTATTCAGTTCAGTTCAGTCTCTCAGTCATGTCCAACTCTATGCGACCTCATGAATCGCAGCACGCCAGGACTCCCTGTCCATCACCAACTCCTGGAGTTCACTCAGACTCATGTCCATCGAGTCAGTGATGCCATCCAGCCATCTCATCCTCTGTTGTCCCCTTTTCCTCCTGCCTCCAGTCCCTCCCAGCATCAGAGTCTTTTCTGAAGAGTCAACTCTTCGCATAAGGTGGCCAAAGTACTGGAGTTTCAGCTTTAGCATCATTCCTTCCAAAGAACACCCAAGACTGATCTTCAGAATGGACTGGTTGGATCTCCTTGCAATCCAAGGGACTCTCAAGAGTTTTCTCCAATACCACAGTTGAAAAGCATCAATTCTTTGGTGCTCAGCTTTCTTCACAGTCCAACTGTCACATCCGTACATGACCACTGGAAAAACCATAGCCTTGACTAGACGAACTTTTGTTGGCAAAGTAATGTCTCTGCTTTTGAATATACTGTCTAGGTTGGTCATAACTTTTCTTCCAAGGAGTAAGCATCTTTTAATTTCATGACTGCAGTCACCACCTGCAGTGATTTTGGAGCCCCCAAAAATAAAGTCTGACACTGTTTCCACTTCTCAAAACAATGTCTGCTAACAACTGCCAATTGCAACCTTGTGGTCTCAAGGTCTCCTTATCACTATAAAACCTTTTCCCACTTTAGAAATGGTAGTGGCAAATGGGACTACTACAATTTTCCTTGATGAATCAGAGCATAAAGAATCTGTCTCCAATGCAGAAGACCCGGGTTTGATCTCTGGATCAAGAAGATCCCCTAGAAAAAGGAATAGCTACCCACTCCAGTATTCTTGCCTGGAGAATCTCATGAACAGAGGAGCCTGGCAGGCTACAGTCCATGGGGTCCCAAAGAGTCAGACATGACTGAGTGACTAATACACTAGAAATAGTAGTGGCGAATGATCTCATGCTATAGTCTCCCAGAAAAAAAGCACTAAACTCTTCAGTCGTCATAGTAGTAGCTATTAAAATTAGTCTAAATTCTATTTTGACCAAAATAGGGGAGAAATATATAGTGGCCAATAGCTCTTATTGTATAAAATTAGTACCCCTGGAAAAGTTAAAACCCCAATATACAATAATTCAAAAGGCTACTTGATTACTGAATTACATAAAGAGGAAACACTCCAAAACTTATTTTCCTGAACACCATCTAAAATAAGAGAACTCTTTTGAGAAATACTGCAAAAACATATTTTGATCATTATCCTTATTGTAATATGTGTACTAATTTTCAAATGTTTATCCAGTGCTACAACAAAACAATCAAAAAGATAAGTAATGCTTTCATAATGCAAAATATTGATGCTAAGCTTGGAACTAGAAACTATTCCCAACTCTGTGTACATTTCCCAAATTAGTTAGGCCTATGCCCCCATTTCAGCAGATAGTAGCCAGAATGGTCATCACCTCATTCCCTCAAAGAGTTAGGGAAATTGAAACAGAAAAAGAAACTAAAACTGAGCTCCTCTGTTGAGTTTATGATTAATCTCTCAATCCAAAACTGTATTCCCTCTCTTGTTCTACACATGTTCACCCTCAAGACTGAAGAGTGTTAAAGAAAAGGGAAGAACTGTAACTGAGCAAGACCCTGTGGGCCTTCCCAGAATGGACCACTCCCATATTCTCTGCCTGCCTTTTGTCTGTAGAAAAACTTTAGTCAAAGAGTAAATTTAATAAGATAAATGAGAAAAGAAAAAATAAAGGAAAACAGTTTGCTCAGTAACATAGGATAAAGAGAAAATCCTAAATGTTTCCAGACAGAGAAATTAAAGAACAAAATTTTAAATAGCATACTTTTCTTATCAGTTCAGTTCAGTTCAGTCACTCAGTCATGTCCGACTCTTTGCGACCCCATGAATCACAGCACTCCAGGCCTCCCTGTCCATCACCAACTCCAGGAGTTCACTTTTCTTATATACAAGCCTAAATCCTAAATAAAATGAAATAATAATGGAGTCTATGGCCAGCTAAGTTATTTACATAAGAGAGTAAGTAAAGACACTTGCAAATATTTATGGACTCAGGCTATATACCTCCTGAGTACACTTAATTTACTTAATGGCATACTCTAACAAAATTGAAAATAGATCAATAACCGCAGATATGCAGATGACACCATCCTTATGGCAGAAAGTGAAGAGGAACTAAAAAGCCTCTTGATGAAAGGGAAAGAGGAGAGTGAAAAAGTTGGCTTAAAGCTCAACATTCAGAAAACGAAGATCATGGCATCTGGTCCCATCACTTCATGGGAAATAGATGGGAAAATAGTGGAAACAGTATCAGAATTTATTTTGGGGGGCTTGAAAATCACTGCAGATGGTGACTGCAGCCATGAAATTAAAAGACACTTACTCCTTGGAAGAAAAGTTGTGACCAACCTAGATAGCATATTCAAAAGCAGAGACATTACTTTATCAACAAAAGTCCCTCTAGTCAAGGCTATGGTTTTTCCTGCGGTCATGTACAGATGTGAGAGTTGGACTGTGAAGAAAACTGAGTGCCGAAGAATTGATGCTTTTGATCTGTGGTGTGGGAGAAGACTCTTGAGAGTCTCTTGGACTGCAAAGAGATCCAACCAGTCCATTCTAAAGGAGATCAGCTCTGGGTGTTCCTTGGAAGGAATGATGCTAAAGCTGAAACTCCAGTACTTTGGGTACTTCATGCGAAGAGTTGACTCAATCCCTCTGATCCTGGAAGGGATTGGGGGCAGGAGGAAAGGGGATGACAGAGAATGAGATGGCTAGATGGCATCACCGACTTGATGGACGTGAGTCTGAGTGAACTCCGGGAGTTGGTGATGGACAGGGAGGCCTGGTGTGCTGCGATTCATTGGGTCACAAAGAGTCGGACATGACTGAGTGAGTGAACTGAACTGAAAACAACAAATGACCTGATTTAAAAGTGAGCAGAAGTCATAAATAGACATTTTCCCAAAGATATACAGATGGCCAACTAACACATTAAAAGATGCTTAATTCACTAATCATCAAAAAAAAAATGCAAATCAAGATCACAATGAGATATCATCTCACACCTGTCAAAATTGCTATTATCAAAAAGTCTACAAATAACCAATATTAGTGGTGATGTGGAAAAAAGGGAACCCTGGTACCCTTTTGATGGGAATGTAAATTAATACAGTCACTATGGAAAACAGTATGGATTTTCCTCAAAAACCAAAACTACAGCCAACATATGATCCCACAATTCCACTCCTGGGTATATATCTGAAAAAAAAATGCTAGTTTGAAAAGATGTCTGCACTTCAATGTTATTAACAGCATGATTTACAATAGCTAAGATATGGAGGCAACCTAAGTGTTCATCAGCACATAAGTGGATTTAAGTCGATGTGTAGCAAAATGAATACAGTATTGTAAAGCAAAACAAACTAAAAAAATAAAAATTAATTAAAAAAAAGATGTTATGTAACCAAGGAAACCAGAATTGAAAGAGACACATGTACCCCCAATGTTCATTGCAGCACTGTTTACAATAGCTAGGACATGGAAGCAACCTAGATGTCTATCAGCAGACAAATGGATAAGAAAGCTGTGGTACATATACACAATGGAGTATTACTCAGCCATTAAAAAGAATACATTTGAATCAGTTCTAGTGAGGTGGATAAAACTGGAGCCTATTATACAGAGTGAAGTAAGTCAGAAAGAAAAACACCAATACAGTATATTAATGCATATATATGGAATTTAGAAAGATGGTAACAATGACCCTATACTGAGACAACAAAAGAGATACAGATGTAAAGAACAGACTTTGGACTCTGTGGGAGAAGGTGAGGGTGGGATGATTTGAGAGAACAGCACTGAAACATGTATATTATCATATGTGAAATAGATCACCAGTCTAGGTTTGATGCATAACACAGGGTGCTCAGGGCTGCTGCACTTGGATGACCCTGAGGAATGCGATGGGGAGGGAAGTGGGATAGGGGTTCAGGATGGGGAACACATGTATACCCATGGCTGATTTATGTCAATGTATAGTAAAAACCATTACAATCCTGTATAGTAATTAGCCTCCAAAGAAAATAAATAATTTTTTAAAAGATGTAGTGTGTGTGTATATATACACACACACACACACATATGTGTGTGTGCATGTGTGTGTAATGAAATACTACTGAGACATAAAAGATATAAAGTTTTGCTGCTGTAACAATATGGATGGACTTGAAGGATATTATACTAAGTAAAATAAAACAGAGAAAGGTAGATATTGGAGGTTAAGTATTTGTGGAATCCAAAAATAAAACAAGTGGATATGATAAAACAGATTTACAGGCATAGAGAACAGACTGATGGTTACCAGAGGGGAGAGAGAAGTGGGGAGAAACAGGATGGGGCATGGATTGAGAAGTATGTATAAAAACAGGCTACAGGGATGTATTGTACAGCACTGCTGCTGCTGCTAAGTCACTTCAGTCGTGTCCGACTCTGTGTGACCCCAGAGATGGCAGCCCACTAGGCTCCTCTGTATCTGGGATTCTTCAGGCAAGAACACTGGAGTGGGTTGCCATTGCCTTCTCCAATGCATGAAAGTGGAAAGTGAATGTGAAGTCGCTCAGTCGTGCCCGACTCTTAGCGACCCCATGGACTGCAGCCCACCAGACTCCTCCGTCCATGGGATTTGCCAGGCAAGAGTACCAGAGTGGGGTGCCATTGCCTTCTCCGGTTGTACAGCACAGGGAAATATAATCATTATGTTTTGGTGTCTTTCAGTGGAATATAATATATAAAATGTTGAGTTGCTATGATGTACACCTGAAACTAGTATGGTGTTGTAAATTAACTACACTTCAATTTAAAATATAGAGCAAAATAAATATTTCCAAAAAGAGGGGGAAGCTATGGAACTTCAAGGTATACTAGTGACCAAAGAAAACAATAGGAGTAAATTCCCAAACTGTTGAGAATAAAAATTTTAACATAAGCATTGCTGCTGCTAAGTCGCTTCAGTCGTGTCCAACTCTTTGTGACCCCATGGACTGCAGTCCACCAGGCTCCTCCGTCCATGGGATTTTCCAGGCAAGAGTACTGGAGTGGGGTGCCATAGTATTAGCTATAACTTGGTAAACTTTTAGTTTTAAGAGGAGTTGGGGATGACCGACGGAGAAGGCAATGGCACCTCACTCCAGTACTCTTGCCTGGAAAATCCCATGGATGGAGGAGCCTGGTAGGCTGCAGTCCATGTGGTCGCGAAGAGTCGGACATGACTGAGCGACTTCACTTTCACTTTTCACTTTCATGCATTGGAGAAGGAAATAGCAATGCACTCCAGTGTTCTTGCCTGGAGAATCCCAGGGACGGGGAGCCTGGTGGGCTGCCGTCTACGGGGTCGCACAGAGTCGGACACGACTGAAGTAACTTAGCAGCAGCAGCAGTGGATGACTGAACTCATGGAAGTATTTTTCACTTTTAGTTTTTGACACAGCTTTTCTCAGGACTGTATCGAAACCATCACATTGATTATGAAGAACTAGACTATAGTAGGATCTATGTGTTTATAACTTTTACTTGTTTGATATAATCAGAGTATTTTATCATATGTGTTCAGAGAAACTTATATATTAAATTGTTCAAAAAGAAAAAGAAAAAAAAAATCCTGCTGGGCTTTTGAGTGGGATTATGCTGAGCGCCAAAGAATTGATGCTTTTGAACTATGGTGTTGGAGAAGACTCTTGAGAGTCCCTTGGACTACAAGGAGATCCAACCAGTCCATTCTGAAGGAGATCAATCCTGGGATTTCTTTGGAAGGAATGAGCTAAAGCTGAAGCTCCAGTACTTTGGCCACCTCATGCGACGAGTTGACTCATTGGAAAAGACCCTGATGCTGGGAGGGATTGGGGGCGGAAGGAGAAGGGGACGACCAACGATGAGATGGCTGGATGGCATCACAGACTCAATGGACGTGAGTCTGAGTGAACTCTGGGAGTTGGTGATGGACAGGGAGGCCTGGCGTGCTGCGATTCACGGGTTCGCAAAGAGTCAGACACGGCTGAGTGAATGAACTGAACTGAACTGAACTGATGTTCAATCTACAGATCAATCTGCAGAGAATTAGCACATTTAAAAAATGCATTTATTTTTAATTAAAGCAAATTTCTTTACGATCTTATATTGGTTCCTGCCAAACGTCCTCATGAATCATATGTCCCCTCCCTCTTCAACCTACATCCCACCTCCCTCCTCATCCCACTCCTCTAGGTTGTTGCAGAGCACTGGTTTGAGTTCCCTGAGTCACACAGCAGATTTCAATTAACTATCTATTTTACATAAGGTGATGCTGTTTCCATGTTACTCTTTTCATACATCCCACCTTCTCCTTGCTCTTCCCCCTCCTCCCATCACTGTGTCTACAAATCTGTCCTCTATATCTGTCTGTCCATGGCTACTGTGAAAATAATTTCCTCAGTACTATCTTTCTAGAATCCATATGTGTGTGTTAGTATACAATATTTGTTTTTCTCTTGCTGACTTACTTCACTCTGTAAAATAGGCTCTAGGTTCATCCACCTCATTAGAACTAACTGAAATATGTTCCTTTTTATGGCTGAGTATTATTCTATCTGTGTATATGTACCACTGCTTCTTTATCCATTCATCTGTCAATGGACATCTAGGTTGCTTCCATATTCTAACTATTTTAGAATGCTACAGTGAATATCGGGGTACATGTGCCTTTTTCAATTCTGGTTTCCTAAGGATCACTATGAACAAAGGTAGTGGAGGTGATGGAATTCCAGTTGAGCTGTTTCAAATCCTGAAAGATGATGCTGTGAAAGTGCTGCACTCAATCTGCCAGCAAATTTGGAAAACTCAGCAGTGGCCACAGGACTGGAAAAGGTCAGTTTTCATTCCAATCCCAAAGAAAGGCAATGCCAAAGAATGCTCAAACCACCGCACAATTGCACTCATTTCACACATTAGTAAAGTGATGCTCAAAATTCTCCAAGCCAGGCTTCAGCAATACATGCACCGTGAATTTCCAGATGTTCAAGTTGGTTTTAGAAAAGGCAGAGGAACCAGAGATCAAATTGCCAACATCCACTGGATCATTGAAAAAGCAAGAGAGTTCCAGAAAAACATCTATTTCTGCTTCATTGACTATGCCAAAGCCTTTGACTGTGTGGGTCACAATAAACTGCAGAAAATTCTTCAAGATACAGGAATACCAGACCACCTGACCTGCCTCTTGAGAAACCTATATGCAGGTCAGGAAGCAGCAGTTAGAACTGGACATGGAACAACAGACTGGTTCCAAATAGGAAAAAGAGTACGTCAAGGCTGTATATTGTCACCCTGCTTATTTAACTTATATGCAAAGTACATCATGAGAAATGTTGGGCTGGAAGAAGCACAAGCTGGAATCAAGACTGCCAGGAGAAATCTCAATAACCTCAGATATGCAGATGACACCACCCTTATGACAGAAAGTGAAGAGGAACTCAAAAGCCTCTTGATGAAAGTGAAAGAAGAGAGTGAAAAAGTTGGCTTAAAACTCAACATTCAGAAAACGAAGATCACGGCATCTGGTCCCATCACTTCATGGGAAATAGATGGGGAAACAGTGGAAACAGTGTCAGACTTCATTTTTGGGGGCTCCAAAATCACTGCAGATGGTGATTGCAGCCATGAAATTGAAAGATGCTTACTCCTTGGAAGGAAAGTTATGACCAACCTAGATAGCATATTGAAAAGCAGAGACATTACTTTGCCAACAAAGGTTCATCTAGTCAAGGCTGTGGTTTTTCCAGTAGTCATGTATGGACGTGAGGTTTGGACTGTGAAGAAGGCTGAGTGCTGAAGAATTGATGCTTTTGAACTGTGGTGTTGGAGAAGACTCTTGAGAGTCCCTTGGACTGCAAGGAGATCCAACCAGTCCATTCTGAAGGAGATTGGCCCTGGGATTTCTTTGGAAGGAATGATGCTAAAGCTGAAACTCCAGTACTTTGGCCACCTCATGCGAAGAATTGGAAAAAACTCTGATGCTGGGAGGGATTCGCGCAGGAGCAGAAGGGTATGACAGAGGATGAGATAGTTGGATGGCTCACTGACTCGATGGATGTGAGTTTGAGTGAACTCCAGGAGTTGGTGATGGACAGGGAGGCCTGGCGTGCTGGAATTCATGGGGTTGCAAAGAGTCAGACACGACTGAGCAACTGAACTGAACTGAATGATGCTGTTAGGAAGTGTTCTCATTTCATTCTTTTATATGTAGCTGTCCAGCTTTCCCAGCACCATTTATTCAAGAGGCTGTCTTTGCCCCATTGTATATTCTTGCCTCCTTTGTCAAAAATAAGGTACCCATAGATGTATGGGTTTATTTCTGGGCTTTCTATCTTGTTCCATTGGCCAATATTTCTATTTTTGTGCCAGTATCATACTGTCTTGATGACTGTAGCTTTATAGTACAATCTGAAATCAGGAAGGTTGATTCCTTCAGCTCCATCCTTCTTTCTCAAGACTGCTTTGGATGTTCGGGGTCTTTTGTGTTTCCATATGAATTGTGAAATTTTTTGTTCTGGTTCTATGAAAAATGCCCTTGGTAATTTGATAGCAATCACACTGAGTCTGTAGATGATGTTTGGTTCAATTCAGTTCAGTCACTCAGTCGTGTCTGACTCTTTGCAACACTATGAACCGCAGCACGCCAGGCCTCCCTGTCCTTACTGTCTTGATGACTGTAGCTTTATAGTACAATCTGAAATCAGGAAGGTTGATTCCTTCAGCTCCATCCTTCTTTCTCAAGACTGCTTTGGATGTTCGGGGTCTTTTGTGTTTCCATATGAATTGTGAAATTTTTTGTTCTGGTTCTATGAAAAATGCCCTTGGTAATTTGATAGCAATCACACTGAGTCTGTAGATGATGTTTGGTTCAATTCAGTTCAGTCACTCAGTCGTGTCTGACTCTTTGCAACACTATGAACCGCAGCACGCCAGGCCTCCCTGTCCTTCACCAACTCCCAGAGTTTACTCAAACTCATGCCCATGAGTCAGTGATGCTGTCCAACCATTTCATCCTCTGTTGTTCACTTCTCCTGCTGCCCTCAATCTTTCCCAGCATCAGGGTCTTTTCAAATGAGTCAGCTCTTCACATCAGGTGGCCAAAGTATTGGAGTTTCAGCTTCAACATCAGTCCTTCCAATGAATATTTAGGGCTGATTTCCTTTAGGATGAACTAGTTGGATCTCCTTGCTGTCCAAGGGACTCTCAACAGTCTTCTCCAACACCACAGTTCAAAGGCATTTTCACAATATTGATTTTTCCTACCCAGGAACATGGAATACCTCTCCATCTGTTTATGTCACCTTTGATTTCTTTCATCAGTATCTTATAATTTTCTGTGTACAGTTCTTTTGTCTCCTTAGGTAAGTTTTTTCCTAGATATTTAATTTTGTTGTTGCAATGGTGAATGGGATTGATTCCTTAATTTCTCTTTCTGATTTTTCGTTGTTAGTATATAGGAATGCAAGTGATTTTTCTGTGTTGATTTTGTGTCATGAAACTTTGCTAAATTCACTGATTAGCTCTAGTAATTTTCTGATACTATCTTTAGGGTTTTTATGTACAGTATCATGTCATCTGCAAACAGTAAGAGCTTTTCTTCTTTTCCGATCTTGATTTCTTTTATTTCTTTTCCCTCTCTGATTGCTGTAGCTAGGACTTCCAGAACTATGTTGAATAATAGTGGTAAAAGTGGACACACTTGTCTTATTCCTGATCTTAGGGGGAATGCTTCAGTTTCTCATCATTGAGAATAATGGTTTTTGCAGGCTTATCATATATGGCCTTTACTATGTTGAGGTAGGTTCCTTCTATGCCCATTTTTTGAAGACTTTTAATCATAAATGGGTGCTGAATTTTGTCAAAGGCTTTTTCTGCATCTATTGATATGATCATATGGTTTTTATCTTTAATTTGTTAATATTGTGTATCCCATTGATTGATTCATATATGTTGAAGAATCCTTGCATTCCTGGAATAAACGCAAGTTAATCATGGTGTATGAGCTTTTTGATGTGTTGCTGAATTCTGTTTGCTAAAATTTTGTTGAGGGTTTTGCATCTATGTTCATCAGTAATATTAGCCTGTAGTTTTCTTTTTTGTGTGTTGTCTTTTTCTCATTTTGGTATCAGGGTGATGGTGGCCTCATAGAATGAGTTTGGAAGGGTTCCTTCCTCTGCAATTTTTTAAAAGAATTTTAGAAGGATAAGCATTAGCTCTTCTCTAAATGTTTGATAGAATTATCCTGTGAAGCCATCTGGCCCTGGGCTTTTGTTTTTGGGGGGAGATTTTTTTATCACAACTTCAATTTCAGTGCTTGTAATTGGGTTGTTCATAATTTCTATTTCTTCCTGGTTCAGTCTTAGAAGATTGAACTTTTCTAAGAATCTGTCCATTTCTTCTAGGTTATCCATTTTATTGCCATATTGTTGTTCGTAATAGTCTCTTACAATCATTTGTATTTCTGCTTTGTCTGTTGTAACCTCTCCTTTTTCATTTCTAATTTTGTTAATTTGGTTCTTCTCTCTTTTTTTCTTAATGAATCTGGCTAAAAGTTTGTCAATTTTGTTTATCTTTTTAAAGAACCAGCTTTTAGTTTTGTTAATCTTTACTATTGTGTCTTTCATTTCTTTTTCATTTATTTTTGTTCAGATCTTTATGATTTCTTTCCTTCTCCTAATTTTTTGTTCTTCTTTTTCCAGTTGTTTAAGGTATAAAGTTAGGCATGTTTTTCCTTGTTTATTGAAGTAGGATTGTATTGCTATAAACTTCCTTCTCAGAACTGCTTTTGCTGCATCCCATAGGTTTTGCATTTTCATTGTCATTTGTTTCCAGGAATTTTTTTTATTTCCTTTTTTATTTCTTCAGTAAGCTGTTGGTTATTTTGAAACATATTATTTAATCTCCATGTGTTTGTGTTTCTTATAGTTTTTTTCTTGTAATTAATATCTATTCTCATAGCATTGTGGTTGGAGATGTTGGATGTGATTTCAATTTTCTTAAATTTACTAAGGTTTGATTTGTGACCAAGATGTGGTCTATCCTGGAGAATGTTCCATGTGCACTTGAGAAGAAGGTGTATTCTTCTGCATTTGGATGGAATGTCCTGAAGATACCAATGAGATCCATCTCATCTAATAATGTATCATTTAAAACTTGTGATTCCTGATTAATTTTGTTTTGATGATCTGTCCATTGGTGTGAGTGGAGTATTAAAGCCCCATACTGTTATTGTGTAACTGTCAATTTCTTCTTTTATGTCTGTTAGTGTTTGTCTTATGTATTGAGGTGCCCTTATGTTGGGTGCATAGATTTTACAATTGTTATGTCCTACTAACAAGTCCAATCCTACTAACATTCCCAATTTCCCCTCTAGTTCCTTCCTCCTACCTAGTTTTCCATGGGTCTATATAGTCTTTTTCACTGGTCAGGTTTTCCTGTCTGCTCTCAACTGGTGTTCTGCATGCACTTCTGTGTCTGAAGGTGTATTCCTCATGTATCCATGGAGAGAGATGTATTCCACATCCACCTACTCCTCTGCCATCTTGTTCCCCCTCATTGTTTCTGATTTTCATTTCACTAATAATGAGTGATGTCAAGCATCTTTTCATGTGTTTATTAGTCATCTGTATGTCTTCTTTGGAGAAATATCTGTTTAGGTCTTTTTTCCACTTTTTTTATTGGGTTGTTTATTTTTCTGGTATTTGAGTTACATGAGCTGCTTGTATATTTTGGAAATCAATCCTTTGTCAGTTGTTTCATTTGTTATTATTTTCTCCCATTCTGAGGGTTATCTTTTTACCTTGTTTATAGTTTCCTTTGCTGTGCAAAAGCTTTTAAGTTTAATTAGGTCCCACCTGTTTATTTTTTGTTTTTATTTCCATTACTCTAGAAGGTGGGTCATAGAGGATCTTGCTGTGACTTATGTCATAGAGTGTTCTCCCTAGGTTTTCCTCTAAGAGTTTCATAGATTCTGGCCTTACTTTTAGGTCTTTAATCCATTTGGAGTTTATCTTTGTGTGCTGTTAGGAAGTGTTCTAGTTTCATTTTTTACATGTAACTTTCAAGTTTTCCCAGAACCACTTATTGAAGAGGCTCTCTTTGCCCCATCGTGTATTCCTCCCTCCTTTGTCAAAAATAAGGCACCCAGAGGTGTGTGGGTTTATCTCTGGACTATCTATCTTGTTCCATTGGCCTATATTTCTGTTTTTGTGCCAGTACCATACTTTCTTGATGACTGTAGCTTTGTAGTATAGCCTGAAGTCAGGAAGGTTGATTTCTCCAGTTCCATTCTTCTTTCTCAAGACTGTTTTGGTTCTTTGGGGTCTTTTGTGTTTCCATATGAATTGTGACTTTTTTTGTCCTAGTTCTGTGAAAAATTCATTGGTAATTTGATAGGGATTTTATTGAATCTGTAGATTGCATTTGATGGTATAGTCATTTTCACAATATTGATTCTTTCAACTCAGGAACATGGACTATCTCTCCATCTGTTTGTGTTGTCTTCAATTCCTTTCATCAGGGTGTTATAGTTTTCTGTATATAGCTCTTTTTCTCCTTAGATAGGTTTATTTCTCAATATTTTATTCTTTTTGCTGCCATGGTAAATGGGATTGACTCTTTAGTTTCTCTTTATGATTTTTAATTGTTAGTATATAGGAATCCAAGTGATTTCTGTGTATTGATTTTGTATCCCATGACTTTGTTAATTCACCGAATATCTCTAGTAATTTTCTACTAGAATCTTTAGGGTTTTCTATGTATAGTATCATGTCAGCTGCAAACAGTGAATGTTTTACTTCTTCTTTTCCAATCTAGATTCCTTTTATTTCTTTTCCTTTTTTGATTGCCATGGTTTGGACCTCAAAAACTATGTTGAATTATAGTGTTGAGAATGTGCATCCTTGTCTTGTTCCTGTTTTTAGAGGGAATGCTTTCAGTTTTTCAACATTGAGAATAAGGTTTGCTGTGGGTTTACCATATATAGCCTTTACTATGTTGAGATAGGTCCCTTTTATGCATATTTTTGAAGAGTTTTATCATAAATGGTTGCTGAATTTTGTCAAAAGTTTTTCTGCATCTATTGAGATTACCATATGTTTTTATGTTTCAATTTGTTAATATACTGTATCACATTGATTGATTTGCATATATTGAAAAATCCTTCCATCCTTGGGATAATCCTGGGTTGGTCATGATATATGATCTTTTTAATATGTTGTTGAATTCTGTTTGCTAGAATTTTGTTGAGGATTTTTGCATCTATTTTCATCAGTGATATTGGTCTGTAATATTCCTTTTTTGTGTTGTCTTTGCCTGGTTTTTGTATCAAGGTGATACCTGATAGAAAGAGTTTGGAAATGTTCCTTCCTCTGCAATTTTTGGAAAGCACTTTAAAAGGATAGGCATTATCTATTCTGTAAATGTTTGATAGACTTCATTTGTGAAGCCAGCTGGCCTTGGGTTTTGTTTTGGAGGAGATTTTAAATCAACGTCTTAATTTAAGTGCTTGTAATTGGCTTGTTTATAGTTTCTATTTCTTCTTGGTTCAGTCTTAGAAGATTGAACTTTTCTAAGAATCGTCCATTTCTTCCAGGTTGTCCATTTTATTAGCATATAGTTGCTGATAATAGTTTCTTATGATCCTTTGTATTTCTGCATTGTCTGTTATAACCTTTCCTTTTTCATTTCTAATTTTGTTGATCTGATTCTTCTCTCTTTTTTCTTGATGAGTCTGGCTAAAGGTTTGTCAATTTTATCTTCTCAAAGAACCAGTTTTTAGTTTTATTAGTCTGTACAATTATTTCTTTCAATCCCAAAGGAAGGCAATGCCAAAGAATGTTCAAACTACCGCACAATTACACTCATCTCACATGCTAACAATGTAATGCTCAAAAGTCTCCAAGCCAGGTTTCAACAGTCCATGAACCATGAGCTTCCAGGTATTCAAGCTGGATTTTAAAAAGCCAGAGGAACCTGAGATTAAATTGCCAACATCCGCTGGATCATACAGAAAGCAAGAGAGTTCCAGAAAAACATCTACTTCTTTATTGACTATGCCAAAGCCTTTGACTGTGTAGATCACAACAAACTGTGGAAAATTCTTCAAGAGATGGTAATAACAGACCACCTGACCTGCCTTCTGAGAAATCTGTATGCAGGTCAGGAAGCAACAGTTAGAACTGGACATGGAACAACAGACTGGTCCCAAATTGGAAAGGAGTCCCTTGATGGCTGTATATTGTCATCCTGCTTATTTAACTTATATGCAGAGTACATCACACAAAATGCCAGGATGAATGAAGCACAAGCTACAATCAAGACTGCTGGGAGAAATATCAATAACCTCAGATATGCAGATGACACCACCCTTATGGCAGAAACAGAAGAGGAACTAAAGAGCCTCTGGATGAAAGTGAAAGAGGAGAGTGAAAAAGTTGGGTTAAAACTCAACATTCAGAAAACTAAAATCATGGCATCTTGTCCCTTCACTTCATGGTAAATAGATGGGGAAACAATGGAAACAGTGACAAATTTTTTTTTTTTTTTTTGGCTCCAAAATCACTGCAGATAGTGACTGCAGCCTTGAAATTAAAAGACTCTTGCTTCTTGGAAGAAAAGCTTTGACCAAATCTAGATAGCATATTAAAAAGCAGAGACATTACTTTGCCAACAAAGGTCCATCTCATCAAACTATGGTTTTTCCAGTAGTGATATATGGATGTAAGTGTTGGACTATAAAGAAAGCTGAGCGCCAAAGAATTGATGCTTTTGAACTGTGATGCTGAAGAAGACTCTTGAGAGTCCCTTGAACTGCAAGGATTTCCTAAAGGAACCAGTCCTGAATATTCATTGGAAGGACTGATGCTGAAGCTGAAACTCCAATACTTTGGCCACCTGATGCAAACAGCTGACTCATTTGAAAAGATCCTGATGCTGAGAAAGATTGAAGGTGGAAGAATAAGGGGACACTAGAGGATGAGATAGTTGGATGGCATCACCTACTCGATAGACATGAGTTTGAGCAAGCTTTGGGTGTTGGTGATGGACAGGGAGGCCTGGCGTGCTACAGTCCATGGGGTCGCAAAGAGTCAGACATGACTGAGTGACTGTACTGAACTGATTATTTCTTTCATTTCTTTTCATTTATTTCTGCTCTGATCTTAATTATTCCTTTCCTTCTGCTAACTTTAGAAAGATTGAAGGTGGAAGAATAGGGGACACTAGAGGATGAGATAGTTGGATGGCATCACCTACTCGATAGACATGAGTTTGAGCAAGCTTTGGGTGTTGGTGATGGACAGGGAGGCCTGGCGTGCTACAGTCCATGGGGTCGCAAAGAGTCAGACATGACTGAGTGACTGTACTGAACTGATTATTTCTTTCATTTCTTTTCATTTATTTCTGCTCTGATCTTAATTATTCCTTTCCTTCTGCTAACTTTCAGGTTTTCTTCTTTTTCTTTACCAGTTGTTTTAGGTAAAGTTACCCTGTCTATTCTATATTTTTCTTGTTTCTTGAGGTAGTATTGTATTGTTATAAACTTCCCTCTTAGAACTGCTTTTGCTGCATCTCTTAGGTATTGAATTGTCCTGTTTTAATTGTCATTTGTTTCTAGGAATTTTTTTTCCCTTTTGATTTTTCAGTAACCTGTTCATTATTTAGAAATGTATTATTTAATCTCCATGGTTTTTTTGTTTGTTTGTTTGTTTGTTTGTTTGTTTTTTACAGTTTTTTTCCTATAACTGATATCTAGTCTCATAGTGTTGTGGTCAGAAAAGATACTTGATATGATTTCAATTTTCCTAGATTTAGTGAGATGTTGATGTGTGACCCAAGATGTGGTCTATCTTGGAGAATGTTTATGTGCACTTGAGAAAAAGTGTATTCTTCTGCATTTGAATGCAATGTCCTGATGATATCAATGAGATTCATCTGGTCTAATATGTCATTTATGTCTTGTGTTTCCTTATTAATTTGCTGCTTTAATGATCTGGCCATTGGTGTAAGTGGGGTGTTAAAGTCCCCTACTATTATTGTGTTACTGTCAGTTTCCCCCTTTATATCTGTTTTATTTTTTTTCTTTATGTATTGAGGTGCTTCTATGTTGGATGCATAAATATTTACATTGTTATGTCTTCCTCTTGGATTTATCCCTTGATCATTATGTAGTGTCCTTCCTGTCTCTTGTAATATTCTTTATTTTAAGGTCTATTTTGTCTGATATGAGGATTGCTATCCAGCTTTCCTTTGATTTTCATTAGCATGTAATATCTTTTTCCACCCTCTCACTTTCAGTCAGTATGTGTCTCTAGTTATGAAGTGGGTTGGGTAGACAGCATATATATGGGTCTTGTTTGTTTCCATTCAGCCAGTCTGTGTCTTTTGGTTGTAGCATTTAATCCATTTACATTTAAAGTAATTATTGATATATATGTTCCTATATATATCAATAATATATAAATGTCAATATATATTGCCATTTTCTTAACTGTATGGGTGTTTGTTTGTTTGTTGCATGTCTTTTTCTTCTTTTGTGTTTCCTGTCTATGTAAGTCCCATTAACATTTGTTGTAAAGCTGGTTTTGTGGTACTAAATTCTCTTAACTTTTGCTTGTTGTAAAGCTTTTGATTTCTCCATCAATTTTGAATGAGCTCCTTGCCAGGTGATGTAATCTTGGATGTAGGTTTTCCCTTTTAGTGCTTTAAATATATCCTGTGATTTCCTTCTAACCTGCAGAGTTTCTGCTGAAAGATCAGCCATTAATCATATGGTTTCTCTTATATGTTACTTGTTGCTTTTTCCTTGCTGCTTTTAATATTCTTTCTTTGTGTTTAATCTTTGTTAGTTTGATTAGCATGTGTCTTGCTGTGTTTCTCCTTGGTTCTATCTTGTATGAGGCTCTCTGAACTTTTTGGACTTGATTGACTATTTCCTTTCCTGTGTTGGGGAAATTTTCAACTATAATCTCTTCAAACATTTTCTCATACCCTCTGTTTTTCTCTTCTTCTGGGACCCCTATAATTAGAATGTTGGTGCACTTAATATTGTTCAAGAAGTGTCTGAGACTATATTCAGCTCTTTTCATTCCTTTTCCTTTATATTGCTCTTCAGCAGTTATTTCCATCATTCTGCCTTCCAGCTCACTTATCCTTTCTTCTGTCTCAGATATTTTGCTATTGATTTCCTCTCAAGAATTTTTAATTTCAGTAATTGTGCTGTTTTTCACCATTTGTTTATTCTTTATTTCTTCTAAGTCTTGTTAAATTTGTTAATTGATTCTCGCATTTTCTCCATTCTATTTTCAAGGTTTTGAATCATTTTTACTATCATTACCCTGAATTATTTTTCTGGTAGGTTGCCTATTTCCTCTTTGTTTATTTGGACTTATGTGTTTCTAGGTTGTTCCTTCATTTGCACAATATTTCTCTGTCTTTTCCATTTTTTTAACTTATTGTGTTTGAGGTCTTCTTTTTCCAGACTTCGAGGTCAAATTCCTTCTTCCTTTTGGTTTCTGCCCTCATGGGTAAGGTTTGTCCAGTAGTTTGTGTGGGCTTCATGTAGAGTGTGACATGTGCTTGCATTCTGGTAGAAGGAGGTGAGCTTTATTTGTCCTCTCTGATGGGCAGGTCTCTGTGAGGTGGTAATACTGTCTGCTGATGATTGGGTTTGTTTTTGTCTTGTTTGTTGTTTGGATTAGGCATTCTGCACTGGGTGCTTCCAGCAGTTGGGTGATGCAGGATCTTGTATACGAGAGGGTGCCTTTGTGGGAGTTCTCACTAATTAATACTCCCTAGGGTTAGGAGTGCTCTGGCAGTTTAAGGTCTTGGAGTCAGCACTCCAATTCCAAAGGCTCATGGCCCAATCTCTAGCTGGGGAATGGAGCTTGCACAGGTAATTTGTTATGGGCTTAAGGAGGATTAAAACAAACACACACACACACACACACACAAAAATGCACCTCATACAAATGGCAAATACAAAATCAAGCAAACAATAAAAAAAATAATGGAACACACACACATACACACACACAAACACACACACACCTGTAAACAAAACCAAAATAGTCCAAAAAATAAAAGAAAGAAAGAAAGTACAGTAGATTTCCCAGTGAGCAAAGTAAACAAATTCCTTATGATTATACAGTGGAAGTGAGAAATAGATTTAAGGGACTAGACCTGATAGATAGGGTGCCTGATGAACTATGAATGGAGGTTCGTGACATTGTACAGGAGACAGGGATCAAGACCATCCCCATGGAAAAGAAATGCAAAAAAGCAAAATGGCTGTCTGGGGAGGCCTTACAAATAGCTGTGAATAGAAGAGAAGCCAAAAGCAAAGGAGAACAGGAAAGATATAAGCATCTGAATGCAGAGTTCCAAAGAATAGCAAGAAGAGATAAGAAAGCCTTCCTCAGCGATCAATGCAAAGAAATAGAGGAAAAGAACAGAATGGGAAAGACTAGAGATCTCTTCAAGAAAATTAGACATACCAAGGGAACATTTCATGCAAAGATGTATATAATAAAGGACAGAAATGGTATGGACCTAACAGAAGATATTAAGAAGAAGTGGCAAGAATACTCAGAAGACTGTACAAAAAAGACCTTCACGAACCAGATAATCACGATGGTGTGATCACTCTCCTAGAGCCAGACATCCTGGAATGTGAAGTCAAGTGGGCCTTAGAAAGCATCACTACGAATAAAGCTAGTGGAGGTGATGGCATTCCAGTTGAGTTATTTCAAATCCTGAATGATGATGCTGTGAAAGGGCTGTGCTCAACATGCCAGCAAATTTGGAAAACTCAGCAGTGGCCACAGGACTGGAAAAGGTCAGTTTTCATTCCAATCCCAAAGAAAGGCAATGCCAAAGAATGCTCAAACCACCGCACAATTGCACTCATCTCACACGCTAGTAAAGTGATGCTCAAAATTCTCCAAGCCAGGCTTCAGCAATACATGAACTGTGAACTCCCTGATGTTCAAGCTGGTTTTAGAAAAGGCAGAGGAACCAGAGATCAAATTGCCAACATATACTGGGTCATGGAAAAAGTAAGAGAGTTCCAGAAAAACATCTATTTCTGCTTTATTGACTATGCCAAAGGCTTTGACTGTGTGGATCACAATAAACTGTGGAAAATTCTGCAAGAGATGGGAATACCAGACCACCTGACCTGCTTCTTGAGAAACCTATATGCAGGTCAGGAAGCAACAGTTAGAACTGGACATGGTAAAAACATCTATTTCTGCTTTATTGACTATGCCAAAGGCTTTGACTGTGTGGATCACAATAAACTGTGGAAAATTCTGCAAGAGATGGGAATACCAGACCACCTGACCTGCTTCTTGAGAAACCTATATGCAGGTCAGGAAGCAACAGTTAGAACTGGACATGGAACAACAGACTGGTTCCAAATAGGAAAAGGAGTACGTCAAGGCTGTATATTGTCACCCTGCTTATTTAACTTCTATGCAGAGTACATCATGAGAAACACTGGACTGGAAGAAACACAAGCTGGAATCAAGATTGCCAGGAGAAATATCAATAACCTCAGATATGCAGGTGACACTACCCTTATGACAGACAGAAAGTGAAGAGGAACTCAAAAGCCTCTTGATGAAAGTGAAAGAGGAGAGTGAAAAAGTGGAGCTTTAGCTCAACATTCAGAAAACGAAAATCATTGCATCTGGCCCCATCACTTCATGGGAAATAGACTGGGAAACAGTGGAAACAGTGTCAGACTTTATTTTTCTGGGCTCCAAAATCACTGCAGATGGTGACTGCAGCCATGAAATTAAAAGTCACTTACTCCTTGGAAGAAAAGTTATGACCAACCTAGATAGCATATTAAAAAGCAGCGACATTACTTTGCCAGCCAAAGTCTGTCTAGTCAAGGCTATGGTTTTTCCAGTGGTCGTGTATGGATGCGAGAGTTGGATTGTGAAGAAAGCTGAGCGTGGAAGAATTGATGCTTTTGAACTGTGGTGTTGGAGAAGACTCTTGAGAGTCCCTTGGACTGCAAGGAGAACCAACCAGTCCACTCTAAAGGAGATCAGTCCTGGGTTTTCTTTGAAAGGAATAATGTTGAAGCTGAAACTCCAGTACTTTAGCCACTTCATGCAAAGAGCTGACTGATTGGAAAAGACTCTGAGGCTAGGAGGGATTAGGGGCAGGAATAAAAGGGGACGACAGAGGATGAGAAGGCTGGATGGCATCACTGACTCAACGCACGTGAGTTTGAGGGAACTCCGGGAGTTGGTGATGGACAGGGAGGCCTGGCGTGCTGTGATTCATGGGGTCGCAAAGAGTCAGACACCACTGAGCAACTGAACTGAACTGAACTGAAAGTAAACAAAAAAATACCAACCAGTGAAAAACAAAACTAAAGCACAAACTGGGAAACAAAACCAAAGCAAGTTCCCAATTGTGGAACAAAGCAATGAAAACAAAACAAACAAACATTGTGAGAAAAAGAAATAAAAGGAAGAAAAGAAAGAATAGAAATATAAAGTTAAATAAAGGTAAATAAGATTTATATATATTAAAAAGAATGACTACAATGGGAAAAGAACAACAGGAAAAGCAAACAAAAGAATAAGTTTTGAAAAAATAATAAATCTTAAAATTTAAAATAAGGAAAACTCCACAGAACCACAAAGGACCAATGTAGAGGCAGAAGTATATGAAAGACATTTTAAAATTGTGATTTTTTAAAAAATTATCAAAAATTTTAATAGTTTTAATAGTACTAGTTAAATCAACAACTATGGCAATGGGGGCGGGGAACTGTAAAAAAAATGAAATAAAAGAAAAAGAAAAAATACAGAAGCAACTACAGAACAAGTCAAAATATAAGAATAATAAATGTTTTTCTTGAATTTCTGCTGTCAGCATGCTTTCCCTTGCTGTGAGTCACAGTCCACTTCACCTGCGTAGGGTACCCTTCAATACTGGGTTGGTCTCTGTAGACTCTAATGTACTCACTTGTGTGTTCTTGCCTCCAATGTCCACAGTTGTCAGAACTAGTACATTTTCTTTTGAGAGAACTCTCATTGTCCTTTTATATATTCTAGGCAGACAGAGAGTCTGCTTAGTTGATCATGTGGATTTAATATGAAGCTTGTACAGCTGGTGGGAAGGTTTTAGGTCCTCTTCCTTAGCCACACAGCCACTTGGTTTCAACTGTGGTTTTACCTCCACCTCTCCATACAAGATATCCACAGGGGTTTGCTGCTGAGGCTGCCCTGGAAGACTTGGGTTTGCCCCAATGAGGACCAAGTGTGGAGGTGGCACAGCTGTTTGGATTGCAGGGAACCTGGCAGCATCAGGTACTCAGGGGATCTGGTAGCTAGAGCAGCAGGAAATATGGTGTTCTTAGGGTTTTTTCTAGCCTCTGACAACTCTGTCCCACTGGGGATTGAGCATGGAGGTGGCACCATTGCTTAGATCACAGGGACCCTGACAATATCAGCTACACAAGGGTGCTTGCAGCTACTATCACAGAAGATATGGCACTATTAGGGCTTGTTTTAGCCCCTGGCAACTCTGCCCCAGTGAAAATTGAGTGTGAATGTGGCACAGCTGTTTGGATAGTGGGGACCCAAGTGTGCTGGGACACCAGCTGCCTCAGTCACAGGAAATATGGCTCTATAAGAGTCTTTCTGTTGCTGCTGCTGCTAAGTCGCTTCATTCGTGTCCGACTCTATGCAATCCCATAGACATGAACTCTATTAGTCTTTGGCCTGCTTCATTCTGCATTCCAAGGCCAAATTTGCCTGTTACTCTAGGTATTTCCTGACTTCCTATTTTTGCATTCCAGTCCCCTGTAATGAAAAGGACATCTTTTTGGGGTGTTAGCTCTAAAAGATCTTGTAGGTTTTCATAGAAACATTCAACTTCAGCTTCTTCAGCATTACTGGTTGGGGCATAGACTTGGATTACCGTGATATTGAATGGTTTGCCTTGGAAACGAACAGAGATCATTCTGTCGTTTTTGAGATTGCATCCAAGTACTGCATTTCAGACTCCTTTGTTGACCATGATGGCTACTCCATTTCTTCTAAGGGATTCCTGCCCTCAGTAGTAGATATAATGGTCATCTGGGTTAAATTCACCCATTCCAGTCCATTTTAATTCACTGATTCCTAGAATGTCGATGATCACTCTTGCCATCTCTTGTTTGACCACTTCCAATTTGCCTTGATTCATGGACCTGACATTCCAGGTTCCTATGCAATATTGCTCTTACAGCATCGGACCTTGCTTCTATCACCAGTCACATCCACAGCTGGGTATTGTTTTTGCTTTGGCTCCATCCTTTCATTCTGTCTGGAGTTATTTCTCCACTGATCTCCAGTAGCATATTGGGCATCTACTGACCTGGGGAGTTCCTCTTTCAGTATCCTATCATTTTGCCTTTTCATACTGTTCATGGGGTTCTCAAGGCAAAAATGCTGAAGGGGCTTGCCATTCCCTTCCCCGGTGGACCACATTCTGTCAGACTTTTCCACCATGACCTGCCCGTCTGGGGTTGCCCCGCGGGCATGGCTTAGTTTCATTGAGTTAGACAAGCTGTGGTCCTAGTGTGATTAGATTGACTAGTTTTCTGGTTTCAGTGTGTCTGCCCTCTGATGCCCTCTTGCAACACCTACCATCTTAGTTGGGTTTCTCTTACCTTTGGCGTGGGGTATCTCTTCACGACTGTTCCAGCAAAGCACAGCCACTGCTCCTCACCTTGGATGAGGGGTATCTCCTCACTGCTGCCCTTCCTGAAAGTCACTCAGTCATGTCCAACTCCTTGTGACCCCATGGGCTATACAATCCATGGAATTCTCCAGGCCAGAATACTGGAGTGGGTAGCCGTTCCCTTCTCTAGGGGATCTTCCCAACCCAGCTCTCCTGCATTGCAGGCAGATTCTTTACCAGCTTAGCCACCAGGGAAGCCTGAGAATACTGGAATGGGTAGCCTATCCCTTCTCCAGCAGATCTTCCTGACCCAGGAATTGAACCGGGGTCTCCTGTATTGCAGGTGGATTCTTTACCAGCTGATCTACAAGGGAAGCCCTGTTTAGCTCCATAAGGGCAAGAGTAATGAGATTCATTCATTCATTGCTGTATCTCCATTGTAGCATTTCTGGTACTTAGTAGGGATGATTAGTATTTAACAATAGCCTACGAGTTGAATTCATTGTAATATAAAGAAAATTGAACTTTGATGTTCAGCTGTTAAAACTATTTTTAATTATGATAAGAAAACTTCCAAAAATAAAAGCAGACTACTGACATATTTATTAGAATCAGATCATATTACAGATTCCACTGGAAAGCCTTATTATGCAAATCTATGAATATTTAAGTTCCATTTAGTGATATTCCTGATAGAGATTAAAATTGATCACACAGTTAACAGCAACCATATTTTTCAAAGATACATCATTAGCATATTTTGATATGCTTTTTTTGTGTTCTTGTCTCCTTTGAAGAGTCCCATTCTGCCAGGTGTTTGGGAAGATATGTAGTAGCTGAGCACCCTTACTTCTGTCACCATCCTCAAAATCAACTTTGGAGATGCTTTCACCCTGTCCGTCTTCTGCAGCAGCCAGGCAGAGTGCTGACTCCTTCTCTGCAGTGAGGAACTCTTCAGGCTCCAGAAGTAAGTTGATCACATTCAGTTTGGTCATTGCCAATGAGTTTAAAAACACTTTAGGTGAGGCTAACTAGAAATCTTGCTAATTAATATACAAATTAAAAGCCAATATTATTCATCACTTAATATTTCTTTTATTTTTTGAGTCCCGTCTTTTTGGAGATACAACTTCTACCACATTGATGTTGCTAACCTATACTTTTATGGAATATTCAGAATTTTTTTTGAGATTTCACTTGTGTTATCACAAATTGTATTTGCAGTCTTGGGGCATAGTTGTGGGAGAGATTAGCATAATAATTGCACATGAATAAATAGATTCATAATGACCAAGTATTTTATCAAAGTTCCTTAGCTGATGAGTTATGAACATGGAATAAAATACCTGGTTTTTTGATTCTTGAAACTCTAGTACTCTTTCCAGGTCTGTGATCCCTGTTGCTTCATAGAAGGTAAGGGACTGGTGCTAGAAATAATACTTTTCTTGATTGGTTGATTTACTGAATGACATGTTCTCTGTGTCACTGAAGGAGAGTTATGGCAGCCTATACATATGCATTCAGAAAAACTAAGGACAAAGGAAATCATATGTAGGAAAATTAAAGGAAAAAGAGGGACATGAAGAGTTTGCAAATTATATAGATAATGTATTGTGTATACCACCCAAAACCAAACTCCCAACTACGTGTTTATCTCTCTTCTTTCTAGTTGCTGGATAAATCAGGTAAATACATTAATTACATGATTATTTGTATTCACAATGTTTGATAGTAAAGACAGTTTATTTCAAACTTTAAACTTTCCTGGTCTATATGTTAGATTCTATCTTTTTGCTATTTTTCTAGTTTATTTGGTTTAAATTTAGAATATTTCTTTTTTACTTCTCCAAAACTCTTGATTTAAGTGCCTCTTGCTGCTGTTCAGGATATATTTGTATCACATTGTGACCATACAAGGAATGATTATTGGTATATTTTTACAGATAGCAAAATTTGATGTAGCCTAGATTGTCCTAGTAATTCAGTGCTTGGCAATTGAAATTTCCTTGAAGGAAATGAGTAGGAGATACTTAATAACCTTACTTTTATTTTAAAACATATTACAGCTTAATATGCCAGCAAGAGACAGGTCTCTGTCCTTAGAGAATATAGAGACTGTTAAGAATTTATTTCTGAATCATAGTGTTACCCTTGTATAAGATTTAAAACAGGCCGTCAGTATATCATTGCTAGTGTACTGAAAGTAATACAGAAGGACACAGAAGAATGTATTGGGTTATGTTGAGGTTAATTCATTATAACTCCAACTGTAGCATAAAATGATGAATCTGAATATACAGAAGATAGATTACAAATCATTATTTTAGTGTGGATTTTTTCTATGTATATTTTATTATTTTGTGCTCTTTATATACATCATTTATTCATTTATCTTAAGAATTACTTTCGTGGCATTTGTCCTTAAGCTTTTTTTTTTTTAAATAAAACAATTTGAGAAAGATATTCTAAATTTCCCCCCTTTTTCTTTTCTTAAAGAAATTGAGGATATTCTCTGAGCCTGAGGTGATTGAACACATTTTTTTAGATGTGGACTATCTGGGGTTTGTTTCTCAAAAGCAACCCCATAAGAAGCTGCAGAGAGTTTACCCGCCCAAGCAATTAATTATATAATTAATTAATTTTTGTTTTTCACAGATAAGGTTGACTTTTTCTAAATAAACATCAGACTTTATGAAAGCTGTTAGCCAAGGAAATGTATTTACTCCCCCTTTTTCTTTTCTTAAAGAAATTGAGGATATTCTCTGAGCCTGAGGTGATTGAACACATTTTTTTAGATGTGGACTATCTGGGCTTTGTTTCTCAAAAGCAACCCCACAAGAAGCTGCAGAGAGTTTACCCGCCCAAGCAATTAATTATATAATTAATTAATTTTTGTTTTTCACGGATAAGGATGACTTTTTCTAAATAAACATCAGACTTTATGAAAGCTGTTAGCCAAGGAAATGTATTTACTGATGTAGATTCCCTAGTGTAAATCACAAGACTTAGTGAATTCAACTACATTTTCATTTACTAATGGCTATAATCAAGGCCAAAGGGATTTACTTAATTAACCTGGCAATAGAAGGCTAAACAGAAATAATTTATATATTGAAAACAACTCTTCTGAGTTAATGTTTAATTCAATTTTTTTAATTGCCAGTCCATTAGTCTGTAAAAGTAGAACCTCCTTTCCATTTTATTTTTTCCTTTGGAGTAACATTAGGCTAAAAGTCTTGCGTGGAGTTAATCGCACTTAAAAAAGAGAAAGTAAATACATTCCTAATTAGGTTCCTCAAATTTCAAATAGCTCATTGAAAATTCATAGCACATCCATTAAAATCCCTTTAAAAAACTAAGTGGGATACTGGGAACTTTCTTAGTGGAAGTAATGAATGGAGAAGTAGTAAAAGAATGAGATAATGGAAGGCCTGTTTGTTATTAGTGCAGGTCAGTTGAGGTGGTGGTATTATGATGATATTTTTCTCACTGTGGCCTTTTCAATTAGTTTTGATCAGAGTAGAATACTTTTTATCAGTTTCTGCTGTTCTTGTTTAGCTAAAGCACAGATACATTTAAAGAATAAAGAACAGTGTCTGAAGAGGAGATGTACATACCTGTGTAAATATATCAGTTCAGTTCAGTTGTTCAGTCGTGTCTGACTCTTTGTGACCCCATGGATGCCAAGCACGCCAGGCTTTCTTGTCCATCACCAACTCCCAGAGCCTACTGAAACTCATGTCCATCATGTCGGTGATGCCATCCAACCATCTCATCCTCTGTCATCCTTTCTCTTCCCACCTTCAATCTTTCCCAGCATCAGGGTCTTTTCCAGTGAGTCAGTTCTTCTCATCAGGTGGCCAAAGTACTGGAGTTTCAGCTTCGGCATCAGTCCTTCCAATGAATATTCAGGACCGATTTCCTAAACATAATTTAATATACTCATAGCAGCAGTGATAGTTACAAGGCTAGTATGCCTTCTAAAGAGTAAGGTAGCCTTGTGCTGTGCTATATCACTTCAGTCATGTCAGACTCTGTGCGACCCATGGACTGCAGCCCCTCCAAGTTCCTCTGTCCGTGGGATTCTCCAGGCAAAAATACTGGAGTGGGTTGCCATTTCCTTCTCCAAAGGTAGCCTTAATGACATTAAATATGTAATATAAACATGAGGTAGCTTTAAAAATTTGAATATGCTCTCAATCTTTTTTTTTTTTTTTAACTTCACGTATATACATATATCTTTACCCATATATGTATGGCTAAATCATTGAAATCATTGATACTTGAAATAATTCCAGATGCTTGAGCCACAAAAACATAGAGAAGTAAGTTATTGATAGGAGAAAGTGACACACTGAAGTAAATACATGAATTAGGTGCGATAATCCTGAAAGGTAGAGCAGAGAGTTACATCATGCAGTGCTCAGTATGAAAAGAAGGGAGAATAAAAAGCTTTATATTGACTTTCATTTATTTATTTACTTAGTGCCAGTCGTTTCCCAATTGATATGTCTAATCACCTAAGTGCCTTAATTTAATGTGTCACAAACTAAACTCTTGGCCATCTCTACAAACATGCTTTTTTAATAGACTTGAGCTCAGTAAATGATATCATCTTGTACCTGGAGAAAAATAAGAATCATCTGTCTCCTTACTCTTGTGTTCCACAATTCCACCACCTAATCTGGTCATATTTACCAACCAAAATATTTCTTAAATTCATCTGCTTTTCTCCATTTGGGACCATCTTTACCCTGGTCTTACCATAATTTTTCCCCTGGGCTACTCCAGAGGCCTCCTGAATTATCTGCTCACTTGCACTGATACAGTTATGCTGTCTCCATAGGTAGCAAATAGAGCTTTACAAAATAGAAAATTGAGATGACACACCTCTCTAAAGACCATTCCCCTCAGAACGCAGACCAAGTTTTATCATGGCTTACAACACTCCCATGGGTGAACACTTTTTCTAAATGCCTCCAACTCAACCCACATGATGCTCCCCTCCTGCTCTGCATCCCACATGCCTTTCAGGGCGTCTTCCCTGGCGTGTGACCTCCACTGAGATCTTTGCACATGGTTGATTCTCCGTAAGTGGGATAACCACTCCCATCTCCTTTTTGCTTAGTTTCTCAACACAGTATTTGCTTCCTGAAGGAACCCTTTCTTGCTCCACCTGACAAGACCATCCCCTTGTATTTTAGGGTCTCTCAGCACCGTATAACTAATTCATTGACATCATGTCTCATTGACATTTTTTGACTAAAACTGACTTTTCCTCCAGAATGAAAGCCCTGTAAAGTCACAGTCCATGTCCATTTTGCTTAATATCGTGTCTCCTTTTTTTTTTTTAGGCACTGTGAAAACAGGCATAGAACCCCTCCCTCCCCATACCTGTGTGTGTGTGTGTGTGTGTGTGTGTGTGTGTGTGTGTGTTTTAAGAGAGAAAAGTCTCTGAGATCTGTAAAATAATCACTAGGGTATCAGAGGGAATTGCCACAGACAGGAAATGTTACTGAAAAATTAGTGCTTATATTTTGCTTTCTGTCAGCTTGGGTCTTTTTGTTGTTTTTATTTTGTTGTTTGCCTTTCTTTACTGACTTACAGAGATAGTTTTCCTAATGACTTTCATGACTTTGTTATAAAGTTCCTGCAACTCTGATTTTACTGACAAAGCTAGGCCTTTTATTTCTAGAACTAATAGCTTTGCAAATAGTGGCCTAAATGTGTTTATGTCTCTACTGACAGTGGTATATGTTAAATATGAATGTTCAAATGTTTAAATATGAGTGTTAAATCCAAGGCACAGGAAGCTTCTATCATATGAAACATGAACATTATTTTGCTTTTATTGTAGAAAATAAAGGTTCTGATGACATCAACTAGAACAAAATTTTTAAGTACTAACATCAGCTATTAGATCTCTTGATTTGTTTTTGCATTTTCCTCTTTTCGGAGCAGGACCCCCTTTTACTTCAGGCTCACCATTCACAGTGGGCGGCTGCTTTTCCTGTGCCCTTATACTGCTGCCTATCTCCCTTCTTAGCTCAGCATCATTTTTCAGGGTCTTGTTTTGTGATCCATGGCAGATCAAGACCTGTCCTTGCTATATGAAGCAGATACAAATGAATCTAACTAAAAGTTTGGTCTAAAAATAATTGTAGCTCAGTAGGAGAAGCTGATAAAGAATTTGCCTACAATGCAGGAGACCTGGGATTGATCCCTGTTTTGGGAAGATCCCCTGGAGAAAGGAAAGTCTACCCACCCCAGTATTCTGGCCTAGAGAATTACATGGACTCTTTAGTCCATGGGGTCACAAAGAGTCGGACATGACTGAGCAACTTTCACACTCACACTCACATACACCCACTCCAGTGTTCTGGCCTGGAGAGTTCCATGGACTGTTGCAAAGAGATGGACATGACTGAGAGACTTTCACTTTCTTTCAAGAGAAGTAAGGGCATTACAATGCAGAAGAAGTGAAGTGAAGTCGCTCAGTCGTGTCTGACTCTTTGCGACCCCATGGACTGTAGCATACTGTGCTTCTCCATCCATGGGATTTTCCAGGCAAGAGTACTGGAGTGGGTTGCCATTTCCTTCTCCAGAGGATATTCTTGACCCAGGGATCAAACCCAGGTCTCCCACACTGTAGGCAGACACTTTACCGTCTCAGCCACCAGGGAAGTCTACAATGCAGAAAGAACTAGCAAAAGACAAACAGTGAAGGAAAGCTACACAGATGTTCAGGGAAAAAGAGCTTACCTGTATCTGAGATTATGCCAGTGTAATTCTTGTTAGAGGTGGAGTTTGTCTGGGCCTCAGAGATAGGTTTCAGCCTTGGACTATTGTTAATGTGCTGATGCATTGTCCCATTTAGATAAAAATTCCAGAAGCTAGTGAGAGAATGCATGGTTCTCCCTAAAGCCCTTAAGTACTGACACCAAAATTAAAAATGTCTTAGCTGGCAGTATTTGATGTAGAAAGTCCTCTGCTCTGTCTACTGTTACCGTTGGCCCTGTGGGTTGCTAATACTATAGCTCTTACTGTGAAGAGTCCTGGGAAGAGGTCTGAAGAAATGCTTTGCTTTAGGAGATAATGATTACTTTACATTTAGGGCCAGAACAATTGATGTCATGTGGAGAGTACTTCTGGCAACCCATATTAGATGCACGGCAGCAATCTTAATTGCAAAGCATTGGCTAAGAAACTCATTGGAAAAAATCCAGTTGATATAGACCCAACCTTATACAGTTTATTGTGATGAGCACCCTGTTCCACTGGCTATGCAGTTCACCTCTTTTGAATCACTATGCTATACACTAGGAGTATTTTAACATATGTCAGATTTGGAATTCTCTGGGTATACCAAGGCATCTCTCCATCAATATTAAGCAGTGTGTGGGAGGCTTTACAGAAAGGGGAAAAAAATTGGCAGTACAAAGGCTTCTTTTAGAAAAAATTCATTTTACCATGAAGAAACTCACAGACTGGGAGAAAATGATATGCTATATTGTTCATAATCAGCAACTTAATATTGCTAATGACATAACATGAAGGGAGGAAATATTAAAATATATACTCAGAACTACATGGAAAGATGCATAAAAATCAGAGACCTTAGAGACGTATCATTACTAGCTGAAAATATTAGTAATATAAGAAAACCTAGAGACTTGATTTTGAAACTGCTAACTTTGTACATTTAACTTGGATGATATGGTTTTGACACAAAGGTATTTAATATCTGTTAATAGAATGTTTAAGAACACTAGTGGTGCTGAGGTATTTTATCACCGAGAGGGAATAAATAAGGCACACCACTGGGAATGCAGACAAGCAGGAGGTAATGTATCAGTTCAGTTCAGTTCAGTTGCTCAGTTGTGTCCGACTCTTTGTGACCCCATGAATCGCAGCACACCAGGCCTCCCTGTCCATCACCAACTCCCGGGGTTCACTCAGACTCACGTCCATTGAGTCCATGATGCCATCCAGCCATCTCATCCTCAGTCATCCCCTTCTCCTCCTGCCCCCAAGCCCTCCCAGCATCAGGGTCCTTTCCAATGAGTCAACTCTTTGCATGAGGTGTCCAAAGTACTGGAGTTTCAGCTTTAGCATCAGTCCTTCCAATGAACACATAGGACTGATCTCTTTTAGGATGGACTGGTTGGACCTCCCTGCAGTCCAGGGAACTCTCAAGAGTCTTCTCCAACACCACAGTTCAAAAGCATCAATTCTTCGGTGCTCAGTTTTCTTCACAGTTCAACTCTCATATCCATACATGACTACTGGAAAAACCATAGCCTTGACTAGATGGACCTTTGATAGCAAAGTAATGTCTCTGCTTTTCAGTTGAGTTCCTCTAAATGATAACCTTCCATCACCCTTGTTTACATATGTAAAGCTGTATGAATGACAACTGTGACCTTGCAGCATGGTCGTTTGTCTTATTAATTAACGGGCTGTTAGGAATATTCAAGGTATAACTTACTTGACATAAAAACACATTTTCTGTGTTTGTATATGGTGAAAGATCAGGCAAATAAGTTTTAGCAACTGAGGTGAAAACTTTGGTGCTGAGGTAAAAGCAACTTTTGTTTTAAGGTGACTATTCCTGTTAGTATCAAACAGTTCTATATCCGTAATAAGAATCTGGCTTTCTTTGTGATCACTTGCATGCAAATATGGATTACTGTGCTAAATCCTGAAGCGTTAACACACTGTTTAATATCTAGAAAACAAACAACTTTTTAATACCTGCTTACTTATTTATGTCTTGAAGATAGTATTACATTACAGGCAAATAGTGCCTCTTAGATTATTTCAATACCTACTAACAATGACTCTAACACAGAAATAATTTGCAATTGAAAATATGCATCCATTATTTATAAAGACACAGAAAGATACACTTTTCCATAATAAGAATTCTCTACTTAAGAAAGAGGACTGAAACAGAAATACAGACAAAACATTTTATATGCAACTTAACAAAATGTTTTCATTTTATTAGGATTGTATTTTGAAGTACTTTTCTTATTTATTATATGCATCTTGAAGAAAAATGGTAGAATCCCAAAATTTTAGATCAGATTTAATTAAAGAATGACTCTATATGTAGCAATTAGAGTGATAATGAGAGTGGACCTATATTCATGGATTTTATTGATGCAGTTATATGTAAATATCCTCATTCTGGAAACTGGTATCCAGGAATGAGTCACATAATAGTGAGCCTGGCATACGTCCAGTATCTGAATCACTTGAGTTTGTCCTGTATTCATCATAACATATAAGTAGCTTTTATTAAAGATACAGAGAAATTCTTTTAACCACTTTAGCAATACTTTGCTATGTTTTATTTGTAGTTTCACAGTAGTATTCCTGATTTCTAATGCTTGGGGACAGAATCCATGTGATTCCACATGCAGTTGTACCAAAGGTTTTTATAAAAAGAGATCTATACTACTCTGTTATGAAAAGATGATAAATAAGGAAGATATTGAAGAAAATATCCAGTAATAATCTAGCAATCATCAATCTAACATCCTTACCCATTCTTGTTAGTATCTTTATCATTTATTTTTGCCACATGATATCCATGTGAACAAGTAATACTTTGCTCTTATGTATTTTAAATCTCAGAAATGATCATATCTCTGCTCTAGACTCAGGCAAGTATTTTGCTCAAATAGAGTTTTTTATGCTTTTGTTTCTCAGGATATTTCTTGAGTCCCCTTCAGAAATAAGTCCAGAAAGCAGTAATTCTATAAGATGTACTCCTACATGAGAAACTCTTATTTAACCTACTTCAAATAAACCAAAAGCCACTTATTTATGCATTTTACAAGGCACTTTTATGCATGGTACTTGTATAAGAAACAGCAAATATCAGGGATTTACTTTAAAAATACACAGATCAAATACATTAAAATAATAAGAATGGCAATTCCAAGGCTTGAGAAATCTGTATGAGAAATGGTAACTTATGTATACATATTGTGTTTCTCTTTATCAATGTTAGGTGTGTTTTGATATGCTGCAATTTCTTGCAAATTAGTAGTCTCTGCTTAGGACACAGAGAAATTTTACTTCACTGGAATATAAATTAACCAACAACCCATGATCATTCTGAATAATTAGAAGTTTACTAAAACTCAAAAATAAGAATAAACATCAAAATCTTTGATTAAAGTTATAAAATTATATTTTATCTCAAATCCAAATATGTAATTTAATCCTTTAAGTGATCCAAATATTATAAATTCTGGAGCATGTAAAAGGGTCTCATGCAAGTTAGATATAAAAATAGTATAAACATACAGTTATAAAAGTAGATATTCCATGTACATTGACCGGAGGACTCAATATTGTCAGGATGTCATTACTTGCCAATTTGATCTATAGATTCAATGCAATTCCAATCAAAATCCCAAAACTAATTTCATGGCTATTCATAAACTGATTCTAACATTTACATTGAGATAAAAAAGACCTAGAATAACCAACACGATATTGAAGAAAAACAAGGTTGAAGGACTGATGATACCCAGTTTCAAGTTTTACTATTAAGACTGCTGTTCTCAGTTGTGTCTGACTTTTTGAACCCCATGGACAGTAGCCCTCCAGGCTCCTCTCCCATGGAATTTTCCAAGCAAGAATGCTAGAGTGGGTAGCCACTTCCTACTCTAGGAGATCTTCCCAACCCAGGGGTCGAACTTGTATCGCTTGCATTGGCAAGTGGATTCATTTACTACTGCGCCACCTGGGAAGCCTTTACTGTAAAGCTATAGTGATTAGGAAAGTGCCATGTTAGTGAAAGAATGGGCAAATAGATCAGTATACTGGCAGAATAGAGAGGCCAGAAGTAGAGCCCCGTAAGTATAATCAACTGATCTTTGACAATGGAGCAAACATAGTATGTTCAACAAATGGTGCTGGAACAGCTGTTCATACACAAGTAAAAAATGAATCTAGACACAGACTTACAAGCTTCACAAAAGTTAACTCAAAATGGATCAGAGACCTAAGTATAACATACAATGTTATAAAATCCTATAAGATAACATAGGAGAAAACCTGGATAACATTGGGTATGGTGATACTTTTTCATATACAATACCTAAGAAACAATCTACAAATAAAATAATTGATAAACTGGACTTCTTTAAAAATAAACACTTCTCCTCTTTGAAAGATACTTGTCAAGAGAATGAGAAGACCGGCTGCAGACTGGGAGAAAATATTTTCAAGAGACATATCTGATAAACGACTGTTATTCAGAATGCACAATGAACTCTTAAAACTCCACACTGAAAGCACAACTTGTTTAGAAAATGAGCCAGAAACCTTAACAGGCACCTCAGCAAAGGAGCTGCACAGACAGCAAAAAAAAAAAAAAAAAAAAGGGAAAAAAGTCCCACATCATGTGTCATAAGGAAAATGCAAATTAAAACAACAATGGAACTGTTACAGAACTCCAGACCTGGAGCATTGACAACCCCGAATGCTGACAAGGATGTGGAGAATCAGGAACTCGCGTTCATTGCTAGGACGAAAGCAAGATGGTACAGCCACTTTGGAAGAGAGTTTGTTCCTTACAAAACTACTCTTACCATATGATTCAGGAATCATGCTTTTTTTCTATTTCCTCAAAGGAGTTGAAAATTTAGGTATACACACACACACACACAAAACTGCCCATAGATTTATGTAGCAGCTTTATTCATAATTGACAGATGAGTATTGCTAAGGAGGGAAGACAGTCTGAAAAAGCTACATACTGCATGATTCCAACTATATGATATTCTAGAAACAGCATAACTTATGAAAACAGTAAAAAGATTAGTGGTTGCTATGTGTTTGGAAATATGGAGTGCATAGACAAGAGCATGGAGGATTTTTAGACCAGTGAAAATACTCTATAGGATGCCATAATGATGGACACATATCATTATTCATTTGTCCAAACTCAGAGAATGTAAAGCACCAAGAGTGAATGGTAATGTAGACCATGGACTTGGAGTAATTACAGTATGTCAATTTTATCTTAATCAATTATAGCAAATTAATTAACATAATTAGTAATAGATGTCCCACTCCAATTGAGGATATTATTATTGGGAAAGTTTATACATGTGTGGGAGCTGGAAATAGTAATTATATGAAAAATATGTTCTCAATTTTGCTGTGAACCTGAAACTGCTCTTAAAAAATAAAGTCTTAATTAAAAAATAACATAAATATTTCAGAAATTTTATTGTTGAACTTTCTTTCATGTTTTAGGCTTTAAATAAATTCACTAGACATTATGAAATATTATTTTGTCTATTATTTGGAATTGACATATTTGCTATGGGCTGCTTTCTCATCCATATATTTACTAGACTTTATTTGATATATTAGTAAGATTGAAAATCTATTCAAGAGTTTATTGGCCTTTCAGATTTTCTTTTTGGTGAAACCCTTTGCTGATCTTTATATTAGGGTATAGTAGTTTTTAAAAAATATATTTTGCCTCTTAGTTTTTCATGGATTCTTTTGGATCCCACACATATTGCCTAGAATCTGTGACTAATGTTTTCACTTTAATAATGCTATACTGTATTCATTAAGGACTAATATTCTAGGTTCAGGGGTTGAGGTGGGAATAAGATGTTTTCTTCTTAAATGAAACAAGGTGGGGGTCATAACCAGGTTATAAGCTTCAATGCCTGCATCTGACCCTTGACATTCAGAAGGGCTTAAGAGGGGGATGCATAGCTGGTATTATGTTACCACTGAGGAGTGGTTTACACACAGTAAAGTCAAAAGAGACTGGGAGCTGTGAAATTGTTCCTACTGCTTTCAGATCTCCAGGAAAAGTTGACCCTTTCCCATCCTGGGAAAAATAGCACTTCCATTAGAGGATCTACCAGTAAAATAGTGGTGACCTGGATAAGATTGCATTGCCTCAGACAGAACTGGAGCGATGCTTATTAAGCACCCTTTTTCATGATATTGGGGCTTCCTAGGTGGCTCAGATGGTAAAGAATCTGCCTGCAGTGTAGGAGTTTTGGGTTCAGTCTCTGGGTCAGGAAGATCCCCTGGAGAAAAGCATTGCAACCCACTCCAGTATTCTTGCTTGGAGAATCCCATGGACAGAGGAGCCTGTGGACTATACAGTCCATGGAGTCACAAAGAGTAAAAGAGCTGGACATGACTGAGCAACTAACACGTTACTTTCACTGTATGGCTTGGGGTGAGAATATTCCTGGGTCTTATGTAGTTTCGTTCTGTGAGCATTCTGTGCTTACCTACACTGGTAATACGGAGGTAGTTTTTTCACATAAATGTTACTGACATACTCAATGTTTCACACACAATATGTATGCCATAATCCAGCATACTTTATTGTTGTTGTTTCATCAATATAATTTGCAAAATATTTAAGTTTCAGTCTTTAATTTTAAGGAAAAGTACAGTGACAAAAGCAAGCAAATCATTTTTACAGAAAAATATGCACAAAGGACTCCAAGCTCTGGTAAAGGGACTATCACAGGAACTCATTACCTAGATAAAGGATTTTCATTTTAATGTGGCAGAATTACCAATTTTTTCTTTTGGTTTTGATATATGTGTGTATGCTTTTTTTCTTTTGCATTGTTTAAGCTATTGTTCTCTAATATTAAAGAAAGGAAAATATTTTTCTATGTATTCTTTTAGTATTTTAAAAGTATTTTCAGGTATTTTTGGATAGTCTGAAAACTATATTATATTCGGAGTTGTATTTTAGTTTAGTTTTTTTTTCCTCTCCATTTTGGTAATCAACTGTCCTGATACTGTTTTTTATTGAATGATTTATCCTTTTCTATTGAACTGAAATTCTAACTCTGCCATACACAGAGCTTTCGCATATGTGTAGAGATATTTCTTGATTTTCTATTTTAGTTTATTATTCTATTCATCTTTACACAAAAACTATGCTGTATTCTAATTATTCTACTTATGTCTTGCTAGATGGTAAGATGAATGAATCCATTCCTCTCGTTCCTGACTCACATTTGCTCTGGCTAACGTTGGTTCTTTACTCCGTATCCTCTGTTTCAATTTGGGATACAGAAATTTGGTGAAAAATCATGTAAATTTTACCAAAGTCACATTTGCTCAAATAATTTTAGTTTGGGAAGAAATATTTTATTTTTTCAAATTTTTAGTATATCTATCAATGATCTTTTGTAGGTCCTATAATAAAGTTTTTTTTCTTAATTTCTCCTTGTATGTCTTGCATTTCTCTTTTATTTCTTCATGATGTTTTGTGCTTTTGCTAATAGACTTTTAAATGTTACATTTTCAGCTGATTGTGCCTGTATAGTAATGTTGCTTTTTAATCATTATGCTTTCTAAGCAACTTTACTGAGTTATTACTAGTTTTAGGAGTTTGTAGTTCTTAAAATTATCTATAAGATAGCAATATTAAAAATTTCCTTATAATTCTATTATCTAATTGAACAGGTTAGGAGGTCTTATAATTGTAAATGGAAATGATGATCATGGCCATTATATTTTCTCCTTTAAAAAAACTATTTTTCATGTTTTTTCATAGTGTATGATTTTTGCACTGTCATTTATGGTAAGTACCAATTTAAGATATAGGAATTTTTACAAACTAAGGAAGCACAATTTTCTTCTTCATCATTTTCTTGATAATGAATGTTATGGAGTTTCTATTGTGATAGTTTTAGATTTTAATGGATCATGATAATGGGACTCATCAAACCTTAACTCAGTTTCTGATTCTGTCCTTATCTGAAGATGGTCTTTTTTTTCCCCTAATTTACATTGTACTTAACATTAGAATGCCATTAAGGAAATTCATGGATTCCTTTTTTAGGGAAGAATAGAATCATATTTGAATCCTGAAGATTTGTTATGTTTACTTTATTAGAATTTCCTCTAGCCCCAGAATCATGACCTTTTCTCTGTACTCGCAAGAAAGCTTGATTTTGGCATATTTAAATATAAGATCTCTGTAATAGCTGGAAATATTATGACATATATGATTTTTAATCTGAATCTAGAAACCAGGAGGAAAAACATTTTTAAAGTAGAAAGTAAGCAGATATTCACACAATTAAATAGAATTTTAGAAGAGCATAACTTTCTTCATTGCAAGTTGAAGGATTCGCCTGGACTTGCCTGGCAGTCCAGTGGTTAAGACTCCATATTCCCACTGCAGACGGACTGGGTTCTGGAGTTATGATCCCACATGCCTCGAGTGCAGTCAAAAATGAATAGATAAATAAAACTGAGGGATTCGGGACCAAGATAAGACTTTTACTATATCTGAGCTTCACAGTTAATGAAAGAAACTGGCTTAACTTCTTCTAACTTTAAATAAAGTTCCTTTGCTAGGGCTGTCCTACTCTTCTACAGACAAATCTTTTTTTTACATTCTTCTGGTCTATTCCTTTGATCATCATTGCCTTCTATACTGCTGTTTACTCCCATTGACTGGTTGTTGTTATGATTATTATCATTATGGTTTAGTATTTTGCTGAAAAAGTGTTCTTATTTTATAGCAACAATTAATAATCACAGAATGGTTCATAAAACATGTACATTTTAATGAGTTACTACAGTGTATGGAGTTCTTGCCTGGAAAATCCCATAGACAGAGGAGCCTGGTGGGCTACAGCCCATAAGGTTGCAAGAGTCAGACACCACTTAGTGACTAAACCATCAAATAACTATGAGTTTACCACTCAATTCAAGGAATTGATCATTGTCATTGTCCTTTGCTTCTATCTGTACTATTATTCTTCTTTACAAGCCAACAATTATCATGTATCATGATCTAAGCTGTGTAGTAATTTCGTTTTCTTAAAAGTTTTACTTCCTATGAATGCTTTCATAATCTATATAGATAATTAATTTTGTAAAATTTTGAGCTGTATGGAAATGGGTTAGTACTGTACTTGCCATTTGTGTCTTGTATCTTTTGCTTTGTATTATGCTTTTTGAAATGCATTTCAGGTGTTGTATATAGATCTTCATTGTTGGAGAGTTATCTGTTATATTAACACAATAAAATGTTATCTTTTTGGTGTGTCTAGGTTATTTTAGGTTTAATACTACTGCAAATAAAGTATGTTGTTACACACATGCATTGATTTCTACCTAAATATCCTATATATATTTTGTCAGATTTGTACTCGTTAATTCCAGGAGTTTTGTTTTTTTTTTAAGTCAGTTCTCTGGGATTTCTTTATGTAAACAAGTAATCTGTAAAAACAGTTTTTTTTTACTTCCCAATCTGTATAACTTTTATTTTCTGTTTATGTCTTTTTGCACAAGCTAGGACTTCTAATACGCTGCTATACAAGAGTGGTGAAAGGAAACATCCTTGCATTGTTCCCAGTCTTGGAGGGAGAACAGCCAATTTCACACCATTAAGTAAGAGAGTAGCTGTAGGCATTTTGTAGAAGTTCATTACCAAGTTAAGGACATTCTCCTTTATTCTTAGTTAGCTGAAAATTTTTATCATGGAAAGGTATGGGATTTTTGTCAAATGCTTAGTGTGTCAATTTGATATATGCTTGTTTTATTAGCATGTTCATGTGATGGAACATTGATTTTTGATTTTTGAATTAGCCTTGCATGCCAAGTATAATGCTCATTTGTTTATTATACATATTTTTTTATCATTGGATTCAATTTGTTAATTTTTTAAAAAGATTCTTACATTTATCTTAAAGGAAGTTATTGGTCTGTAATTTTCCATTCTTTGCAGTGTCTTTACTTGGTTTTGGTATTAGGGTAATGGTGGCCACATGGGATGAGTTAAGGAGTATTACCTCTGCTTCTGTTTTCTGGGAGAGTTTATATAGAATCAGTATCATTTCCCCTTAAGTATTTGGTAGAATTCACCATTGAGACAGCCTGGGACAAGTGTTTTCTTTTTCAGAAAATTATTAATTGTTGATTCAGTGTCATTAAGAAATAGAGATTTAGTCTGATTATCTATTTCTCCTGATGTGAGTTTTGGTAGTTAGTATCTTTCAAGGAATTTATTCATTGCATGAGAATTATCAAATCTGTGGTTGTAGAGTTGTTTATAATATTCTCTTATTAAACTATTTAATGTTTGTTGAATCAGACATCAGTAATGATGACTTTATTTTTGGTATCAGTAATTTATATCTTCTCTGTTTTCTTTGTTATCCTGGTTAAAGTTTATAAATGTTATCGATCTCATAAAATCAGATCTAAGTTATATCAATTTTCTCTTTTGTTTCCTGTTCTCCATTTAGTTTTTATTATTATTTTATTTTATTTACTTAAATGTAATGTTGCTCATCTTTCTGTAGACTTGTAAGGTGAAAACTTAGATTATTGATTTTATATCTTTTTTCCTAATATATGTGTTCCATGCGATAAATTTCCCAATAAAAAGTGTTTTTGCTATGTTCAGTTTTCAGTAATTTGTGTGCTTATTTCCATTTAGTTCACAATATTTCTATTTCTCTTGAAAATTCTTTGAGATATGAATTATTTAGAAGTATGATGCTTCATCTCTAAATATTTTTATATTTTCAGCTTTATGTTATTGATTTAATAACATTTATTTTCACTGTCATTTGACCATACTCTGTACATTTTCTGTCCTCTTACATTTGTTAAGGCATGTTTTATTCCCAGGATGTGCTCTGTCTTGGTTATTGTTCCATATGAACTGCAGGAGAATGTATATTCCACTGTTGGATGACACGTTCTATCAACGTAAATTATTTCAAGTTGATTGATAGAAATGCTGTTCAGCTATATCCTTACTAATTATTTGCCTTTAGAATCTATCAATCACTAAAACAGAAGCATTAACTTCTCCAACTTTAATAGAGGTTTGTCTGTTTCTCCTTGCAGTTCTGTCAGTTTTGCCTCACATCTTTTGATTCTCTGATGTTAGGTGGGTACCTTTTATGGATTGTTGTGTTGTCTTGAGAAATTGACCCTTTTATCATTAATTAGTGGCCTTCCTTGTCTCTAGGAATCTGTTCTGAAGCCAACACTGTCTGAATTTAATATAGCTATTCAGCTTTTTTGGGTTAGTGTTAATGTGATCTCTCTCCATCCTATACTTTTAATCAACATGTCTATATATTTAAGCTGAGTTTTCTGTAGAGAACATATACTTTTTTTAATTGAATCTGACAGTCTCTGTCTTTTATTTGGACTGTTCATGTTTAAAATCATTATTGAATTTGTTGTATTAATTTCAACCACATTAAGTTTTTTACTCATTGCACTTCTTTTTACTTTCTTTTTTTTTTAATTGATTTTTATTTTTAGTTTGTTTTGCTTTCTTAACCACTCCTATTTTTCTACCCTCTTAAAGAATTTAATTGAAAATTTTATATAATTATACTTTCTCTCTTGTATTTACTATATTCCATTTTAAGATGTTTAGGTGGTTGCTCTTGCATCTGCAGTATACATTTACCTTTAAGTCCATTTTATATACCACTGTAGTAGTTTACAAGCATATACATAATTTAGGCCATTCCCAATTTCTTCCCCCCATCCTTTATAATATTGTTACCATTCAGATAACCATGATGGTGTGATCACTCACCTAGAGCCAGACATCCTGAATGTGAAGTCAAGTGGGCCTTAAAAAACATCACTATGTACAAAGATAGTGGAAGTGATAGAATTCCAGTTGAGCTGGTTCAAATCCTAAAATATGATGCTGTGAAAGTGCTGCACTCAATATGCCAGCAAATTTGGAAAACTCAGCAGTGGCCACAGGACTGGAAAAGGTCAATTTTCATTCCAATCCCAAAGAAAGGCAATACCAAAGAATGTTCAAACTACTGTATAATTGCACTCTCCTCACACTCTAGTAAAGTGATGCTCAAAATTCTCCAAGCCCAGCCTCAGCAGTACGTGAACCGTGAACTTCCAGATGTTCAAGCTGGTTTTAGAAAAGGCAGAGGAACCAGAGATCAAATTGCCAACATCTGTGAGATCACTGAAAAAGCAAAAGAGTTCCAGAAAAACATCTATTTCTGCTATATTGACTATGCCAAAGCCTTTAACTGTGTGGATCACAACAAACTGGAAAATTCTGAAAGAGATGGGAATACCAGACCACCTGACCTGCCTCCTGAGAAATCTGTGTGCAGGTCAAGAAGCAACAGTTAGAACTGGACATGGAATAACAGACTGGTTCCAAATCAAGAAAGGCATATTTCAAGGCTGTATATTGTCACCCTGCTTATTTAACTTATATGCAGAGTACATCATGAGAAACGCTGGACTGGAAGAAGCACAAGCTGGAATCAAGTTTGCCGGGAGAAATATCAATACCTCAGATATGCAGATGATAACTGGAAAATTCTGAAAGAGATGGGAATACCAGACCACCTGACCTGCCTCCTGAGAAATCTGTGTGCAGGTCAAGAAGCAACAGTTAGAACTGGACATGGAATAACAGACTGGTTCCAAATCAAGAAAGGCATATTTCAAGGCTGTATATTGTCACCCTGCTTATTTAACTTATATGCAGAGTACATCATGAGAAACGCTGGACTGGAAGAAGCACAAGCTGGAATCAAGTTTGCCGGGAGAAATATCAATAACCTCAGATATGCAGATGACACCACCCTTATGGCAGAAAGTGAAGAAGAACTAATGAGCCTCCTGATGAAGGTGATAGAGGAGAGTGAAAAAGTTGTCTTAAAACTCAACATTCAGAAAACTAAGAGCATGGCATCTGGTCCCAACACTTCATGGTAAATAATTGGGGAACCAATGGAAATAGTGGCAGATTTTATTTTGGGGGGCTCCAAAATCACTGCAGATGGTGACTGCCGCCATGAAATTTAAAGATGCTTACTCCTTGGAAGAAAAGCTATGACCAACGTGGATAGTATATTAAAAAGTAGAGACTTTACTTTGCCAGTGAAGGTCTATCTTGTCAAAGCTATGGTTTTTCTGTTAATCATGTTTGGATGTGACAGTTGGACTATACAGAAAGCTGAGCACCAAAGAATTGATGCTTTTGAAGAAGACTGGTGTTGGAGAAGACTCTCCTGAGTTCTTGGATTGCAAGGAGATCCAGTCAGTCCATCCTAATCCTAAGGAAATTCATACCTGAATATTCATTGGAAGGACTGATGCTCAAGATAAAACCCCAATACTTTGGTCACCTAATTGAAGAACTGACTCATTGGAAAAGACTCTGATCCTGGGAAAGATTGAAGGCGGGAGGAGAAGTGGACAACAGAGGATGAGATGATTGGATGGCATTACCGACTTGATGGACATGAATCTGAATAGGCTCCGGGGCTTGGTGATGGACAGGGAAGCCTGGCGTGCTGCAGTCCATGGGTTCCCAAAGAATCAGCAACGGCTGAGCAACTGAACTGAACTACCATTGATTTCATTTAAACATATGTTGTATTCATGCAAAATATTACTACTATTATGTTAAAATATATGATTTAAAATTATCTATAATATATACTATAATAATTTTAAAATGGGAGAGTGGCAGTGTAACATATATGATATCAAAGTGAAACGAATCGCCGGTCTAGGTTTGATGCAGGATGCAGGATGCTTGGGACTAATGCACAGGGATAATCCAGAGAGATGGTGTGGGGCAGGAGGTGGGGGGGAGGAGGTCGGGATTGGGAGTTCATGTACACTCGTGGCTGATCCATGTCAATGTATAGCAAAACGAATACAGTATTGTAAAGCAAAACAAACTAAAAAATAAAAATTAATTTAAAAAATTATCTTTTAAACTGATTAAAAATAAGAAAAATATTTCACCTTCTTTTTTTTCCTACTCTGATTCTCTAACCTTTATGTTGATTTAAGTGTCTGACATATCACTTTATTTTTCCCTGAAGAACTTCTTTTAAAATTTCTTCATTTGCTTCTGATGAATTCCCTCACTTTTTATTTTGTCTGAGACAATATTTCTTTCTTCTCTATTTTTGAAGGAAAATGTTTCTGAATAGGAAATCATAGTTATTTTTTTCAATACTATATACGTTTTAATTCATTTTCTTTTTGTTACTTCTTTTCTGATGGGAAGCCCAATTCAGTCCTTAGACTTACTCATCTCTAATTAAGGTGACTTTTGCCCTTGGGTTTCTTTCAAGAATTTCCCTTTACATATGATGTACTGCAGTTTGAATACAATATGCCTAAATATTTATTTTTTTGGTATTTTTCTGTGTGGATTTTCTTAGTTTGCTGGATCTATAATTTGGTGTTTGTTTTTAATTTTAGAAATGTCTCGGCCAGGATTATTTTAAATATTTCTCCTGCTCCATTATCTGTTTCATCTCCTTTGATTTTACAGTTGTGTGTTTTTGATCTTTTGAAACTGTCCCATAGTTCTTGGATATTCTGCTTTTGTTTTTTCATTCTTTTTTTACTTGTGTTTCAGTCTAGGACATTTCTATGGACATACCTTCAAATTACTGATTCTTCACTTTTACTGATTAAAACTTGACTGCATTCAGTCTACTCAGGAGTCTGCTGAGGGCATTTGTTTCTGTTACAGTGTATTTTATATTTCTATAATTTTTTTATTCTTTCTTACAGTTACCATCTCTCTACTTTCATATGCACATGTTCCTGCATGTTGTCTACCTTTTCCTTTGCAACTGTTAACACATTAAATATAGTTACTTTATTTTTTAATTTTACTGAAGTGTTGTCAATTTAGAATGTTGTGTTTAACTTCTGCTATACAGCAAAGTGACTCAGTTGTACATGTATATATTCTTTTTCATACTCTATTCCATTATGGATTATCAGTTCCCTGTGCTATAAAGTAGCACCTTGTTTATACAACCTATATATAATAGTATATATTTGCTAATTCCAAACACCTGATCCTCCCCTCCCCAAGCCCCCTCTCCTGACAACCACAAACCTGTTTTCTATATCTGTAAGTCTGTTTCTGTTTCATACTGAGATAAGTTCATTTGTGTTGTATTTTAGACTTCACATATACATGATATCATATGGTCTTTCTTTTTCTCACTTACTTCACTTAGTATGATATTATTGAGGTCCATCCATGTTGCTGTAAATGGCGTTACCTTATTTCATTCTTTTTTTCTGACTGAGTTGTATTCCACTGTGTGTATATGTGTATGTATGTATGTGTGCATATATATATGTGTGTGTGTGTGTGTGTGTGTGTGTGTATATATTTATATATATATATATATATCTCCATTCCTCTGCTGAGGGACTTTTTTTTCTTTAATTAATTTTTATTTTTTAGTTTGTTTTGCTTTACAATACTGTATTCGTTTTGCTACACATCGACATGAATCAGCCACGAGTGTACATGAACTCTCATTTAGGTTTTTTTTTTTTCTCCATTGACTGTTTCTATGTTTTGACTGTTCTAAATAGTGCTGCTGTGAACGTAGAGGTGCATGTATCTTTTAGAGTTAATCTGGGTGTATTCCAGGAGTAGGACTGCTGGATTATATGTTATATGTAGGTTTTATAGGTTAGATTATATATTAGTTTTATTTTTAGTTTTTTTCAGAACCTCGATACTGTTTTCCATAGTGAGTGTTCTAATTACATTCCCATGATACACATTCCCATCATGAGTACAGGAGAGTTCTCTTTTCTCCATACTCCTGCCAGCATTTATTATTTGTAGGCTTTCTAATGGTGGTCATTCTGTCTGACGCTTGATGATGCTTCATTTTAGTTTTAATTTGCATTTCTCTGATAATTAATGATGATGAGCATCTTTTCATGTAGTCTTTTCATGTTGGCCATCTGGATGTCTTCTTTGAACAAATGTCTATTTAAGTCTTCTGTTCATTTTTCAGGAGAAGGCAATGGCACCCCACTCCAGTACTCTTGCCTGGAAAATCCCATGGACGGAGGAGCCTGGTGGGCTGCAGTCCATGGGGTCGCTAAGAGTCGGACACGACTGAGCGACTTCCCTTTCACTCTTCACTTTCATGCATTGGAGAAGGAAATGGCAACACACTCCAGTGTTCTTGCCTGGAGAATCCCAGGGATGGGAGAGCCTGATGGGCTTCCATCTATGGGGTCACACAGAGTCGGACACGACTGAAGTGACTTAGTAGTAGTAGTAGTAGTTCATTTTTCAATTGTGTTGCTTGGTGTTTTTGTTATTGAATTGTTGGGGCTGTTTGTATATGTTGTAAATTAAACCCTTGTCAGTTACATTATTTGTGAATATTTTCTCCCAGGCCATAGATTTTCTTTTCACTTTTCTGTGGTTTCTTTTGCTGTGTACAAACTTAGGAGTTTGATTAGGTCAACATAGTTATTTTAAATTCTTTCTCTGATAATTACAAGACATAGTTATATCTGAGTCTTGTTCTGATGCCTGCTTTATTTTTCAGTCTGTGTTTTTGTATTTTTATGTTTTGTAGTACCTTAGATTTTATTGGGCTTCCCAGGTGGCACTGGTAAAAAGTCCACCTGCCAATGCAGAAGATGCAAGAGATAGAGGTTTGATCTCTGGTCAGGAAGGTCTCCTGGAGTATGAAATAGCAACCCTCTCCAGTATTCTTACCTGGAAAATCCATGGACGGTGGAACCTGGTGAGCTACAGTCTAGGGACCGCAGAGAGTTGGACACTACCAAGTGACTAAGCACATAAGTTTTTATTAAACATTGGACATCTTGCAGTAGATAACAGGGCCTAAAATCAGTGAGCCTTTAATGTGAGGATTTATTTTCATATGGCTAGAGGTGAGTTTGCTTAGTATTTGCTGGAGCTATGCCTGCTAAAGGCTTGATTCTTTTGGAGTCTTTTTCTTTTTTTTTTTTTCTCTTCTCATAACTTTGGGCTTCTTTTACTCCTCATTAGAAAAAAATCTGTGTCTTACAGTTATCTCAGCCATAATCTGCTTTTTAAAAATTGGACCTCTGTTGTGCTAGCAAGTGAAGAAAGAGAAATATTCTATAATCTTATGCTTAAATCTGTCTTCCTGTGAGCTGTGACTCTTGGCTGACTTTCACAATGTTCCTGTGGTGTCATAGCCCCCATCCAATGCCCTGCCACCACTAATAAATGAGTCAGAAAGGCTTGGTGGGCTCAAGTGTTTAAGAATCCCTTCCCAGAGGCCCAGAGACAGGACTTATCTTCGCTAAAATCTTTTCTTTTACAGAATAAGCTCTTGTTGTGAAGGACATGTAATGCTACCATTTACCTTTTCAAATTCGAAGTGACTTTGTTTTAGGTGAAGTATTGTTTATAGTCAGTTTGATAATTTCTACTTTTTAATTTGTTTTCAGATCATTTATTGCTCATGTGATTATGGATATGGTTGGGTTTTAATTTTCCATTTTGTTTCTTCTTTGCTATTTGTCTCATATGCCCTTGCTTCAATTTATACCTCTCTCCCTTCTTTTAGAATAATTAAATATTCTAATGATCTCATTTTATTTTTCATATTATTTGACTGTTTGCAATCTCATGGACTGTAGCCCACCAGGGCCCTCTATCTATGGGATTCTCTGGGCAAGAATACTGGAGTAGGTTGCCATATGTTTCTCCAGGGGATCTTCCATCCCAGGGATTGAACCTGGGTCTCCTATATTGTAGGCAGATTCTTTACTATCTGAGCCATATTGGGTGACTGCTGAATTATATTGTTCTACTTTTTAATTTTTATCTTCAGAGTTGGTTCTAGGTTTTAAAACATACATCCTTTTTAAATTAATTTATTTTTCAATTGAAGGATAATTGTTTTACAGAATTGTGTTGGTTTCTGCCAAACATCAACATAAATTAGCCATAGGTATTCCTCCTTCCCCATCCCACCCATCTAGGTTGTTACAGAGCCCCTGTTTGAGTTCCCTGAGTCATACAGCAAATGCCCAATGGCTATCTGTTTTACATATGGTAATGAAAGTTTCCATGTTACTCTTTCCATACATTCCACCCTCTCCTTCCTCCCCAACACCCCTTGCCTCTGTCCATAAGTCTCTTCTCTATGTCTGTGTCTACATTGCTGCTCTTCAAATTGTTTCATCAGTACCATCTTTCTAAATTCCATGTACATGCATTAGTATATGGTATTTGTTTTTCCCTTTCTGACTTACTTCATTCTGTATAATAGGCTCTAGGTTCATCTGTATCATTAGAACTGACTCAAATGTGTTCCTTTTATGGCTGAGTAATATTCCATTCTGTATATGTACCACAGCTTCTATATCCATTCATCTGTCACTGGACATCTAGGTTGCTTTCATGTTCTAGCTATTAGAAATAGTGCTGCAGTGAATATTTGGATGCATGTGTCATTTTCAGTTTTGGTTTCCTCAGGGTATATGCTGAATGGTAAGATTGCTGGGTCATATGGTGGTTTTATTTTAAGTTTTTTTTTTTTTTTTTTTTTTTTTGGATTTCCATACTATTTTTAATTGTTGATTTTTTAATTTATATTTCCAAAAACAGTGAAAGAGGGTTCCATTTTCTCAACACCCTCTCTAACATTTACCATTTGTAGACATTTTGACAACAGCCATTCAGACTAGTGTGAGGTGATATCTAATTGTAGTTTTGATTTGCATTTCTCTAATAATGCGTGATGTTTTGCATCTTTTCATGTGGTTATTAGCCATTTGTGTGTCTTCTTTGGAGAGATGACTGTTAGGTCTTTTTTGCACTTTCTGTTTTTCTGGTATTGACTTGTATGAGCTGCTTCTATATTTTTGAAATTAATCTTTGGCCAGTTGTTTCATTTACTATTATTTTCTCCTATTTTGAGGGTTGTCTTTTCACCTTGTTTATAGTTTCCTTTATTGTGCAAAAGTTTTTAATAAAACATACATCTCTAACTCACCAACATTTTACTTTAAATGATATTATACCTTATCACTTACAGTACAAGAAACTTGCAGTGGTATATATCCGTATTCTCACTCCTATCTTTTGGGACATTGTCATATTTCACTTCTATGTATGGTGATGAACTATGGACGGAGGTTCGTGACATTGTACAGGAGACATCCCCATGGAAGATCATCCCCATGGAAAAGAAATACAAAAAAGCAAAATGACTGTCTGAGGAGGGCTTGCAAATAGCTGTGAAAAGAAGGGAAGTGAAAAGCAAAGGAGAAAAGGAAAACTACAGGTATCTGAATGCAGAGTTCCAAAGAATAGCAAGGAGAGGTAAGAAAGTCTTCCTCAGTGATCAGTGCAAAGAAATAGAGGAAAAAACAAAATAGGAAAGACTAGAGATCTAGTCAAGAAAATTAGAGATACCAAGGAAACATTTCATGCAAAGATGGGTTTGATAAAGGACAGAAATGGTATGGACCTAACAGAAGCAGAAGATATTAAGAAGAGGGGGCAAGAATACACAGGAGAACTGTACAAAAAAGTACATGACCCAGATAATCATAATGGTGATATCACTCGCTCAGAGCCAGACAGCCTGGAACATGAAATCAAGTGGGCCTTAGAAAGCATCACTATGAACAAAGCTAGTGGAGGTGATGGAATTCCAGTTGAGCTATTTCAAATCCTGAAAGATGATGCTGTTAAAGTGCTACACTCAATATGCCAGCAAATTTAGAAAACTCAGCAGTAGCCACAGGACTGGAAATGTACGTTTTCATTCCAATCCCAAAGAAAGGCAATGCCAAAGAATTCTCAAACTACCACACAATTGACTCAACTCACATGCTAGTAAAGTAATGCTCAAAATTATGTAAGACAGGCTTCAGCAATACGTGAACTGTGAAATTCCAAATGTTCAAGCTGGTTTTAGAAAAGGCAAAGGAACCAGAGATCAAATTGCCAACATCCGCTAAATAATGGACAAAGCAAGAGAGTTCCAGAAAAACATCTATTTCTGCTTTATTGACTATGCCAAAGCCTTTGACTGTGTGGATCACAATAAACTGTGGAAAATTCTGAGAGAGATGGGAATACCAGACCACCTGACCTGCCTCTTGAGAAACCTGTGTGAAGGTCAAGAAGCAACAGTTAGAACTGGACATGGAACAACAGACTGTTTGCAAATAGGAAAAAGAGTATGTCAAGGCTATATATTGTCACCCTGCTTATTTAACTTATATGCAGTACTCTTGCCTGGAAAATCCCATGAATGGAGGAGCCTGGTAGGCTGCAGTCCATGGGGTCGCTAAGGGTTGGACACGACTGAGCAACTTCACTTTCATTTTTCACTTTCACGCTTTGGAAAGGGAAATGGCAACCCACCCCAGTGTTCTTGCCTGGAGAATCCCAAGGATGGGGGAGCCTGGTGGGCTGCTGTCTATGGGGTCGCACAGAGTCAGACACGACTGAAGCAACTTAGCAGCAGCAGCAGAGTACATCATGAAAAATGCTGGGCTGGAAGAAGTGCAAGCTGGAATCAACATTGCCAGGAGAAATATCAATAACCTTAGATATACAGATGACACCACCTTTATGGCAAAAAGTAAAGAGAAACTAAAACGTCTCTTGATGAAAGTGAAAGAGGAGAGTGAAAAGTTTGGCTTAAAACTCAACATTCAGAAAACGAAGATCATGGCATCTGGTCCCATCACTCCATGGGAAATAGATGGGGAAACAGTGGAAACAGTGTCAGAGTTTATTTTTGGAGGCTCCAAGATCAGTGCAGATGGTGATTGCAGCAATGAAATCAAGAGACGCTTACTCCTTGGAATATGGAAGGTTACTCCTTTGAAGAAGGTTATGACCAACCTAGATAGCATATTGAAAAGCAGAGATATTACTTTGCCAACAAAGGTCCGTCTACTCAAGGCTATGGTTTTTCTAGTGGTCATGTATGGATGTGAGAGTTGGACTGTGAAAAAAGCTGAGCACCAAAGAATTGATGCTTTTGAACTGTGGTATTGGAGAAAACTCCTGAGAGTCCCTTGGATTGCAAGGAGATCCAACCAGTCCCTTCTAAAGGAGACCAGTCCTCAGTGTTCTTTGGAAGGACTGATGCTGAGGCTGAAACTCCAGTACTTTGGACACCTCATGCAAATAGTTGACTCATTGGAAAAGACCCTGATGTTGGGAGAGCTTGGGGGCAGGAGGAGAAGGGGACGACAGAGGATGAGATGGCTGGTTGGCCTCACCAACTCGATGCACATGAGTCTGAGTGAACTCCGGGAGTTGGTGATGGACAGGGAGGCCTGGCGTGCTGCGATTCATGGGGTCGCAAAGAGTCAGACATGATTGAGTGACTGAACTGGACTAAACTGAAGTGATGTTATAAACTTTACCACACAAGGTAAAAATAATAACCATGTGTGGTAAAGTTTATAACATCAGTTCAGTTCAGTTCAGTTCAGTCACTCAATCATGTCTGACTCTTTGCGACCCCATGAATCGCAGCACGCCAGGTTACCTTAGGTGGTCATTTATATGTTATAGAGATAAACAGTGACAAAAAGTACTTTTACATTACCCACGTATTTACATTTATATACATTCATTCTATGTAATACCATTTTACTTTTATATAAAGAAATTTCTTTAACATTACTACTAATGTAAGATGCAGGTGATGAATTTCTCAGCTTTTGTTTATTCTAAAAGTATTTGATTATTAATTTTGAAGTTATTTTTCCATACTGAATTTGCTTTTTAAAAATTTTACTGATTGAAAGATGTTACTACACTTTTGTCTTTTTAACAGTTTCTGGAATCTTATATGCTTGTTTTTGCCTATATTCTGCTATATGTAACATGCATGTTTCGTAGCCATTTTGGAGCATTTCCTCTTTATCACTGTTTTGCTGAAAATTGATTCAATTTTGTCTTGGTGTGGTTTTTTAGATTTCTTTTGCTTGGGGTTTGTTGAGTACCTTCCATCTGTCAGTTTATGATTTTTTGTGTCATCTATGGAAATAAGTTAGCCATAGTTTCTTCACATTTATTTCTCACTTGACAACTTTTCCAAGTATACATATGTTGGAATGTTTGATAGTTTCGCAGGTCACTGATACTCTGCATATTTTTTCTTCTTGTTTTTGTTTGTCTCATTGTTGCTGTCCTTAGCATTTTTCTCTCTGTGCTTCATTTTTGATAGTTTTAAAATGCTGTGCTTTTACATACACTAAAAACTTATTCTGCAGTGGTTAATCTGCTGTACATATCATCTGGTGTATTTTAATTTGGGGCATTACATTTTTCACATCTAAAGGTTTCCTGCGGTTTCCTTTGTGTATGTTCCACTTTCTCCTCTTCTTGGTCGTGATTTCTGCTAACTTCTTGAGCATAAAAAGCAATTTTATTATAGTTGTTTTAACACCAGTATCTGTTGTTTTTATCATTGCTTTCTTTTCTGCATCTTTTTCTGTTGATTGAACTTTCTTTGTTTGGGCTCATCTTTTCTTGACGCTTTAACATTCCTAGTAACTTTTAACTGGATGCCAGACACAATTTTATATTTTTTGCTTGGTGCATTCTAGAGCATCTCTATGGAGATCTCTGGAGCTTTCTGTATGTATCTCCCTCCTCTCTGATATCTGCATGTATATTTTAGATCCTTGACCTCACTGAACTCTGATCTCTTTCCACACTCTCAGCAAGATTTTTTGGGCCACTCCTCCCTGTATGACAACCTAGAAACTGCCTCCAAGCAGAAAGTTCAGGTAATTTTAGGGATAACTTTATTGTTATTTTTCTTTTAATAGTTATATTTCTAAGTTGTCCAATCTACAGAAAAATGTTGTATCTTTCTGAATTTTCTCTACTTGTTAAAAAACTGGCAGAGTATTCAGTCCTGTTTACTTTATCATGACTGGAAGCAACAAGCTCTATTTTTATCTTAATTTTTGAAGTAAAATTTACTGGGTTTAGTTTATAGGTTTGTGGATATTTCATTTACCTGTTTTCTAGGTTTCATTGTTTCTTTTATTTTATTTGAAGGATTATAATGTGCTGTTACTTTCTGCTGTTTAGATGTTCTTTTGTTTGTTTCATATCAGATTTTTATGATGCAACTAAGTAAATGTTATGGACTGAATGTTTATGCCTCCACAAAATTCATATGTTGAAGCCCTGACCCCTAATTTGATGTATTTAACTTAGAAACCTTTGGGAAGTAATTAGAGTTAGATTAGGTCCTGTGTGTAGGCTCTCATGATAGGATTAGTGACTTCATATGAAGAGGCACCAGAAGGATAATGAATTGGCTCATTATGTTAAAAGTTTCAATTTGTCTACAAAGCTAACACATTTTAAATCTATTTATAGCAAACAAACATATTCTCTCTCTCTCTCTCTCTCTCTCTGTGTATATATATATGTATATACTATCATCCCTCCATATCCACAGTTTCTGCATCCATGGATTCAAACAACCAGGGATGGAAAATACTGGGGAAAACAAATTCCAGAAAGTTTTAGAAAGCAAAGCCTGAATTTTCTATGCACTGCCAGTTTTCACATTGCATTATGAGCCAATTCATTAACTGTGTTTTTTGCCTTAAAGGGAACATTTGATTACCTCTTTTTTAAAAAATGTCTTTTGGAAATCATTCTAACTTTATCAGAATTATAGTTTAAATGCTTAGACCACTGTATATAAAATACCTCAGTAATTTGGATGTAAGATAATAACAGATCTGTCTTGCATCATCTCTAGAAATGCAGATGATCAGTCCACAGCTAGAGAAGAGTTCAGATGCAGTTGTCTGCCAGCCTTTGCTTGCACTTTGTTCTAAGCAGTGACTGCACATATTCAACAGTAAACCGAGATCAATAAATCATAATTGGTAATAGTGATTAAACCTTTTCATATTGTGTATTGTCATGTTAGATTAAGTTTATTTCATTTACATTTCCCCCCAATATTTACTGAGATCTGATATGAGAACTAAAAATACTTAGATTGGTAGCTTTTCCTACAGCCTTCTCATTTTAAAAACATTTGCTGTTAACTGTGTCATTGAATGTCTGTCTTGGGTTTATTGCTTATAAAAGTGACTTTGGTAGTACTGTGTTTCCATTAAGAGGTTTATTTCATCTCAATTGCCAGTCATATTGCTGAAAGATATAAGATATTATCTGTGTGCCATCCTTTATTCAAAGGTGAAGCTATCCCAACAATTTATGCTAGGTAAGCCTTCTGCCTGTCACTTATCAACTAAGAAATGATTCCCGATGAGTCTTAGAATCTAAGACATCATTAAAAGAAGTTCAGTTCTCTTAATTTTGGTTATTCATTATGCTAGAACAATAGATTATCCATTTGCAGCACATATGATAAACATAAACCCTCTCTGAAATTGTAAATTCAAGTGCATGGGTTTGAAATGAATCAGAATACTCGCTATGCACTGGGATATGCAAAAATGCCATACATGATAATGAATTTATTCTTCAAATATTAATAGTTTCCCTCCCAGAAAAATTCATAATATTGTAAATTTTGAAATATGATTTTGCTAAAACAGACTTATTTGCCCACATCACAGTATATTTTTTGTTGTCTCGAATGCTTGAATTTTCCTTCCAAAGACCTATAGATTTGTTAGCATTAAGTACTCTGAAGCAAGATTGCTGGCTTCTAGTAGGGTGACGTTACAGTTGGGCAAATGTTAGTCTAGACAATATGTTGAGGCAATGACCATCAACTTGGACTCACCTGGACTCAGCTGTTAATATACAGTTACCCTACTTTTAAGAAAGAGATTAGAACTAGTTGATCATACTGCCCAAGGATGATCCTACCAAGGAGGAATGTGGATTAAGCATAAGAAGATTGATAACTAATTGTTTTCTAGCCAGAAATTTTTGATTAATTTATATCCTGGATATGTTTTTTGGGGCATTTCTACTTGAATAGCCTAAATTCCCCTCCTGGTTCAGTATATCTGTAACTGAATTCATATTTGGATATATTCTACCTTCACATTCCTTTGCCACAGCCAGAAATAGAGTTGCTAGAGACTCCTCTTATCATCCACTTCCGTAATTAATTTGTCACCAACTTTGTTGATTTTACTCATTCTCACAATTCTCACTTCTGCTACCTTGGCTCTGCCATGTCATTTCTTATATTTATAAATAGGTCCAGACGTTGAATGGTCTTTGTTTCTACCATCTATTCCTGTGATGTTGTTGCCAGCATTTTCTTTTCTATTTTTTTTTTTTTTAATTTTATTGGGATATAGTTGATTTACAATTTGTGTTAATTGCCAGAGTTTTATTTCTAACATGACAGTTTATTCAAGCCATGACCTGGCCAGAAAGAACATAATGATAATTCTCTAGAGCTTTCAAGGAATTTAAGACCCTGCATCCAAGGGTCTGCACCTTACTCATCACTCTATACTTTCATACATGCCACCTCTCTGACCATTTCCTCTTCCTGTGTATATATTTGGTTTAATAATACCAAAGTGTTTATACTCCTTGTTTGTCTTATGATATTTCAATAGAAGACTATGTTTCAAATTTCTAAAAATGTGATTTTGTCTGATTATAATAGCCATGCGTGATTATTTTCAAGATGCACAAGAATATGAGGAAAATATAAATAATTCATAACTATTATTCAGATATTAAAACTGTTAAAATGTTGCTACATTGGCTGTCCAAAATTATATATTTTAATACGTTTAGTGAATGTGAATGTCTGTAGTAGTGTGCATGCTGAGTCGCTTCAGTCGTGTCCGACTCTGTGCGACCCCATAGATGGCAGCACACCAGGCTCCCCCGTCCCTGGGATTCTCCAGGCAAGAACACTGGAGTGGGTTGTCATTTCCTTCTCCAATGCATGAAAGTGATAAGTGAAAGTGAAGTTGCTCAGTCGTGTCTGACCCTCAGCGACCCCATGACTGCAGCCTACCAGGGTCCTCCATCCATGGGATTTTCCAGGCAAGAGTACTGGAGTGGGGTGCCATTGCCTTCTCTGAGTAGTATAAATACTATATAAGTAAATAAATTGAAATTACATTTTATAAAGTTTCAGAGTTTCGTTCTAGCTCAATCTGTTATGAGCATTGACTCTACTGCTGCTGCTGCTGCTGCTAAGTCGCTTCAGTCGTGTCCGACTCTGTGCGACCCCATAGACGGCAGCCCACCAGGCTCCGCCGTCCCTGGGATTCTCCAGGCAAGAACACTGGAGTGGGTTGCCATTTCCTTCTCCAATGCATGAAAGTGAAAAGTGAAAGTGAAGTTGCTCAGTCGTGTCCGACTCTCAGCGACCCCATGGACTGCAGCCTACCAGGGTCCTCCATCCATGGGATTTTCCAGGCAAGAGTACTGGAGTGGGGTGCCATTGCCTTCTCTGAGTAGTATAAATACTATATAAGTAAATAAATTGAAATTACATTTTATAAAGTTTCAGAGTTTCGTTCTAGCTCAATCTGTTATGAGCATTGACTCTACACTACTTAATATTATTTATTTACTTAAATTTATTTATTTTTATTGGAGATTAATTACTTTACAATATGGTATTGATTTTGCCATACATCAACATGAATCTGCCATGGGTATACACGTGTTCCCCATCCTGAAGACTGGGTCATAGTTTGGTATCTATGTGTACCTTACAAACTTTAAACTTTGTCATATATTTTTTAGTTTGATGTCAATTATATTTTAATATATTGCTGATAGTTTTGTCTACTTCATTAGACACTAATTAGGGATCATGTTAGCTTTTACTATTAAAGTATATTCATTCTTCAATAATATATACGATAGAATTTTACCTGACACTTTTTGGTCACATTGCTCTAGGTAACAATCTCATGAACACTTGAAGCATGAGTGCCCACCTGACTGTTCTGTATGTGGTTTAAGTATGTTCACTAAACAGACACTTTCAAATATTTTTCAACTTGATATATATAAATTTCTTAGTATTTTTCTATGCCTTTAATTATTAAAGTTGTCAGGTATAGCTCTTTCTTACTACTTTTTCTTTTTTTTCTGTGTGTATCCCTATTTTAAAATTTGAATTTTCTTTAAATCGATTGTTAACAGACTACCTCATTTGTATATTCATTGCAAATATTTTCCTACTTGGTTACCAGTCTGCTTTCTGGTGGTTTTTATTCAACCATATTTTAAATATGTAGTAAATCAAATGTATCAAATATTTTGGTAATTTTTAATGTCTTATGCATAGAAATTTCTTGTCCATTATGAGGATGATTAGCCAACTGTATTTCCTTACACATTTTTAGGTTTCTTAAAATTATTTACTTGACAATTTAAGAATCATCTTTGATTAATGTCATGGAGTATGATTATTTTCCAAATTATTTTAAAATAATGTAAATGAATTACTAAATGAATAAATGTGGCTTACTCTTTTGTATTAAACAGTTTTCTCAGTGCCATTTGTATTGAATATAATCGTAATATTTTTTTAAAAAAATTCAGTTCAGTTAAGATCACTTGCTCAGTCATGTCCGACTCTTTGCAACCCCTTGGACTGTAGTACACCAGGCCTCCCTGTCCATCACTAACTCCCAGAGTTTACTCAAACTCATGTCCATTGAGTCGGTGATGCCATCCAGTCAACTCATCCTCAGTCGTCCCCTGCTCTTCCTCCCTTCAATCTTTCCCAGCATCAGGGTCTTTTCAAATGAGTCAGTTCTTTGCATCAGGTGGCCAGAGTATTGGAGTTTCAGCTTCAGTAGCAGTCCTTCCACTGAGGAACTGATTTCCTTTAGGATGGACTGACTGGATCTCCTTGCAGTCCAAGGCACTCTCAGGAGTCTTCTCCAACACCACAGTTCAAAAGCATCAATTCTTCGGCACTCAGCTTTCTTTAACCTCCATACACGACTACTGGAAAAACCACAACCTTGATTAGACAGATCTGTGTTGACAAAGTAATGCCTCTGCTTTTTAATATGCTGTCTGGTTAGTCGTAACTTTGCTTCCAATGAATAAGCATCTTTTAATTTCATGGCTGCAATCACCATTTGCAGTGATTTTGGAGCCCCCAAAAATAAAGTCGGCCACTGTTGCCACTGTTTCCCCATCTATTTGCCAAGAAGTGATGGGACCAGATGCCATGATGCTAGTTTCCAGAATGTTGAGTTTTAAGCCAACTTTTTCACTCTCTTCTTTCACTTTTATCAAGAGGCTTTTTAGTTCTTCTTCACTTTCTGCCATAAGGGTGGTGTCATCTGCATATCTGAGGTTATTGATATTTCTCCTAGCAATCTTGATTCCAGCTTGTGCTTCATCCAGCCCAGCATTTCTCATGATGTACTTTGCAAATAAGTTAAATAAGCAGAGTGACAACATACAGCCTTGACGTACTTTCCTTATTTGGAAACAGTCTGTTGTTCCATGTCCAGTTCTAACTGTTGCTTCCTGACATGCATACAGGTTTCTAAGGAGGCAGGTCAGGTGGTCTGACATTCCCATCTCTTTTAGAATTTTCCACAGTTTGTGGTGATCCACACAGTCAAAGGCTTTACATAGTCAATATAGTAGAAGTAGATATTTTTCTGGAATTCTCTCACTTTTTCGATGATCCAGCAGATGTTGGCAAGTTGATCTCTGGTTCCTCTACCTTTTCTAAAACCAACTTAAACATCTGGAGGTTCGTGGTTCATATACAGTTGAAGCCTGACTTGAAGAATTTTGAGCATTACTTTACTAGCGTGTGAGATGAATGCAACTGTACGGTAGTTTTGGCATTCTTTGGCATTGCCTTTCTTTGGGATTGGAATGAAAACTGCCCTTTTCCAGTCCTGTGGCCACTGCTGAGTTTTCCAAATTTGCTGGCATATTGAGTGCAACACTTTCATGGCATCATCTTTCAGGATTTGGAGTAGCTCCACTGGAATTCCATCACTTCCACTAACTTTGTTCATATTGATGCTTCCTAAAGCCCACTTGACTTCGCATTCCAGGATGTCTGGTTCTAGGTAGTGATCATATTATCATGATTATCTGAGTCGTGAAGATCTTTTTTGTATAGTTCTTCTGTGTATTATTGCCACCTCTTCTTAATATCTTATGCTTCTGTTAGGTCCATACTGTTTCTGTCCTTTATTGAGCCCATCTTTGCCTGAAATGTTCCCTTTTTTAAAATTAGGGTTTTTTTAAATTGGAGTGTAGTTGATGTACAATATTTTGTTAGTGTCTGGTGTATAGGCAAAGTGATTCAGTTATGCATTTGCATATATTTTTTCTTTTTCATATTCTAGGTTATTACAGAATATTGAGTAGTGTTCCTTGTGCTATAAAGTAGGTCCTTGTTCTTTATCTTTTATACCTGTAGTAAGTGTTTGTATGTTAATTCCAAATTCCTAATTTATCTTCTACCTCATATTTCTCATTTGGTAACTATAAGTCTGATTTTCAAATCTGTGAATCTGTTTCTGTTTTATAAAGAAGCCTATTTGTATCATTTTTTGAAATTAGATTTCACGAGGAATATCACATATTTGTCTTTTTCTATCTAACGTGCTTCATTTATTATGATGATCTATAGGCCTGTCTATGTCACTACAAATGGCGTCACCTCATTCTTTTAAGGCTGAGTAATATTCAGTTGTGTGTGTGTGGTGTGCACATGTGCATGCTCACTCACACACACACACATATATGCATTATTCTTCTTTATCCAGTCCTTTTTCAGTGGATACTTATACTTAGTTTACTTCTGTGTCTTGGCTATTGTAAACAGTGCTGTAATGAGCACTGAAGAGCATATATATTTTTGAATTATGGGCAGAGTTGGTTAAGAATCTGCCTGCAATTCTGGAGACCTGGATTCAATCTCTGGGTAGGGAAGATGCCCTAGGGATGGGAATGGCTACCAACTCCATTATTCTTGCCTGGAGAATTCCATGGACAGAAGAGCCTGGTGGGGTACAGTCCATGGAGTCGCAGAGTCAGACATGACTGAGTGACTAACACTTTCACTTTCTTCAAATATATGCCCAGAGTTGGATTGCTATTTTTAGTTTTTTAATGAACCTCCATATGCTCTCCAAGGTGGTTATACCAATTTACATTCCACCAATAGTGTTGCAGAGTTCCTTTTTTTTTTTTTCACATTCTCTTCAGCATTTATTGTTTTTAGACTTTTTGATGATGGCCATTCTGAGGTGAGTTGATATCTCATTATAGTTTTGATTTGCATGTCTATAAATAATGATGTCGAGCATCCTTTCATGTGTTTTTTGGCCATCTGCATGTCTTCTTTGGAGAAGTATCTATTTAGATCTTCAGCCCACTTTTTGATTCTTTTTTTTCTTTTTGCAATAGAAATGCATGAGTTGTTTGTATAGTTTGGAGATAAAGCCCTTGTGGGTTGCTTCATTTATCAAAGTTTCTTTTGTTCTCTGGGCTGTCTTTTCATTTTGTTTATGCTTTCCATTGTGGTACAAAAGCTTTTAAGTTTAATTATGTCCTGTTTGTCTATTTTTATTTGTATTACTCTAGGTAATAGATCAAAAGAAATATTGCTGTAATTTATGTCAAAGAGTGTTCTGCCTATGTTTTCCTCTAAGAGTTTTATAGTGTCCAACCTTACAATTAAGTATTTGACCCATTTTGATACTTGGGATATACTTTCACTAACTTGTTGAATCCTCTGATACCATCATTCTACTTTAAATATGTATAGCTTGATAATATTTCTTAATATTTTACTGGAAAAGTGCTCTAACTTTACTCTTTTTTTGAAAAATGTTTGTTATGTAGATGAGACTATTTTATTTATTCTTCTCTTTTTATAATTTGTTAAATTTCCCTCCAAAGGAAATTTTTGGACTTTGCAATATTAAGTGGCAATATAAAAATCATGCAAACTTTTTTTATCTATTTTAAGAAAATTAATATCCCAGGGACATCTTTTTGTCCCACTCAGACTCTTTATTTTTAAAAATATTTTACAAGAAATTGTGTACTTTATTTGATATACTATATACATATTGCTTGTTAGTTTAAAATTTTACTGTTTGTATTTCCTGTCTTTTTAAAACCTTTTGATTTTCCTGTTCGTTTCATTGCATTGCATTTTTCCCATTCTTTGGATCTACACATCTTTAAGTTATCACCATCAAGATTTTTTCACAGATGATTTTCTCTTAGACAGGACTTTGTCCTGTCTTGTCATCCAGCAGTTCTGTAGGCCTGCTTCAAGTTCCTACACTGGAACCTGTCTTAACAACTCACCTAGTTGGAACAGGAATGGATCAGTTTGTTTCTTGGACCATAATAAGTTTTACTCTTTCTTTGCTTATCCACTCTCTTTATTGCAGCAGTTTTCAAATATTTCTTGAGAAAGATTTTAGAAAGAAGTCTTAGTGAGTTATTCCATGCCTGAGAATACTTAATTATTTTGTAGTTTGGCTTGAATGCCAGCTATCCCATTTCTTGCTAGCACCAGTGATGCTGATTACAGTCCAATACCCATGTGGCAAGTCATTTTCCCTTTCTAGAAGTTTTAAGAACTGTTTAATTTATTCATTCATCCAATAAGTACTGCTGACTAAATTCCATCTTGTGCACTCAAGACAGGGCAATGAGCTAAGTAGGCTTACTTCCTGCTCTTACAGTGAGTTCATCATGCAGTGGGAGAGAGAGACTCGGAATTTCCTAATGATCAAGTCAAAAAATATATCTTTTTACATGCATTGTGTTGGACATTCAGCAGATTCTCTTTTTTTTTTTTCTTTAATTTAGAAATGTAATCTTAAGGAACAGGAATTCACTTATATTGTATTTTAATGATTTTATTTGCTTTTTTTTCTTTCATAAACTTTTTCTTGCTAAAGTTAAAATTTTACATTAATCTTTTATGACTCTTGTATTTATTATATTATCTGTTTTATTTGTTTTGTTCTAAAATTTGGATCAATTAACTTTATCACATAATCAGGTTGATTTTATTTTATCTGAACATGTTATATATGCTCATTGTTGTCTCTTACTATTCATTTACCATAGTATCATATTAATTTTTTCCACATAATATCTATTTAATCTCCTTGAGGCTCCTATTTGACATTTTGTGATATGTGGCCTTTTTTCATTGTGGTTATCATTTGTTCCATTTTTGGTGATTATTTTTACTTGGTCTCTGATTTCTCCTTAGATGATCTAGGAAACTTAGTTGTATTTTCAAATTTTAAAATGAAATATAAAACCCACATAAGAGCCCTGGGCCTGATCCAAGCTTTTTGACTTATGCACTTGGCTGGAGGGTGAGAGGAGGCTGCTGGCTGCTGACCTGAGTCAAAGGGCCACTAGCTGTCAGAATATGAAGATCTTTTCTATGGAGTACAAATAACCAAAAAAACTATTGTAATTCTTCCAAGAGAGTTTATTATTTTGTAATAAGTCCCTTTCAGCATTATGCCTGGGGAGTTGTAGGCTGAATTGCTGCCAGGCATTATGTATTGTGAGTGTATGCATGTGTGTGTGGTAGGATAGGAGGATGACATTCGTGAAACAAAACATTAAAATAAATTTTCTTGTTTCTACTGCATATATCACTGCTCTTTTCCATCATACTTCGCAACTTATTTTTCCAGAGTTCTGAAGGATTTCTTGCTTTCATCCTAGATTTTATAACCCTTCTCTTCTGTATCTTCTGCTTCCCTGGGTCATAGACATGAAATCTCCTTCATCCAGTTTTATTTTCTGTTTGCTAAAATATGTATTCTGTTGCTGGCTCCAAACATATTTTCCTCATCACTATGGATAGATTTCTCTCTAGATGAATTCACTACCAATTTTACAATAAGCCAGGTAAGGAGATAAATGCCTATGGGTTGTGTTTGTCTGTCTACTGGAAATAGAAGCTGAGGAAGGTTGGCTTTTGCTGCTGTTTCTACCGTTGTTGTTTTACAGTTTTTAAGTGATGGGTGGTGTTTGTGGTCTCAACATTCTTTTTTGTAAAGTATGTGATTGTATAGAAATGAGAATATCAGGCTGTAAGTTAGAGTCAATGGGAAAGGAAAGAAATAAAGCAGGTATTCATTTTTAATTGTTTATTAGATTTGAACAAATACTAATAGCAAATTTCATGTAATACTACTGGCAACGGTATCAGTTATTGTTTCCAGCTATAGTTTCTAAAGAATATTTCCAAAATCTTACACTTTCATAGTGTGACATGTGGCTCATTTGAAGTCAATCACATCCTATAATTATTTGGCTGTATCCTTCCATTTCTCCTCGAAATGGAAGCTGCCACGAAATTGGAGGGTCTTAGAGGGCAAGATTTATGTGTGGTTAATGTTGTTTCCCAAAATACTCTTCACAGCTAGGAACAAAACATCTGCAGCAAGTGCCTTTAAATTAAAAGTAATTAATAATTTAGTATCTTAGCTGCATAATACTAGACTCACTGAAGTAAAAAGAAATGAAGATTGGTAGAAGTGAGGACTATGTAACCATATGTAGGTTATCTAGTTTTATATTTGCTTGTGAAGAAATGGTATATTCTGCTCATGACTTCTCAGTATAAATATTTCTTAATAATTGAACAAATAAATTCAATAATTAAATGAAAATGTGTTAGGAAAGACAAAACAAATAACATCACTGCCCTCATTTGTGTGAGTTTCATTGCACTCTGTATAAACATCAGATGCAAACAAAAGTCAAAAATAAATCAATAAATGGAGTAACATCTTTGAATTTCTAAATACAGGAATGCAAAGTAGAGAAAATTGTATACAATAAAAATGGAAGAGAAATTTAAATGTTATGTTCCTCCCAGTTCATCAAAGAGTTCCCTAAAGCAAGGACAACAGTGTCAATTTGGAGAAAACTGTGGAAAAATTGGGCTTCCTAGGTGGTACTAGAGATAAAGAAACTGCCTGCCAGAGCAGCAGACATAAGAGATGCAGGTTCGATCCCTGGGTCAGGAAGTTCCCCTGGAGGAGGGCATGGCAAACCACTCCAACATTCTTGCTTGGAGAATCCCATGGACAGAGGAGCCTGGTGGACTTCAGTCCATGAGGTCACAAAGAGTCAGACACGACTGAAAGTGACTTAGCATGAACACACACAGAAAACAAAGGTACTGCCAAAATGCTGTAAAAAAGAGGCAGATTTCTTCTTTTAAAAATGTTAGTTCTAAATAGAGAGGCCATGAAAAAAAGAGATAAAATTCAAACATTGGAATTTATGAATTATGAATCAAATAGAAAGACTTTGTATTTATATATAGTATTTAAACTTTGCATTAAATTACAGTAAAGTTAAAGTGGCACTTTTGTATTGATATATAATGACATTCTCTTACTGTATCTAGCATTATCTATTAGATGTGAGTGTTAAATAACATACTTGTAGTAAGATTGGTGATGAAGTATGGAAAACACTGACTTTGGCATCTAATACAATTTAGCTTTTTTCTCTACTATTTAGCTATAAATGCTATGTGATTTGCACTAAAGTGTTCAACCACTCAATATCTGCATATGAAAAATAGAACAGCATTTTTCCCTTAAAAAATTGCTCTGAGGATTAAGTATCTGTATGTTTATAAAGCTCTTAATATATGGACCTGATTTAATGATAAAGATATAAATATCGACAATTAAAATCCCACCAATACATTTTTGTCTTTTTTGTAATCTTTCATTCTGAAATTAATATTTGTTAATAATACTGAATTTCCAGTCATCACACCCACCTACAAGGAAGCGAGCTCCATATCTTAAAAACACAAGAGCCCTTGTTCTTGCACTCAGTGTTCTTTTCCCTTGATATTGACAGTCACTCCGGAGTTAAGATTTTCTGTGCTCTGTCAGTGCACTTCCATTTTTCTAGTTTTCTCCCACACCTGTTTCTTCTCTGCGTGATGGGTCCTTGAGGAGCTTAAAACTCACAGCATGTGCTTGCTCATCATCCTCTATACTGGAGCGCTTGAAGCAGCATAGAGTGTGTTGGAGATGGTAAGTAGGTTTTATCTCATGATGCCAACTTTGAATGATGGGTAAAGACTGCATAAATTGCTCTGCTGAGAATCAGAGAAGGCTCTAAACTCTGCAGGAGGGAGTCAGCATTTTCCCACAGAGTGGGAGGGAGGAGGGTGTCTGACTTGCCAGGTCCTTAACATCCCCCAGAGGTTAGGACTGCCATGAACAATGGTGGAAAGAAGGAACTGGGAGTCACCTCACTGAGAGTGAAGAAAAAGAGTGAGAATGGGTTCTAAATTTCCAGAATGAGGAAATCTTGAGAGTTTTGTGGTGGAAAAATGAGATGAAATGGTCTTTAAGCTGGGAATCTTTGGGGACTGATTTTAGGCATCATTCCACCCCTTTGTTGTTACCTCGCAGCTATGTTATTAAATTGCTAGTAGTCAGCCTTACCCACAGTATAATTTAATAGGCTAAGACAACATTTTCTTAACCTTGAGTTTTCAGGTCATCAAATTCTAATTGCAAAATGGTATTATTTGCTTCAAGTTAGGACAGTTTCAGGCTAATGTCATAATGAAGATGATATTCAGAAGGAGTGATTTTTTTTTCTCTCTTGCCTATAACCTTAGGCTCTAAAATACATAATTTATTCATTATTTGAGTTGTTAATCCAATATGTGAAGTGGGAAGATGGTGTCTGAGAAGCGTAGTAAAATATTTGGCACTGAAATGGGAACAGAAAATAAGAGGAAAGAGAATTGGATGTCATTACAGACAAATGTTAACATCATTTGACTTTTGAAGGGCATAATGCTTTCCTATTTATGTTCTTCTGAGTATAGAACATACATCTTTCAGGACTATCTCATGTCCTATTTAATAATACAGGTGTGCCTCAGTGTTGCTATGAAGACAAAGTGAAGTTTTTAATTTATGCCTTCCCAGATAACAACCAAACAAAGAAATAAACAATAACAACAACAAAGATAGTAATAGAAACTGACATGTTAGTTGCTCAGTTGTGTCCAGCTCTATGCAATTCCATGGATTGTAGCCTGGCAGGATCCTCTGTCCATGGAATTCTCCAGACAAGAATACTGGAGTGGTTGCCATTCCCTTCTCCAAGGGATCTTCCCAGCACAGGGATCAAACCCAGCTCTCACACTTTGTGGGCAAGATTCTTTGCCATCTGGCCACAAGGGAAGCCCTAGAAAGAAATTAGTGATTTCCAAATAGCACACCATTCTTTGTAGGTAAAATTTAGGTTATTAAACTAATTATAGAATAGATGAATTATCACAAGAACCAATCGTATCTGTCAGTATTTTTCATTTACTTTTGATAAATGTATGAACTGTTGAAACTTTGAACTGTTACACAATTTAAAATTTTTCTTTATATTATTTTTTAAAAGGACATTATAATATAATCAAAAAAGATATTTCAACTAATTGAATAGAAGATTTAGGTACATATATACACTTTTAATTATATCATTGTTTTATGATATCATTTTTATAGTGATAAGCATAAAACAGTGCCTGAGACATAGCAAGTTCTCAAAACATATTTGTTCAATGAATGAGTGACTTATTCTCTGGATTTATTTTCTAATTTTCAATTACCTGATAATGTTCTGGACAGAAACTGACATTAGCTCTAAAGCTAATAAGAAACCAGGATAGAGATGTGTATTTCTTGTTTTATATATCAGTCCATAGTCTATAAATAATCATTATATTAGCTATAATATATTAAAAATATCTTTAAGCTGTTAGTGGTGGTAATGGTTTTATAGCCAAAGAGGGAGGATAGGAGATCAATATGATTCAAGAAGCAGATGGAGGATAACATTACTAAGATTAGCTACAGAAGAAAAGCAATAAATAGCATCTGTATTTTCCATTTAAATAAAAATTGGATTACAGCACAACTCTGTGCCTGCTTTGTCCCTGAAGCATTATTTTGGATGTTAGCAAATATCGCAGCCTTTTATACAGGAGGAAATGTTGGCCGGAATGATAATTATGGAAGTGAAAAACATATCAGGAGTATTAAATTTTTATTCTTATATATTATAAACAGAGAATAGAGTACCAAAGGGAAACTCATCAGTTATACAGCTTTGAATCATTGAAAGTTCTCACAAGACTTCTCTGGATGTACTCACATAACGCTTTATTCAAATGTAGAATACAGTGGACCTAGGACGAATTGCATGTGCGTAACAGAAGCTGAGTAGTTTCCTGGTGCAGCTCTTCAGGATGCTTGTTGTGTTGCACAGCATGACTTTTTGTTCAGAAATGCATTATCACCAATGTGAAGAAGGAATCTTGGTTTCAGGGAGCCCAGATGAAAGTTTTCAATGTGGCCTTTGATAGACCTCTGGCCTTGCATCCAGGCCAGACTGTGTAGCCTGTTAAACTAGCATAAACCATTGATCCGTATATCCCTAAACAATAGAGACAAACTAATATTGGTGCCGGCTTGAGAGTACCAAACTTTAAACTGCATATAAAGAAAGCACTAACCAGGTCCTCTTGACCATACTTGGTTCAAAAGTCAAGACTAGACTTCCAGGAATCTCAGAGATAAATATAGTGATACCTTAAGTAAATCATATGATAACCTTAAACACCAAGCTTGCACAGTGAGAAAACTACGTACCTAAATCAGCATAGGTAACTTGAATACCTCGGAATTTGACTGTCTTCACTCTCTTCAGCATTTGGTGAAGGAGAGACATATGAGCTATCGGTCTAGATGAAGAGTTTACTGCTTTTTTTTAGGAAAAATGCCAAATAACATGAAAAATGTACAAGGTAATTAATTGTTGTTTTACTGTATTATTACTACTAGAGTAAACAGAGCGAGGTTCCTAGAAGTGATAGCACGTATGATGGACCTTGAACAACCAAAACCTTTGTAGTGATTATATATAAAAATGACCAGTAGTCTAGCTACCTTTCAGTGACAAAGTAGGGCCATTGCCACATCCTTTTTACTGTAAAATGAAGGCAGATACTTAAGAATGTGAAAAATATATCTGATGAAAATCCATTCAACATTTACTTTTCTACAGCGTGTACTTGGTACTGGAACTACAGTGAATAAGAACTAAATTCTGCTTCAGGAAATCCCGAGGATAATGCAAAAGCTAGGAGAAACAGACAAGCATGTTTACTGGGATAATGTGATGTCTTTTGGTGTATTTTTAGATTAATGCAAGAGCATAGGGCAACAAGTGATACAAAGAATGAAAGAGCTTAATGTTATTAAGGAACAGGTTAATAACAAGTTGAACTCCTTGATACAGAGCTTTGAATGAAGGTAGAAATTAGCATCAAAAAACCTTTCTTTGACTTGGCCCATGAGTATTGGTGCTTAGTCACTCAGTCATGTCTGACTCTGCATGACCCCACGGATGGCAGCCCACCAGGCTCCTTTGTCCCTGGGATTCTCCAGGCAAGAATACTGGAGTGGGTTGCCATGTCCTTCTCCATTCAGTGCTATAGTAATATATAATAATAATCCATGTTTGTTACATACTCACATAACTGGTCCATGCCCAGCTTTCTTTATATTTACCGATCTTTATATTTCTTCATTTACTCATATATTGATTTACTTGTAAAAATCAATCTATCTCCAGAAGATGTCTGTGATCCAGATGTCTGAATATTTTGAACTTCTGCTGTATACTTATTTTCATAAAGGGGAAAAAAAGAAGGCCACTTGTAAATGAGTATTGGTATGGGGATATAAGGAGGCAAATTCTCAAAATTCACTGTCCATGAAGCTTAACCGGAATAGATGTTTCACAGCAAGTTTCAGTTCAGTTCAGTTCAGTCGCTCAGTCGTGTCCGACTCTTTGTGACCCCATGAATCGCAGTACGCCAGGCCTCCCTGTCCATCACCAACTCCCGGAGTTCACTCAGACTCACGTCCATTGAGTCTCTGATGCCATCCAACCATCTCATCCTCTGTCATCCCCTTCTCCTCNATAGTCACGGCTCTTTGTTTCTCACATATTGTGTCTGAGTATTTACACACACTTATTTTTAGAATCATGGGGCCACAAAAACCCAGCATTTGAATGAGCTTCCAGATTATCTTCCAAATGTTATCAAAATACTTTCACTAATATAGTGTTGTATGATACACTCTACTTTTTAATACGTGTATTGGATTTCCCTAGTGACTCAGATGATAAAGAATCTGCCTGCAATGCAGGAGATCCAGGATCGACCCCTGGATCAGGAAGATCCCCTGGAGAAGGAAATGGCAACCCACTCCAGAATTCTTGCCTGGAGAAGTCCGTGACAGGAGCCTGGCAGGCTACAGTCTGTGGGGTTGCAGAGAGTCAGACACGACTGAGCAGAATCTGTCTTCTCTTCTAGACAGCTTATTAAAAAGCAGAGACATTAATTTGCTGACAAAGGTCCATATAGTCAAAGCTATGGTTTTTCCAGTAGTCATGTATGGATGTGAGAGTTGGACCATAAAGAAGGTTGAGTGCTGAAGAACTGTTGCTTTTGAACTGTAGTGTTGGAGAAAACTCCTGAGAGTCCCTTGGAGATCAAAAGAGATCAGACCAGTCAATCCTAAAAGAAATCAACCTTGAATATTCATTGGAAGGACTGATGCTGAAGCTGAAGCTCCAATACTTTGGCCACCTGATGCAAAGAGCCGATTCATTGCAAAAGACCCTGATGCTGGAAAAGATTGAAGGAAGGAGGTGAAGGGGTGACAGAGGATGAGATTGTTGGATGGCATCACCGACTCAATGCACCTAAGTTTGAGCAAACTCTGGGAGATGGCGGAAGGACAGGGAAGCCTGGCGTGCTGCTGTCCATGGGGTGGCAAAGAGTTGGATACGACTGAGTAACCATCACCAATCACCAGTCTACCTTGCTCATTTGACAGTGAGGCTGATTCTGTTTTCTTATATTTTCTAGCTTCATTTATGAAATCATCCTGGGCTCTATGAACAACTGATTCTGTGACCTCAATATATTTCTGATGAAAGCTATTAGAAATTTGTCTTTTTATTTTTATGTATTTCAATTCAATTTTTATTAGCAAATATTGGGTCAGGTTTTATTTTTGTCATTATTTTTAAAAATTTTAGGGTCAGGTTTTTGTAAATAATTCACCTTTTAAATTACTGTTTTGTAAGTTTTGATAAGTGTAAGTAACCACCATAATCAAGAAATTGAATAGTTCCATCACATAAAAATTATCTCTCTTGGCCCTCCTTTTTTTTTTTTAAAGCTAATCCCTCCCCTTATGATGAGACCATGGTAATCACTGATCTATTTTTTTCAGCTATAATTTTGTGTTTTTCCAGATTTCATATGAATAGAATCAAATGGGACCTTTTGAGCTGAGTTTTACTTCTTTCGATTAGCATAATGCATTTGATATTCATTTGATACTCATCTATACCTTTATGTCACTAGCTTTGCTTTTTTCTCAGTACTCAGTAGCATTCAATTATGCAGGTATACAACTTTGCTCATACATTTATCAGGTAATAAACATTTGAATTGTTTCCATGTTGTGGTATTTTGAATAAATTTACTATGCTGCTAAGTCACTTCAGTCGTGTCCGACTCTGTGCGACCCCATAGACGGCAGCCTACCAGGCTCCCCCATCCCTGGGATTCTCCAGGCAAGAACACTGGAGTGGGTTGCCATTTCCTTCTCCAATGCAGGAAAGCAAAAGATGAAAGTGAAGTTGCTCAATCGTGTCCGACTCTTCACGACCCCATGGACTGCAGCCTACCAGGCTCCTCCATCCATGGGATTTTCCAGGCAAGAGTACTGGAGTAGGGTGCCATTGCCTTAGATATTCATATATAAGTTTTGTGTGCACTTACGTAGAAATCTGGGTTTTTAAATTAAAATATTTTCCTCATTTCAAATATAATAATATATGCTGTTTATTCAGTCCTGAAATACTCATTGAAAGGACTGATAATGAAGCTGAAGCTCCAATAATTTGGCTACCTGATGGAAAGAACTGACTCACTGGAAAAGACCTTATGCTGGGAAAGGCAGGAGGAGAAGGGGATGACAGAGGATGAGATGGTTGGATGATATCACCAACTTGATGCACATGAGTTTAAGCAAGCTCCAGAGTTGGTGATGGGCAGGAAAGCCTGGCATGCTACAGTCCATGAGGTTGCAAAGAGTTGGACATGACTGAATGACTGAATGGAACTGAATATATGCTGTTTATAAAAATAAAGTGAAAAATATAAAAATTGCTTGCAAATTACTGATAATCCAAGCTAACTTACTTTGTCATCCAAGGCTCACATATGTAATATAATCGGGGAAGATTATAAAATAGTGTCTCTATGAGCTAGATCTCTTTTATTGGAAGTAACAGAAAAGTTAACTCAAATAATAAAGAATGTTTAATGTCTCATGTAACCAAAAAGTCCAGAAGGAGGACAGCTTCCACATGAACCTCAATTTAGTTTGCTCATCTGTTTAAAAAAAAAAAAAAGTGGAATAGTAACTGTATTAGTTTCCTGTGGCTGCTATCATATATTGCCACAAATTTGGTGCTTTTGAACAACAAGAATTTATTCTCTCACAATTCTGGAAACCAGAAGTCTGAAATCAGCATCATGGGGTCAAAATCAAGGCTCTAGAGGCTCTTGAAAGAATCGCTTCCTTGCCTCATCTAGCTTCCAATGGCTGCTGGCATTTTTTTGGCTTGTGGCCAGTCTTCTGCCTCTGTCTTCACATTGCCTTTTCTTATTTATGTGTCATATCTCCCTCTGCCTCTATCTTATAAGGACGCTTGTGACTGCATGTGGGCCCATTCAGATGATCCAGGATCATCTCCCTATCTGTTCAGTTCAGTTCAATCCAGTTCAGTCGCTCAGTTGTGTCTGACTCTTTGCGACCCCATGAACTTCAGCACACCAGGCCTCCCTGTCCATCACCAACTCCCAGGGTTCACCCAAACTCATGTCCATTGAGTCGGTAATGCCATCTAGCCATCTCATCCTCTGTCGTCTCCTTCTCCTCCTGCCCTCAATCCCTCCCAGCACAGAGTCTTTTCCAATGAGTCAACTCTTTGCATCAGGTGGCCAAAATATTGGAATTTCAGCTTTAGCATTAGTCCTTCCAAAGAACACCCAGAACTGATCTCCTTTAGAATGGACTGGTTGGATCTCCTTGCAGTCCAAGGGACTCTCAAGAGTCTTGTCCAACACCACAGTTAAAAAGCATCAATTCTTCAGTGCTCAGCTTTCTTCACAGTCCAACTCTCACATCCATACATGACCACATGAAAAACCATAGCCTTGACTAGATGGACCTTTGTTGGCAAACTAATGTCTCGGCCTTCAAATATGCTATCTAGGTTGGTCATAACTTTCCTCCAAGGAGTAAGCGTCTTTTAATTTCATGGCTGAAATCACCATCTGTAATTTAATCACATCTGCAAATCACATGTCTTTTACCTTAAAACATTTACAGGTGCCATGGATTAGGTCCTGACATCTTTGAGTGCCATTTTTCGGTCCACTACAGTAATTTAGTTGTTATTATGAAGATTAATTAATGAATACATATAAATATTTCTTGTTGTTCAGTCTCCCAGTTGTGTCCAACTCTTTGCGACCCCATGGAGTGCAGGCCTCCCTGTCCCTCACCATCTCCCGAAGTTTGCCCAAGTTCATGTCCATTGCACTGGTGATGCCATCCATCCATCTCATTCTCTGACACCCTCTTCTCCTCCTGCCCTCAATCTTTCCCAGCATCAGGGACTTCTCCAATGAGTTGAGCTTCAGCTTCAGCATCAGTCCTTGCAACTGATATTCAGGGTTGATTTCCCTTAAGATTGACTGGTTTGATCTCCTTGCTGCCCAAGGGACTTTCAGGAGTCTTCTCCAGCACCACAGTTCAAAAGCATCAATTCTTTGGCACTCTGCCTTTTTTACGATTATGTCCATTGCACTGGTGATGCCATCCATCCATCTCATTCTCTGACACCCTCTTCTCCTCCTGCCCTCAATCTTTCCCAGCATCAGGGACTTCTCCAATGAGTTGAGCTTCAGCTTCAGCATCAGTCCTTGCAACTGATATTCAGGGTTGATTTCCCTTAAGATTGACTGGTTTGATCTCCTTGCTGCCCAAGGGACTTTCAGGAGTCTTCTCCAGCACCGCAGTTCAAAAGCATCAATTCTTTGGCACTCTGCCTTTTTTACGATTCAGCTCTCACAACCGTACGTGACCACTGGGAAGGCAATAGCCTTGACACTACGGACCTTTGTCGGCAGAGCGATGTCTCTGCTTTTGAACACAGGGTCTAGTTTGTCTATTCTTCTTTCCTGCCAAGAAGAATCATCTGATTTCATGGCTACAGTCACGATCTGCAGTGATTTTAGAGCCAAAAAAGAGGAAGTCTGTCACTACTTCCACCTTTCCCCCCCTCTATTTGCCATGAAGTAATGGGGCTGGATGCTATGATCTTAGTTTTTTTTAATATTTAGTTTTAAGTCAGCTCTTTCACTCACGTCTTTTACCCTCATCAAGAGCCTCTTTAGTTCCCCTTCACTTCCTGCCGTTAGAGTGGTATCATCTGCATATCTGAGGTTGTTGATGTTTCTCCCACCTACCTTGATTCCAGCTTGTAACTCATTCAGCCCAGCATTTTTCATAATGTACTTAGTGTACATGATGATGTGTTGACTAATCTAGAGCCAGACATCTTGGAATGTGAAGTCAAGTGGGCCTTAGAAAGCATCACTACGAACAAAGCTAGTGGAGGTGATGGAATTCCCGTTGAGCTGTTTCAAATCCTGAAAGATGATGCTGTGAAAGTGCTGCACTCAATTTGCCAGCAAATCTGGAAAACTCAGCAGTGGCCACAGGACTGGAAAAGGTCAGTTTTCATCCCAATTCCAAAGAAAGGCAATGCCAAAGAATGCTCCAACTACCGCACAATTGCACTCATCTCACATGCTAGTAAAGTAATGCTCAAAATTCTCCAAGCCAGACTTCAGCAATATGTGAACCGTGAACTCCCTGATGTTCAAGCTGGTTTTAGAAAAGGCAGAGGAACCAGAGATCAAATTGCCAACATCCGCTGGATCATGGAAAAAGCAAGAGAGTTCCAGAAAAACATCTATTTCTGCTTTATTGACTATGCCAAAGCCTTTGACTGTGTGGATCACAGTAAACTGTGGAAAATTCTGAAAGAGATGGGAATACCAGACCACTTGACCTGCCTCTTGAGAAATCTGTATGCAGGTCAGGAAGCAACAGTTAGAACTGGACATGGAACAACAGACTGGTTCCAAATAGGAAAAGGAGTACGTCAAGGCTGTATATTGTCACCCTGCTTATTTAACTTATATGCAGAGTACATCATGAGAAATGCTGGACTGGAAGAAACACAAGCTGGAATCAAGATTGCTGGGAGAAATATCAATAATCTCAGATATGCAGATGACACCACCCTTATGGCAGAAAGTGAGGAGGAGCTAAAAAGCCTCTTGTTGAAAGTGAAAGAGGAGAGTGGAAAAGTTGGCTTAAAGCTCAACATTCAGAAAACGAAGATCATGGCATCTGGCCCCATCACTTCATGGGAAATAGATGGGGAAACAGTAGAAACAGTGTCAGACTTTGTTTTTTTGGGCTCCAAAATCACTGCAGATGGTGACTGCAGCCATGAAATTAAAAGGCGCTTACTCCTTGGAAGAAAAGTTATGACCAACCTAGATAGTATATTCAAAAGCAGAGACATTACTTTGCCGACTAAGGTCCGTCTAGTCAAGGCTATGGTTTTTCCTGTGGTCATGTATGGATGTGAGAGTTGGACTGTGAAGAAGGCTGAGCGCCGAAGAATTGATGCTTTTGAACTGTGGTGTTGGAGAAGACTCTTGAGAGTCCCTTGGACTGCAAGGAGATCCAACCAGTCCATTCTGAAGGAGATCAACCCTGGGATTTCTTTGGAAGGAATGATGCTAAAACTGAAGCTCCAGTACTTTGGGCACCTTATGCGAAGAGTTGACTCATTGGAAAAGACCCTGATGCTGGGAGGGATTGGGGGCAGGAGGAGAAAGGGACGACCGAGGATGAGATGGCTGGATGGCATCACAGACTCAATGGACGTGAGTCTGAGTGAACTCCGGGAGATGGTGGTGGACAGGGAAGCCTGGCGTGCTGCGATTCATGGGGTCGCAAAGAGTCGGACACGACTGCGCGACTGAACTGAACTGAACTGAACTTAGTGTACAGGTTAAACAAACAGGATGACAGCAAACAGACTTGTTGTACTCCTTTCTCAATCTTGAAACAATCAGTTGTTCCATACAGGGAACTGTTGCTTCTTGACCCACATACAGGTTTCTCAGGAGAGAGGTAAGATGGTCTGATATTCCCATCTCTCTAAGAGATTCCCACAGTTTTTTTATGATCTATACAATAAAGGCTTTAGCATAGTTGAAACAGCGGTAGATGTTTCTCTAGAATTCCCTTGCTTTCTCTATGATCTAGCAAATGTTGGCAATTTGATTTGTTTCCTCTTCCTCTTCTAAACCCAGCTTGGACGACTGCAAGTTCTTGGCTCGCATAATGCTGAAGCTTAGCATGCAAGATTTTAAGCATGACATTACTAGCATGGGAGATGAGTGCAACTGTCCAACTGCACATTCTACCCTTCTTGGAAACTGGGATCAAGATTGACCTCTTCCACTCCTGTGGCCACTGCCTGGTTTTCCAGATTTGTTGACATATTGAATGCAACACCTCAATGGCATCATCCTTTAGCTTTGAATAGCTCTATTGGAATTCCATCACGTCCTCTAGCTTTAACAGCAGTGCTTCCTTCTGATCTGGACAGCTCTTACCTCGTTGGCATATCTTTTTGTCCCTATATACAGTTCATTATGTTCTCGTGGCAAGTATACTGGTGTGGTTCTCCATTCCCTCCTCAGTGGATCACGTTTTGTCAGAACTCTGATCTGTCCTTGGGTGGCCCTACATGGCATGGCTCATAGCTTCACTGAGTTATGCAAGCCCCTTCACCATGACAAGGCAGTGATCTGTGAAGGGATATAAGTATTTAGAAATGTGCTATTAAATATTGTGTGTAGTTGCTGTTGCTATTATTCTTTTTTAGCCATAAAACTGCTGCATGGCTTACTATGGTGGTATAGACAGATTCTTACTCCTCTGGGCAACAGGGCCTTCCATAGGTCCAGCTGGCATAGGTACACTTGCTGCTGCTGTTTAGTTACTAAGTCTTTGCGACCACATGGACTGTAACCCAACAGACTCCCCATCCATGGGATTTCCCAGGCAATTACACTGGAGTGGGTTGCCATTTCCTTCTCTAGGGGATCTTCCTGACACAGGGACTGAATCTATATCTTCTGCTTGTTATGCAGATTCTTTTACCACTGAGCCACCTGGGAAGCCCATAGGTAACATAGGAGTGAGCACCTGCAGGCAGGAGACCCTGGTTCAATTCCTGGGTTGTGAAGATTCCCTGGAGAAGGGAAAGGCCTGTATCTGGCCTGGAGAAGGGAAAGGCCAGTATCTGGCCTGGAGAATTCCATGGACTGTATAGACCATGGCGTTTCAAAGAGTTGGACACGACTGAGCAACTTTCACTTTCACTTGACTTTCAAAGTTCACCTTACTTAACAAATTATATGTAAGTCTGTTGCCAACTATTCTCCTTAGTTTGTAGATACTTATTTCCAAAGAATTTGTCACCTCATACTTTGCTGTTCAATTTTTAACCATTTAACATTTATGAACACTGGTACTGAGTATTATGGGGAAGGCTTGACATTTGCCTGTGTTGTATTTAAATTGCTTTTGTATTTATTCATTTGATTTGAGATATATTTATTTCATAACACCATACTATTAATTTAGTTCAGTTCAGTTCAGTCGCTCAGTCGTGTCCGACTCTTTGCGACCCCATGAATGGAAGCACGCCAGGCCTCCCTGTCCATCACCAACTCCCGGAGTTCACTCAGACTCACGTCCATTGAGTCCATGATGCCATCCAGCCATCTCATCCTCGGTGGTCCTCTTCTCCTGCTCCCAATCCCTCCCAGCATCAGGGTCTTTTCCAATGAGTCAAGTCTTCGCATAAGGTGGCCAAAGTACTGGAGCTTCAGTTTTAGCATCATTCCTTCCAAAGAAATCCCAGGGTTGATCTCCCTCAGAATGGACTGGTTGGATCTCCTTGCAGTCCAAGGGACTCTCAAGAGTCTTCTCCAACACCACAGTTCAAAAGCATCAATTCTTCTGCGCTCAGCCTTCTTCACAGTCCAACTCTCACATCCATACATGACCACAGGAAAAACCATAGCCTTGACTAGATGGACCTTAGTCGGCAAAGTAATGTCTCTGCTTTTGAATATGCTATCTAGGTTGGTCATAACTTTTCTTCCAAGGAGTAAGTGTCTTTTAATTTCATGGCTGCAGTCACCATCTGCAGTGATTTTGGAGCCCCCCCAAAAACAAAGTCTGACACTGTTTGCACCATTTCCCCATCTATTTCCCATGAAGTAATGGGGCCAGATGCCATGATCTTCGTTTTCTGAATGTTGAGCTTTAAGCCAACTTTTTCACTCTCCTCTTTCATTTTCAACAAGAGGCTTTTTAGCTCCTCTTCACTTTCTGCCATAAGGGTGGTGTTATCTGCATATCTGAGGTTATTGATATTTCTCCCAGCAATCTTGATTCCAGCTTGTGTTTCTTCCAGTCCAGTGTTTCTCATGATGTACTCTGCATATAAGTTAAATAAGCAGGGTGACAATATACCACCTTGACGTACTCCTTTTCCTATATATTAATTTATGTAACTCCTAAATTTTAGGTAGATTAATTGATTACATGGGATAAATTATTTATTTAGTTTCCTGGGATTATACATCTTTTAGTCATGTCTACAATGGGTTGCCATTCCCTTCTTCACGGGATCTTCCCAAGCCCAGAATCAAACTCAGGTCTCCTGCATTGTAGGTGGATTTTTTACTGTCTGAGCTACCAGGGAAGCCCAACAGTATTTGAGTAGTTGCTGATTAGCTGCTAAGTAGTGTCTGACTCTGCCACCTCATGAATTGAGGTGGAATGCCAGGCTTCCCTGTCCTTCACTATATCCCTGAGTTTGCTCAAACTCATGTCCATAGAGTCAGTGATGCCATCCAACTATCTCATCCTCTATTGCCCCCTTTTCTTACCCTCAATCTTGCCCAACATCAGGGTCTTTTCCAATGAGCTGGCTCTTTGCATCAGGTGGCCACAGTATTGGAGACTTAGCTTCAGTATCAGTTCTTCCAATGAATATTCAGAGTTGATTTAGTTTAGGACTGACTAGTTTGATGTCCTGGAGAAGGCAATGGCACCCCACTCCAGTACTCTTGCCTGGAAAATCCCATGGATGGAGGAGCCTGGTGGGCTGCAGTCCGTGGGGTTGCTAAGAGTCGGACATGACTGAGTGACTTCACTTTCACTTTTCACTTTCATGCATTGGAGAAGGAAATGGCAACCCACTCCAGTATTCTTGCCTGGAGAATCCCAGGGATGGGGGAGCCTGGTGGGCTATCTATGGGGTCGCACAGAGTCGGACACAACTGAAACGACTTAGCAGCAGCAGCAGCAGTTTGATCTCCTTGCAGTCCAAGGGACTCTCAAGAGTCTTCTCCAACACCACAGTTTGAAAACATCAATTCTTCAGCTCTCAGCCTTCTTTATGGTCCAACTTTCACATTCATACATGACAACTGGAAAAAACCATAGCTTTGACTATATGACCTTTGTTGGCAAAGTGATGTCTCTGCTTTTTAAAAACTGTCTAGGTTTGTTAAAGCTTTTCTTCCAAAGAACTAGTGTCGTTTAATTTTGTGGCTGCAGTCAATATCCACATTGATTTTGGAGTGCAAGAAAATCTGTGGGACTCTCAAGAGTCTTCTCCAACACCACAGTTTGAAAACATCAATTCTTCGGCTCTCAGCCTTCTTTATGGTCCAACTTTCACATTCATACATGACAACTGGAAAAAACCATAGCTTTGACTATATGACCTTTGTTGGCAAAGTGATGTCTCTGCTTTTTAAAAACTGTCTAGGTTTGTTAAAGCTTTTCTTCCAAAGAACTAGTGTCGTTTAATTTTGTGGCTGCAGTCAATATCCACATTGATTTTGGAGTGCAAGAAAATCTGACACCATTTCTACTTTTCTCCCATCTATTTGCCATGAAGTGATAGGGCTGGATGCCATGATCTTTGTTTTTTGAATGTTGAGTTTTAAGCTAGTTTTTTTTTTTCACTCTCCTCCTTCACCTTTATCAAGAGGCTTTTTAATTCCTCCTCACTTTCTGCCATTAGGGTGTTATCATCTGCATATCTGAGATGCATGGCCAGCAGAATATCGAGAGGTTGTTGATATTCTCCTGGCCATCTTGATTCCAGTTTGTGAGTTATCCAGCCTAGAATTTCATTTGATGTACTCTGCACATAAGTTAAATAAGCAGGTGACAATTTACAGACTTGATGTACTCCATTCCCAATTTTAAACAAGTCCATTGTTCCGTGTCCAGTTCCAATTGTTGCTTCTTGTCCTGCATACAAGATTTCTCAGGAGGCATGAAATGTGGTCTGGCATTCCAATCTCTTTAAGAATATTCCACAGTTGGTTGTGATCCATCCAGTCATAGGCTTAGTGTAGTCAATGAAGCAGAATTTTTTTTTTTT